>ML797603.1:257228-312646 GCA_009831015.1 Picea engelmannii | reverse complement strand
AGTTAATCTCTACGTGAGTTGTGTGATCCTATTATTAAGAGGTTGTTAGAGAGTTGGATTGGTGAGATCCTTGTTTGGTGTGTGGTTGAGATATTCTCTCAACCTCTCCAGTTATCTTTAGAATAAGTTAGATCTGATAACAACATGTACACTCTATATAATAGAGTCCATTGTATTGATATTGATGTAATAGAATGTTTGTATAAATCACTCTACTCTCCCATTTTAACAGGAACAACCAATTCTGGTGTTGCCGGATTTCAAAAAGACATTTCAGGTAAAATGTGATGCAAGTGGATTTGCAATAGGGGCAGTCTTGAGCCAAGAAGACATGCCGATAGCATACTTCAGCAAAAAGCTGAATGAAGCAAAAGTGAAATACTCCACTTATGACAAGGAGTTCTATGCTATTATCCAGGCATTGAAGAAATGGAGGCATTACTTGATCCCTAAGGAGTTTGTATTATACAGTGAAAATCATGCTTTGCAATTTGTGACTCAACAAGAGAAGTTGAATCAAAGACATGTTAAATGGGTTGAATACATGCAGAACTTTACTTTTGTAATTAAGCATATTTATCGAACTGTTAAAAAAGTTGTTGATGCTTTGAGCAGGAAATGTTTGCTCTTGCAGGAGTTCAGAGTCAAAACACTGGGTTTTGATGATCTCAAGGACATGTACAGAGATGATCCAGATTTTAAAGAGGTGTATGAAGCAGCTGAGAATCCAATTCTCGGGGATAGAGGCCAATGGGCAGAATACATGATCCAGGAAGGATTACTGTTTAAAGGTAATCAACTTTGTATTCCAAAATGCTCCATGAGGGAGAATTTGCTGAAGGAGAAACATAGTGGAGGATTGGTCGGACATTTCGGTCATGAAAAGACGTTTGCGAAGTTAAATGAGTCATATTATTGGCCAGGAAAGAGAGAAGACATCAAAATATTTGTGGACAGATGCAGAATTTGTCAGCATTCAAAAGGAAAGAGGCAGAATGCAGGTTTTTATCAGCCGTTACCCATACAAGATAGGTCATGGGATGCAGTTAGCATGGACTTCATATTGGGGTTTCCAAGAACACAAAGAGGGTTTGACTCGATCTTTGTGGTGGTGGATATATTTTCTAAAATGGCACACTTCATACCG
The DNA here is from genome assembly GCA_009831015.1 of Picea engelmannii. NCBI lineage: Eukaryota > Viridiplantae > Streptophyta > Pinopsida > Pinales > Pinaceae > Picea > Picea engelmannii. The sequence continues at coordinate 311,499 of ML797603.1, read as the reverse complement.
TGTCAGAAAACCAATGACGCAACTCACATTGTGAATCTATTTTTCAAAGAAGTCATTCGACTTCACAGCTTACCAAGGAGCATAGTTTCGGATCGAGAAACTAAGTTCGTAGGACACTTCTGGAGGACCTTATGGAAGAAGCTAGGAACAAACTTGTCGTTCATTTCATCTTATCATCCTCAGACGGATGGATAGACAGAAGTCATGAACAGAAGTTTGGGAGACTTGCTGAGGAGCTTGGTAACAGAGAACCACAGTCAGTGGGACAATATTCTGCCAGAGGCGGAATTTTCTTATAATGATTCAATCAATAGAAGCACAGGGTAGATTCCATTCCAGATTGTTTATGGGATGAAGCCAAGAGGAGTTTCAGAATTGAGGGATTCATAACAGAAAGCAACTAGGAGTGTTAGTGCAGAAGATTTCGTAGAAGCAATGAAGGAACTTCACAGCCAGGTGAAGGAGCGATTGGAAAACTCGAGCCAAGAGTATAAGCGCAGGGCAGATCAACACAGGAGACAACTTCAATTTGAGGTTGGTGATTTGATTCTGGCACATCTCAGAAAGGAAAGGTTCTCGAAAGGGACTTATAACAAACTGAAGATGAAAAAGATCGGACCATGTAAGGTCTTGAAGAAATTTGGGGCAAATGCTTATGAGATTGAATTACCCTATGGGATCGGAATTTATTCGATATTCAATGTCTCATATTTGTACCCATACAAAGTTGAAGCAAGAACAAGCGATGAACAACCAGAATTTTAGTGGACCAAACAGATGTCAGTTGCAAAGAAACCACAGATTCAGCAAGAAGACCAAGAGAAAGGAATACTTTGAATACTTGTTCAAGTGGAAGGGACATCCAGTTGAAGATGCCAGCTGGGAGAATGAAACAGAGATTCAAAAGCATGGACAGACCATGCAAGAGCTCATGGACAGGAGCGCATGACAATTTTCAAGCAAGGGAGTATGATGCAGGAGCATCACCAACATCAAACAAGCGTGGGGCAGGCGCCAACACATTTTGGCACATGATAAAATTGTTTGAATTTTTTTTTTGAAGTTGGATGCACCAAACTTAAATGTAACAATTAAGGGAGGGCGTACTTCCATATTGTAAACACACCCTGAGCATCCCTCTCATCTGTATTAGGTGAAGGCATTTATGTTAGTTGATGTTAGTAGGTAGCTTTGAATTCTCAGATTATACAGTTTTAGGAGCAAAGAGGGAAAACGGATATAGACACCCTCACTTGTATCACTGTAATAGTAGTAAAGACAGAGCAGAGAGTTGTACTTGAAAACACCCATGTACAGAGATTTGAATTAATAGAAAGAGATTTGATTCAAATTCATGGTGCCATATTCGTTCTTTGTGTATGCATTATGAATGTCATGCTCATGGATGTTTATTCTCTATTATGCATTTACTTTTATGGGCGAATGTATGATTTCATATTTAATGTTTGAAATATGAAGAGAGGGAGAGTGGAGAATGAGTTTCAATTGTTTCTCTGTCTGAGTAAGAGTTTTCCTGCAAGGAGTGCAGTGAAATTGTCCGCAATGGGTGCGTCGACAGAAGTCAGAGTTTATCTCTGAAATCTCACGAGAGATAATGTTATTCTCATTCTTGCAGAAGTGCAAATTAAGCACAGAAGCCATGCAAGGAGTGTGCAGGCTGAGTGAAGTCTCAGGGTTTGCAAACTGAGCGAAGTTGGGAAAGAATGTTGTTGCAGGGAGTGCACAGAGTCGAAGGATTCAATACTTGGAAGTATTGGAAAGTTGTCACAAGGAGTGCGTGCATGAGTCATCTTGAAGACTCAAGTTGTGGATAAGATCAAAGGAATTTGTGTCTTGAACATTGGAAGGAGGCGCAACAACTTTGGTTCGCTGGCAAACAAGTTTTCGTGGAGATACCATATTCATTTCACCAAAATTGTCAAGGAGGAATTTGACAGTCAGAATCCTCCGTGGAGGATTCGCGAAGTCCCAAAAGTCGTCATATCTCATAGAGGAGAAGGGGAGTTACGACATCATTCGTCCAGTGCAAGATCGGGAAAATCGGACTGTAGGATCTGAACCAAAGAGGGTCATTGGATCACCCGCGAAATCGCATCGCGGGGTTTCGGGAGGTGAAGAGTCGAAACCTTTGTAACAAGACTCGCAAAATCGCGAAAGGCAAAGTCCCGAGGTGGCGAATAAATGTGAGTGATCCGCCGGAAGAAGGACACGTGTCGCGAGATCACCCGTATCAAGAACTCGGACATTGGAGGTCAGGAAGGGAGGTCATTCAACTTCGCGAGAAGCGAAGTCATGAAATAATCTAAGCCATCCATTGGAGGAGGACAGGTTGCAGAGATCAGAGGATCTCGTGAACTCGGAGGTTCGCCAGATGAGAGCCCAAAACTTGGGTGCTTGAAGTCACGAGAAGCAAAGTCGCGAAATAATCTAAGTCGTCCATTGGAGGAGGACAGGTGGTAGAGATCAGAGAATCTCGTGAACTCGAAGGTTTGTCGGGTGAGAACCCAAAACTTGGGTACTTGAAGTTGCAAGAAGCGAAGCCGCGAAGTGTCGAGGTTTCACCTAAGAGACACGTGGCAGAGATGCAATGTGGGGCCAGGAAGAGGACTGGCAGACACACGTCACACATCTAGAAGAGTCAACATTCTATTGACCTCTCGCCTCTTGGGGACTCAGGAGATAAGGGGAAAAAGAGTTCGAGTCTTCGACTCACAAAGTCGCGAGTAGCGAGAAAGGTGCTAGTTCTTAGCCTAGCCGGTGGTTGCGCAAGGAGGGCGCTAACAGGAGAAAGGGATAAACCTATTTCACGATCTCAGGTATTGAGGAATTGGAGGAGAAAGAGTCAGGGTTTCAACTAGCGAACTCAGGAAATCGTGAATCTTGAGACAGAACCTGTGGATCGATTGGAAAGAGGATTCCAGCAGAGAATTCGAAAGAGTCGATCCGGCTCGAAGGGCATATAGAACGATCCTGTGAGCGGATCTTTTCCCGAGGGCCAGGTAGGTCTACGTCAAGAATACCAATCCATAATAAAGAACGATGTATGGGAAATAGTTCCCAGACCGAAGAGTAAGGATGTGGTATATTCCAAATGGCCCTTCAAAATAAAATGTGTGGCTGATGGAAGTATTGAGAAGTATAAAGCAAGATTTGTCACTTGTGGCTTTTGTAAAAAGGAAGGCATTGACTAAGAAGATACATTCTCTCCTGTAGCCAGATACACTTCGATCAGAACCATCATAGCCCCTGCAACTAAGATGAAGTGGAAGTTACACCAGACGGATGTAAAGACAACTTTCCTAAATGGTGTCATCGAAGAAGAAGTGTATATAGAGCAACCTCAAGGATTTTAAGTTCAAGAAAAGAAGACTCATGTCTGCAAGTTGAAGAAGGCTTTGTACAGATTGAAGAAAGATCTTAGAGCTTGGTATGGCAGGATAGATAGTTTTCTGATGAGCTTGTACTTTACCAAGAGTAAAGCAGATTCTAACCTCCACTTCAAGGTTATGAATGATGAGCTGGTGATATTGTTGTTGTATGTGGATGAATTATTCTTAAATGGAGAAGAAAATATCATCACCGAATGTAAGAAGAAGCTCGCTTCAGAATTTGATATGAAATACCTTGGCCTAATGCATTATTTATCAGGTCTTGAGGTATGGCAGAGTCCAAAGAGGATCTTCCTTAACCAAGGGAAGTATGTTGTCGAAATCCTGAAGAGATTCGACATGTTGGAATGCAAGTCCATGAATACACCCATGGAAATGAAGCTGAAGCTATTGGTCGACACATCATCAGAATTGATTGATGCCACGTTGTATAGACAGATCATTGGATCATTGATGTACCTGACAAACACCAGACTAGATGTTTGTTTTGCGGTGAACACTTTGTGTCAATTTTTGGTAGAAACCAGACATGTTCACCTAGTTGTTGCAAAACATGTGATGAGGTACCTTAAGGGTACATTAGATTGTGGTCTCAGCTATGATGGAGATCATGATTTCACACTGAGTGGGTACACTAATTCAGATTGGGCTAGAAGTGTCTTTGACAGGAAGAGCACTTTAGGATGTTGTTTCAGTTTGGGATCAGCCATGATCTCATGGCAGAGTAGGAAGCAATCCAGCATTGGTCTCAGTACTTCAGAAGCAGAATACATTGTTGTGTGTTCTTCCAGCTGTGAAGCTATATGGCTTCGAAATTTTTTTACCGGTCTGTTAGCGCAAATTCTTGCAAGGGGGTGTTTTCTCTCCAAGATACAAGCCCATGGCGTAAATGTGAAGAAATGGGGCTTAAAGAACCTAACATATGAATTTTTTCCGAGGTCACATCCATGAGCGCACCGTGCAGTGCAAAAAATCCATTTCAAGTTAAAATTGCAAGTAGGCAGGTGGCTCCAGTATTCAGCGGCGAGAATCAATCAATGGAGAAGATTGTTGATCGACGAAAATTTGAGGCCAACGGAGTTGTGCCATGTTTAGCACAGGAATCAGGCCCGCATTCTCACCAAAATGATCCAGGTCATCCATCCCGAAGAGTATGTGGCACACGATTAGGCTCTATTGCAACTTCTCCTATCACGACTTTGAAGAACAAGGACCAGCCTCCTCCCAGCCACGAGACGCGAAGTGCCGAAGGCGTCCAGGAATCAGGCCCGCATTCTCACCGAAATGATCCAGGCCGTCCATCCCGGAGAGTACATGTCACATGATTAGGCTCTATCGCAACTTCGCCTATCATGACATTGAAGAACAAGGACCATCCTCCTCCCAGCCGTGAGACGTGAAGTGCCGAAGGTGTCCAGGAATCAGGCCCGCATTCTCACTAAAATGATCCAGGCCATACATACCAGATAGTACGTGACACGCGATTAGGCTCTATCGCAACTTCTCCTATCCCGACTTTGAAGAACAAGGACCAGCCTCCTCCCAGCCGCAAGACGCGAAATGCCGAAGGCGCCCAGTGTCGGGCCCACAATCTCGTCAAAATGATCCAGGTCGTCCATCCCGGAGGAGCACGTGGCACACGATTGGGGCTCTATTTCCACTTCTCCCATCGAGAATTTGAAGAACAAGGATCAGCCTCCTCCCAGCCGCGAAACACAAAGTGCCAAAGGCGCCCAGTGTCGGGCCCACAATCTCGCCGAAATGATCCAGGCCATCCATCCCAGAGGAGCATGTGGCGCATGATTGGGGCTCTATCGCCACTTCTCCCATCGTGAATTTGAAGAACAAGGATCATCCTCCTCCCAGCCGTCAAATGCGAAGTGCCGAAGGCGCCCAGTGTCGGGCCCACAATTTCACCGAAATGATCCAGGTCGTCCATCCCAGGGGAGCATGTGGCGCATGATCGGGCTCTGTCACAACTTCACCCATCGCGACTTTGAAACACTTTTTTCTCTGCAGTTTGGATCCTCGAAACGCAAAGTGTCGAAGGCACCCAGTTTCGCAACTTCAGACATCGTGACTTTGGAATGCAGGGGTCTACCCCCTCCCATTCACGATACACGAGATGCGAAAATGCCTTGGGCACGGGCCCACTGTCACAGTGCAAGGTCGTATGGGGTAAGTACAAATAAATCAAGGGATGTGGAGCCAATATGTTCAAAAGAAGAGGGATCGTGTCCATTTTTTTTGAAGCCAAATCTATCTACCATGTGATGGGCCATTTTTGTAGTTTTAGTCACCAAGGGTCATGAATGCTAGAATGAGGGAATTTCTCAAAAGGAGGAGGATCGAAGTTCCTTAGAAAAGGGCTCCAGGTCATGACCATGGGGTAAAATGAGGGAATCTAGCCCCCGATATTTCGAAGTGAGCACGTGGTCGTTTCTTGTGCTCAAAGTTTCGGTCGCTCGCCATAGAAGGGAGCGATAAATGAAAAGTAGGTTGGTAGCTGAAACTTCAGTTCTAGCCATGAATGTGAGGCATGGAGGTTTTGGCAGGCAGTCTGCCCAAGATCGTCCGATGTGCAGCTTGATCTGAAAGACCCATGCTGATCTGATGTTCTCATCCGACCAAAGAACCTGCACATGATAGGTTGGACTTTAATGTCTCAGCTACCCTACTGATGCCAAGGGAAGTGCACTACTCTGAGTATATATTCTCAATTATTGTATTTTTGTGGGGATCGATGGTTGAGCTTAGCTCTTGACTGTAAAGTTTTTGAGAAAGCTTTGGTTATGTATTTTGATTTGAGAATGTCAAATTAATGGAAGTCAGTTTATCTTTCCTTTTTTATTTTTTTGTTAGTTGTTTAAAACATTCGGAACTGGAGGAATAGTCGAATGGTTGTGATTGCATAGTATGATAGGTTTGATCAGTGTGCAGTTATCATTGTGTCGTTTAGGCACATTTTAGTGTCTTGTTTTTCTTTCTCGAGTTGTTGGAAGGCCTGATGCCCAAAGCATCCTCCTCTCTCTTCTCCCTAGTCTTCCCTCTACTCTCGCTTTAACCCAAATTCCTGACTGAAGTTAGTTATGGCCCTCACTTCCCTGTGCATTTCTAGCCTAGTTTTCTGAGTTAAATGATATTGTTCTGAGTTCACTCACATCCGATCACCCCATTTAAAACAAAATCGTGATATAAACTGATGAGCATCGGGCTCTTCTCTTGCTGCAATCCAGGAGTGACTTCCAACGCCAACATTTCTGGCGCCGTTGCCAGGGACGAAGTTGAAAATTTTCCCCGAGATTGAACGACATTGAGCCTATGATTTTTAAGGTGCACCAGGCATCAGATCCTTTGAAGATTGCTACTGTGCACCTGGAGACTCCATTGTGACGACTCCACTGGAGAGAACCTGCTGTTTTAGTTGTGGCTTCCAAAGGAAGACACATGCGGTCCCATCCACAGCTGCCTCTAGCTACACCTGTAGCTAATCCGGAGGTGATTTTCAGAAAAGGAAAGGCCTCTGAAGGAGAAACTTACACCGCCGAACCAGGTAATCTGCCATCTCCTTCTGTATAAACTCCATTTTATTCTCCTCAGCTTCCTAGCAGACCTTTTTCTAAAGTTTCCCGTTTCCTGAATTTTGGGAATGTTCCTGTTGATTTTTCCCCTCCTAGTCTGGGATTGGAGGGAGAAACCCTTGTCACTCCCCTCTCCCCTGAAGTTGTACCTTGGATTGGACCTAGGACCACAAAATATTTCCCCACTCCTAGATTTACCACTCCTCTTGTTACTGTTGCCACTTCTACACAGAGAGAAGCACCTTCTGACTCAAGCTCGTTAGACTTCTCTCTAAATCCCTCACTGTTTCCTAGAAGCTCATTCCCAGTATCCCCTTTTCGAGCCCCTTCCCCTCCGAGTTCTCCTCCACCTAATATCCCTATGGTAGGAGAAAATCCCCCTATGACCAGAATGGAGGCTATTATAGCCACTAGGTATGCTCCCCTTGTGTTACCTCAGCCTCTCAATGCCCTTCCAGTAGATGGTTACCTCAAGCAGTTGCCCAAGTTTACAGGCGAGGGGGACATAACTGCAGAAGAACACCTTGAATCCTTCTACAGTTTTACAGACGATCATGTTATCATGCATGCAAATGTATGGATGAGGATTTTCATCCGTAGTCTTGAAGGCGAGGCTAGAAAATGGTTTAGGGCCCTGCCTCCTGGATCTATTGATGGGATTGAGGCTTTGGATAGTTCCTTTTTGAGACAATGGGGAGACAAAAAGGAATTCATGTATTACATGACTGAGTTTGGGTATTTGAAGAGAAAGGAAGGAGAGTCTGTCTCTAACTTCTCCAAAAGTTTAACAAAATGTATAATAAGATCCCCACCAAGATAAAACCCTCTGAAACCTCTGCAAAAATCACTTATTCCATCTCTTTTGATCCTAATTTCTGCCTCCTGCTGAGGGAAAGGAGAGCCACCACCCTGGCTCACATGCAAGATGTAGTCGTGGAAGTAGAGTCTAACATATTGGTTGTTGACTGACTCAGGAATAAGGCTGATAGAGACGTATCCAAAAGAAGAACAGAGGCCTCCCCATCCCATTCCTCTCCCCTTCCCCTTCAGATGGATGAGGTAGCTAAAGTAATGAAATCCCTTTCAACTAGGATGGAGAAGTGGGAGTTAGAGGGGAAGCCCATGTACAGAAACCCCCAGAATACTGATAACAGAGGTTTCAGGAGGCCTGGTAACAATATACCACAGACTTTGCCTAAAGAACAAAGAAGCAGAGACAGGGATGATCGGAGGATTCAAACCCCTCTCCAGAATAGCCTAGTTTATCATGAAGAAGGGGATGAGGTGGATGAACTCGACCCTGAGATCCACTGCATCAAGGAAACTTCCTCATTTCCTCATTTGACTCAATCTGCATATGAAGAATCCTTTATCAACACTCAAATCAATGATTTGAGTAAACAGGAAAGGGCCAGCAACACTCCTAACAGATACAATCTCAGGTCAAAAAAGAAATAAGGGAATTTTGATAGTCAGGAACAACCCCTCATAGCGGAAAGGCCTACTAAAGCTGCAGCAACCACTACTAAAGAAATGAAAAATCAGAATGCTTCGCCAGCAGCCAAGGAACCTGTCTCTGAGGTAAGGGAAGCTCCTAAGTCTCTCTCCTCCTTTAGTTTTGAGCATGGGATTCAGAAGATTAGAATTCCTGTACCCCTATCTGAACTAGTGAAAAACGAAGATTTCAAAAGGTCCCTCTCCAAGCTGATACACTCTGAGCCCCCCCAGCCTTCCACGGACTCAATAAATCTCCAAGATGAAAAGCCAGCAGTCATCCTAGGTCCCATGGTAGAAGATAGAGATGATTCATCCCCTCCTTTCTACACATCCCTAAACATACATGATAAAGTGTTGCATAACTGCCTCATGGATTCAGGGGCTTCCCATAACCTTATGCCCAAAATAGTCATGGAAGAATTGGGACTGGAAGTGACAAAGGCTTATCATGATTTGTACTCTTTTGACTCAAGGAGGGTGCAATGTCTTGGAGTCATCAAAGACTTGGCGGTCTCTCTGTTTCAGCTACCAATGAAGAGTGTGGTCATGGACATTGTAGTGGTCGACGTTCCTCCCAAGTTTGGCATGTTGTTGTCAAGATATTGGATTAAAAATCTTGGAGGAACATTACAGATGGATCTCACATATGCTACTATTCCAGTCTTTGGAGGGGAACACATGAGGTTGTACAAAGAAGCCCAGCTAGCCTATATTTTCAGTGATGAAGCAAACCCCACCAATCATCCCATCTTTGCGCTGGACACTAATTTTGGGTCTAGTTTATTGCAGATCATTGATGCTCCTGAAGCCCCTTTCCAAATCAGAAAGCAACCCTTATTTGATCACGATACATCTCCTCCAAACACCTCCATTTGGAAAATGTTTTTCGATGGAGCTTCTTCCAGTGAAGGCACTGGCGCTGTAGTGGTTTTCATGTCACCTTCTCAAGAGACCATATATCTTTCATATAAGCTGGAATTTGAAACCACCAACAATGTGGCAGAGTATGAAGCTCTTGTTCTGGGTATGAGGGCTGCAAAAGAAATGGGAGTAAGGGAGATGGCAGTGTTCGGAGATGCGGAATTGATAATCCAACAAGTCAGGAATGTCTATCAGGCCAAGCATCCTCATCTCAGAAGTTACAGGAACGAGGTATGGGACCTGATTGATCATTTCTTCTCAGCTTTCAACATTTCTTTTGTCCCGAGGGAGGATAATGTTGTGGCCGATTCTTTAGTTGTTTCAGCTAGTTGATTCAAGATCCCTCTGTTGTCTATGGTCAAATATGATGTTGAGATAAAATATAGGCCCTCTGCACCAGACAATGTCAAGCATTGGAAGGTATTCGATGATGATATTGAAATCGAAAAATTTCTTCAATCTGTTGATGATTTTTCTGCGTTGCACATTGATCAGGGTCCTGACCTTGAAGGTGACCATTACGCCGAGGTGTTTTTAAATGAAATTTCTAATCACCAGATTATTCAGCTGCCTAGCAATCACATTCTGAGGGGACTGGTCCCTTCAGAAAGATTGTTCGATGGGAATGATGTGGCAGTAAAGGGTAGGGTTTCATATGAAGATGCTGACATAGCTGAGAGAAACATTGGCACACAGGAGGAGCCTAAGTTTGTCAAGTTGTCGAGTAGTTTAACCAGAGGACAGAGGGCCGAATATACTGAGTTATTAAGAGAATTTGCTGATGTGTCTGCATGGACCTATGAAGACCTCAAGACATATGACACATCCATCATTTAACACAAGATCCCACTAAAGGAAGAGGCTAGGCCATTTAGGCAGAAGCTAAGACAGATAAATCCCATGTTGTTGTCTGTCATGGAAAGATAAGTGAATAAGTTGTTAGATGCCCAAATCATTGTCCCCTTGAGATATTCTGAATGGGTGGCCAATTTGGTCCTAGTAAGGAAGAAAAGTGGCAAGATCAGGCTTTGCGTCGACTTCAGGAACCTGAACAAGAGCTCAAAGAAAGACAATTATCCCCTACCCAACATGGAACACATATTGTATAGGGTAACTGGTGCATCTAGGATATCCATGATCGATGGTTTTTATGGTTATAACCAGATATCATTCATGCCTGAGGACAGAGAAAAAACGGCCGTCACCACTCCTTGGGGCACATTCATGTATGCCAAAATTCCCTTTGGATTGATGAATGCAGGAGAAACATTTCAGCAGGCCATGGATATAGCCTTCATCGGGGAAAAAGATTAGTTTGTGGTGATCTATCTGGGTGACATCACTGTCTTCTCCAAGTCTGACCAAGAGCACTGTTGTCACCTAAGAAAAGTGTTCTTGAAGTGTCGAAGGTTTGACCTATCCTTAAACCCCAAAAAATCTTTGTTTTCTATGAAGGAGGGGAAATTTTTAGGTCATATAGTATCAATAGGAGTGAGGATTGATCCCAGCAGGGCAGAGGCAATTCAGACTATGTCACTTCCCCGGTCTAGAAAGGAAGTTCAGGCCTTTTTAGGGAAGATTAACTTTCTGAGGAGGTTCGTCTTAAATTTCATTGAGATGGTGAAACACATCACAGCCATGCTCATGAAAGGAAAATAAGTAAAATGGACTACTGAACCCAGGGAATCGTTTACCCAAATAAAAAGGGCATTGACTGAGGCACCTGTGTTGATCAGTCCTGACTATTCCAAAGACTTCCTAGTTTTTTCTTTCGCTTCTTTTGATACAGTAGTAGCGGTCTTATTGTAGAAAAATGAGGAAGGGCGAGAGAAACCCATTGCCTTCTTCAGCAAAGCATTAAGAGATGCATAAATCAAGTACGAGATCATGTAGAAGCAGGCCTATGCCTTGGTGAAAGCTCTCCAAGATTTCAGAGTCTATGTCTTGCACTCAAAAGTGACTACATATGTTCATTCAGCCTCTGTGTTTGCACCCAATTCGTCACCTTGTGAGCAAATCAAGGGTGCTTACATGCCCAGTTGGGTCTTGCTGAGCATGACAGCTGTAGAGGAAAGGGTTAGAGAAACAAAAACAAAACTACAAGCAAGAATTAAATTAAAACAAACTAAAACTATGAGCATATGGATAAAGAAATAACAAAGACAACAAGACCAATATCACCAATGTTTTTATGTTGATCAATTGATGAAATCAAAGAACAATGAAGCAAGGGGACTGTGAGTCCCTTCTTCCTCCAAAGGAAGGCTCTTGTGCCCTCACAAACTTGCTCTCCTTACAATAAGAAAATGAGAATGATGGTGAAAGAACTCCAAGAACATTCACTCAATGGAGAGGTGAATGGCTCAATGAAATGGTGCTAATGTGTTATTGCCAAGGAGTGAGTCCTTAAAACAATCTAAGAAGCATAACATTACATGAAATTCCTTGAGAAAATGATGTTTCTTCATGGCTTTTTATAGCATAGCATTGCGTGATTATGTAACTCCTTTGTGGTGTGAATAGAGGCTCTTTAGGGCTTCATTAGGTCTTTGACCAGCCTACCATGCGTATTCAGCTCAGATTTGGGAGTCAAATTAGCTTGGGACCTGATCCATAAGTGGTTGGGAGGCCGACCAATTTCAATAAATGCACCGTTTAGCAGGTGCGCGGGTTTTTGCGCCAACAGCCACGCATCGTGCGCGTATGCGCGCATGGCACATTCCTGTTCAACGCATGTGTGCGCGCACCCCAATTCTGCAAAGCGCTCTTCAATTTTTGGTTACTTTGTATAGTTTTTTACCTTTTTGCAATGCTGTGAAATTAATTCAGTGCCATGAATGACTTCATTACTATTTGACGATGCTGCGTTCTTGTCGCCATGTGCGGACGAAATTTCAGTGATAACAGATGCCCCATGATGGATGAGGTTAGGAGCATAGGTATAGCCGAAATCCATCAATGTTTCTTCTACTGAGAATGTTGTTGTAAGAGAGAGCAATAGTGAGACCGTGTAGAGGAATCCTTTGGAGAAGAAAGTAACTGGTAGAACCCGACCTTCGATAAGGTGCGTAACATTATACAACTGTGTACAAACGAGGCGGGCATGCCCCATGCTCGTGTTATGTAACTCTGAAAAAGGATGGCGGAAGTGTTGGTGTAGATAACTGCAGCGCCCTCGGGGGCGGTGATGATACAGGCAGAAGACAATTCTGCAAAGGAATATACTCTGAACAATAGGCAATGATCACGGTAATAAGCCGCGATGATGATGTGGGCATTGATGGCCCTACCAGATTCATAGGTCTTCGACAAATGATAAAAATAACTGCAATAGTCGCAAAGTAAGACCCACCATAACATGAGAAAGTGTTGGTGTTGAATGTTATGGGGGCCAACGAAAGCAGGGAGAAATGGTGTTTCACCCTGTGTCATCCGAGATCTCTCATTAAATGAAGAATGAGAATCAAGATACTGTCGCCCTTCTAGAAAAAGTATGTTGCTATCAACAAAAGGGGAACGCGACTCCCAAAAGAAAAGGGCTTCATAGAATCTACTGAGGTGAGGAAGTGGCAGAGGTACATAGACGAAGTCAAGAAGTGGGAAGACTTAAGAATGCCCTTGGTTGGAGAGTATATGATATAATGAGTGGTCGCAACTGTGTAACGAGGTCGAGTGTCAGGGGGATGCCAAGACTGAGAATAAGTTGTGCCAGAGGCGGGACATGGTGAACAAATTCAGAGGGTAGAGGTAAGTGACATGGGTAGTACTCCAAAGATATGGACGATGTCGGCAAGGGTAGATGAGAAGTAATGCTCCAACCAAGGGTGACATGGGTTGCACGTGGCCAAAATGAAGCAAGTCGCCAACGGTGACGACAAAATAAAATGTGAAGGATGGAAATAAAGGCGTTTGTACAATAAATAATGAATAATTTTATTGGGGGGGAAATGTACAAATACAGAAACGGGTGCCCCAGTGTGAAATGCGTGCCCCAGGGAGGGCAGAATTTTCTGGGAAAACTGANATGAGGTAGGTGAAATGAGGGTAAGTTCGCAGATGGGCAAACTGATGGCGGGTGAAATGGAGGGTTCATGATCCTGCGGAGGTGCAGGTAAAAAGAATAGAACCATAAAGAGATGATCTGGGAGTCCATATGGGAAGCTAGCAAAATAAGGAGAAGAAGTATGTGATTGATGCGCAACATGATGAAAGACTATCGGGACTCCCATCCCTAAAGGGTAATGAAGAACAGCATGAGTGTCAAAAGTTCCAAAAGGTGCTATGAATGGGACAACTCATGTGGGTAAGAAAGCTACCGGGTAATAGTACCGTAGATGCAAATGGAGGTGTGAGTACTGCAGAGCCGGGAATGAGGATCCTAAAGGAAAATATCAGAGGGTGTGACTGGAAATGTAAATGCAATACAATGGGGGATACTACATGCCAGTGTTGAATATATATACCTGAAGGGATGATGTCGGTGACCGATGAGCAAGTACCTGCGCACATAACAACCAAATACCCAAAGTGAACTATATCTGAAGAGAATCAAAGATATGAGCATGTATTTGACAAATGTGACTATGCGCGTGCGTACCTGACCATGAAATGAAAAAAAGGGTGCCCCAGGGGGCTAGGACGAAAAGTGACCCAGGGACTGCGGTGATGTAGGCGACGGGATGTTGATCCCGTGGCTGAAGACGGTTTGTAAAATGGAAACCTTGGGCTCCCGGAATGGTGAGTGAAAGTTTGGCAAAAGGCCTATATATAGCTGTAGGGCCCACATTGCCACCTCATTTGTACCTGCTGCAATAGTGACTGGATGAACAGATTGTAGAGGATATTTGGAGATTCAGGGAGGACGAGGCATCCGATTGGTGGTTTGTGAGTGTCAGGTTAGTGGTCTAATCATCCTGCATAGAAATAGGTTTCCAATTTTTGGGCAGGGAGGGTACGGGGGGCCGTACAGGGGAAATTAGGGGTTTTTGTCTAAGGTGTGGGCCCACATGCGCGGGCAATTCGGTGGAAGGCGTGCATACGTGCGCGCCTTCCACCGAATAGATGCACATGGGTGTGCGAGAGGGGGAATTTAAGGCGCGCCCAGGGGCGCGCCTGTGAATTGAACAGGAGAGTTGGGGGGATTCCAGGGTAAATCCTCAGAGATGTCATGTAAGAACCATGGAGGCGTTGGGAGTGCCTCGGGCTCAGGAGAAATGACATGAAGATCCTCGAGTGACGAAGTAATGTCAATTATTGCCTCTGCGGGTCGGTGAAGCAAGGTCAATTGACGTCGCCTGTATGCAAGGATCATAGGGCACTGGTATGTAAAATGAACCATTGAATCGCAGAGAGAGAAAGGGCATCTCATACGTTCATTAACGGAAGTGGTGACATAACGAATGTCAGTGATGTTGGATGAGGACGTAGCAGGGTGTGGGTTGTTCTGGATGTTCTAGCGTACAGCCGCTAATGTCTGCCGAAAGCGTGGCAGTGCTGGGCAATGATGGGTGTAATGGCCATATTCGAAACATATAGCACACATGAATTTGGTCCTCAACCCTTTACTACTGGAAGGTTGGGTGGTAGTGGGGGGACTAGCAGTAGTGACGGGTGTTGTGAGGGTTTGATTGGGGGGAATTAAATTCCGTAATTCAGGTAGAGATGGGCAATTGTTGGTTTGGTGGCCCTCTTTCTCACATAGTGCGCAAGGTGGTGGGATGCGTGGAGGAAGTGGAGCGGTGGGTTCTTTCTTCTTCCGCCTGCCCCCAGCTATAGTAGGGGGGGTAGGGAGTATGGGGGTAGTGAGGGTAAGGACAGGAATCATCATGGGGATTCCTTCATGTGGGGGAAGGGATGTTTGAGGGACCATCTCTGGTGGGTATAAATACCAAACTGGGATTTCTAACACCATATTAGGTAGTGTGAGTGTGGCGGCTACCTGAAAAACTTCTATACCTGGTGGAGGGTAAAAGAAGGGAATTTGAGTGAGGGGTGGGGGAACTGTCTCCCAAATGGGGCTATGCCCTTGAGGGGACATAGATTCATGGACTATTGAGGTTGACGAGTGCGCAGGAGGCTCCGGCTGGAGTGGTTCTGCAACTATTGAGATGTCAGGAATGATGGAAGCCTCCTGAGGAGGAAGAGTATCCTCTGTGTGAGTTTTGTTAGATGAGACGACGCACACTTGATTAGGGGGAAGGAGTGGTGGTGCTCCATGGTACGTCCCTAACAAATATGGATCTTTGAAAATCCCAGGACCCATCTCGACGAGTGGATATGCGTCTTGGTTGGTGTGAATGAGATGAAGAATGTTATCGAGGTTGGCAGATGGGTTAGGTCATAATGTGAGACTTGGTCGATGGTTACAATCTTTCCATTGTGGGGGAACATGATTGTGCGAAAGACAGATGATGCCACTGCCTTCATAGCATACATGTAGCTACGTCCGAACAAGATATTGTAATCAAGCGGAGCGTCGATAACTTCGATGTCAATGAGAATAGTTTTGCCCCCGAGTTCAACGGGGACATTTTGGAAGAGCCCTTCAGGAGATGATGGTCGTCCGTCATAATCTTGTAACCAAGTTTCTGCCATACTGTTTTGGACATGATGCATGTAGATGCACCTTCATCTATGATACACCGATGAACGGTGATGTTCCGTATCTTGACTGGTATTTGAATAGCGACCAGGGCGGGAAGACAAGGTTCGTTATTGTCAAGATCGAAGGTGATGAGGTGAGTATCGGTAGGGTCGACTTCCCCCAAGGCGGAAAGTAGTGATTTCCGTTGCGTGGGACAAGTCTGGAGGACTTCCAAGACTAACATGGCAGCCGGGGATTGTGCTAAGTCGTCAACCAAGCTATAATTATGAGCGGCCCTGGCCTGTGGGTTGTGGACATTCCTGTGTAAGGGGATGTGAGGGATGCATAATGGTGGTTCAGCGGAAGGGCGAGGGATCACCAATGGGGGTCCCTTCGGTGCAGGGTTTGTTTCTGGAGAGATAGGAGTAGACTCAGCTGGATACTGATGATTCCGTGTTTGCAGAAGGATTTCTTCCTCACTGGTGAGGAGAATTGTACGTTCTGCTGGATTGTTAGGGTTGTGGTATTGTCCCACCTGAGGTGGGGGATGGTGTGCATCCTGTTGGGTGTTTATCACCCCTTGATGTGGGATAGGGTTTTGCAGCACAGCAAGAGGGGGTTGTTGCACATACTGTTGTGGTGCCTGCTGAGGGGCAATTTGTGCAGGAGAAGGGGGAAGGCTCCCAGATTCTTTCAACCTTTTGAAATCAGCGATCTGGGGGCAATGGTGAGTGTAATGATCGAACTCGCCACAAAGAGAAAAAGGGTGGATGGTTTTGACATTATTTTGCCCTGGGTGTTTGTTGTTATTTCCCCCTTGGGGGTGTTGGTTCCCTTGGTTCTGATTGCCCCCAGTGGGTTGGTGCTGTGGGGTTTGATTCACGCCTTGACCAGGGTTGTTATTGTTCCTATTTCGTCCTTTCTTCTTGGCGTTGTTTGAAGAGTGAGTTGGGTTCGATGTGTTCAACTGTTCGAAATTTTGATATTGTTGAGAAGCCGAAGGTTGAACAAAACTTACCCCCGCATGTGGGTGTGGGGGAGCCATGGGTTGTGGAGGACCAGGAAACGGGTAGTATGGATTTTGTGGTGGTACCGATCCATAAGGTACATAGGAAGGCATAGTGCTTTCACTAGTACTATAAGCTGATGTTGAAGGAGTACCACTGTTTGTGGGAATAGGTGGATGTATGGGAGGTGCCTGTGGTGGTCCACTGATAGGTGGAGGTATAGCAATAGGATATGGTTGTTGATAAGGTGGTGGGGGGTAATAAGGAGTGCCCCCATATGCAGGCGGGTATTTAGGTGTTCCATACATCGGTGGTGGTTGGGGTTGTGGACCATGGTGTGTGGTGGTACCTATTAGTCCGTCTGCTGAATGAGACATCCCCGGTTTGTCTTGGCCAAATGGCACAGGTTTTGGCAGATCAGGAAGTACCATGTATAAGTACCCTGACTTCACATAAATAAGTTCATATTGTTGGGCCTTACTAATGGCTTCCTCTTCAGATTGCGGGAAGGTGGAAGCGACATCCTTTCCAAGGAGAGAGACAAGTGATCTAAGAAACTAGTCAAGGCACTACTGCTTGGTGGTTTCTGCTTTACACAAACTACGCCACCTACGGCACTCATGAATGTGGTCAGCGATGTGGGTGGCTGAGGTCTGTTTGAAGTTAGACAGTAGTTCTAGACCATTGTCATGGAGGATGGGTAATTGGAAGAAAGTCAAGAATGCTTTGGCCAATGACTCAAAGGTCCCATGGGACCCTGATTTCTCTTCGACATACCATTTGGCTGATGGGCCAGTAAGTGTGCGTTGAAATAATCGTAGCCTGATGGAATCATCCATAATTATATTAGAAGAACACCATAGATGAAAATTCATGACATGGTTTGTGGGGTCATCCCCCGCCTTTCCTTCAAACTTTGGGATATCTGAAGGAAGTTTTGTTGGCATTGTCGGCCATGTGGCATCATGCAATATAGGATCATTGGTAAGTTTGGTGAGATCCGGTATGTTGAGAGAGGCCAAATATGGAATCTGTAGTGGGGGGGGAGGGTTAGCTCCGGCCATAGTGTGTTGTGAACCTGACCCTTGATGGGGACTAGGTGCGTTGGTGCTTCCTCCTTGAGAGGAAGTGGGTCCTCCGCTCCCGCGCAAAGGAGAGCGAGTGAATGGATGACCTTGGGAATTGGACCCAAGTAATGTAGAACCAAGAAAAGTTGATCCTAAGATAGTAGCACTCACAGGAGTGTGTGAAGGAGGTACCGATGAGCGGGTATGACCAGATACTCCCCCTAAGATAGGAGGGAGGTTGAGCAAGCGTCGTGAATGATGGGGGTTTTGTGGTTCCCCTATGATGTCAGACTAGTTGTGTGAATGTGTGCCAAAAGTGGTGAGAGAAATACAGAAACAAGAGTCTTTGCTGGTACTGATTACACAATATATATATCAAAGTCAAACTGTAATCAGATGTGCATCATACATAAAATGAGAAAGAAGCATATATATGGGTAAGAGGGTTTTGTCCATGTGGGGGAATCAAAAGAAAGCAAATGCTCATGTCCTAGAAGACGTAACGTCCTTCCTCTCAAATAGCACTGGACCTTCCAATAGTACTCAACAGTGGGGTCTGAAGTCACCGGCTGAGACACTAGTGAAGGATGAAATAATTGGTTATAATGAGGGGTAGAGGGGGCATATCCCGAAAGAGCTGGCGATATTTCCCAATAGCCACACAAAATCCTATCAAGGTGCAATTGCAGCCCACAATCGCCACCTGGGTAGATGTCCTAAAATTGGTCACTAGCTACCTCGGTCACAGTGCGGCATTTAGATTTTTGGCCTAAGAAATGGGTCACGGGCTAGATCCCGTCCAAGAGGTGGGTGTCTCAAGGGGGGAGGCACAGAACAACCGGACCTCGGCCTTCAACCCTTCACAGGTATCTCCCTGCCTTATGGTGATTGGAACACTGGACTTGGAGGATTTTGAAGTTCCCTATTTGACAACCTCTATGTTTTATCAATGTGAGAACCAGATAATGGGGAGTTGTTTGGATGCCTATCCTCGAAATCCTACCTAGACTAAAATTTTCTTTTGGCACCTCTTGTGGAGGAAAACTTAGTGAGTTTTTTTAGAAAGATTTTAGATGATGTTGTTTTGTGAGGCTGGGGGTGAAAACCAACCTCGTTTGATTAAAAGTGGGAGTGGATAGTTCTGTCAAGAAAAGATGGGGTGTTTTCGGAATCCCTTTGGAGGAAACCTACTTAGACCTCCACGTTTCGAGAAGAGGCTATGTGAGTGATGAGAAGTGACTTTTGTGTGTGAGTGAAAGTGTACCAAATTTTAGTTAATTAGATGTCACCTTGCTGCATGTGGACTTCGCTTGGTCCTTACAAAAGTTTGATTACCTAATTAGCTAGATGTCATTGGTACAACCTTGCAGAATTCAAAAGCCCTAGAAAACTAGCATGTGGACATGTGGGTCTGTTACTATCCTTTATCTCCCTATGTGTGAGTGTAATCTAGAAAAAGCATGAAACTATCCTAGATTGAACATGTGGGCATGTGTGGGCCCGTTACAAACCTTTAAACTCTCCTAGTTTTTTTATCTAAGAAAGCAAAATTCCAACCACTATTCTATCTTTGTGACATGTGGGCATGTATGGGCCCATTACAAATTTAAAATGTGTTTGAAAACTGAAACTAAGAGGGGTCCCAAAAGGGCCTTTGTCCTCTCCTAATTTTTTTTTGAATTTTGTTAAGGGAGATGAGATTGTTTTTCACAATCTTTTTTTGGTTCTCAAGATCACTTGGGGGCGCAAGAGAAGAGCATACTCAAGGATTGTTACTTCAACTTCTATTCCCAAATGTGAATTAGGTGTGATTAAGTATGATTGTCCAACTTAGCTTATAAATCAAAGCAAGCCATCCACGTGGCAAAAAGCAAATAAGGGAAAATGATTTTTATCCACCTAAGTGCCTATGTTTGTTTGAATATCCCCTTTATAAGTTGAGGGGTCTAAGTGGTGTAGTATTTAGAGCATGCATAACATCATTATTAAGAAGGAAAATGACTTTCCCCACATCCCAAGACCTTACAATGTAAAATTTTGTGCAAAATGTGCGGCCCCTAGTGTAGATAGGCACGCACAGAGCGCTGATGCGCGTGCATAATCAAGAGAAAAAGTGCATGCGTGCAAAGACAGACTGCGGTAAAGGCGCATGCACGCCCGATGCGTGTCTGTGGGGTGAAATACCCGCGTACCTGTGGAAAATAGCCGAGATAGGAAATCCGGATGGATTTCTCTCAATTCTCCCTTGAATTGACTGGTTAGCAGGTCGGCAGAGGTCAGTTTGTGCACCTGCAAGTTAATGAAAGCAAAAGGAAAGCAAAATAAACCCAAATGAGGAAGGAATCGATACCTAATCCCCAGTATGGTCGCCAATCTGTTTGCACCCAATTCGTCACCTTGTGAGAAAATCAAGGGTGCTTACATGCCCATTTGGTTCTTGCTGAGCATGACAGTTGTAGAGGAAAGGGTTAGAGAAACAAAAACAAAACTACAAGCAAAAATTAAATTAAAAAAAACTAAAACTATGAGCATATGGATAAAGAAATAACAAAGACAACAAGACCAATATCACCAATGTTTTTAGGTTGATCAATTGATGAAATCAAAGCACAATGAAGCAAGGGGACTGTGAGTCCCTTCTTCCTCCAAAGGAAGGCTCTTGTGCCCTCACAAACTTGCTCTCCTTACAATAAGAAAATGAGAATGATGGTGAAAGAACTCCAAGCACATTCACTTAATGGAGAGGTGAATGGCTCAATGAAATGGTGCTAATGTGTTATTTCCAAGGAGTGAGTCCTTAAAACAATCTAAGCAGCATAACATTACATGAAATTCCTTGAGAAAATGATGTTTCTTCATGGATTTTTATAGCATAGCATTGCGTGATTATGTAACTCCTTTGTGGTGTGAATAGAGGCTCTTTAGGGCTTCATTAGGTCTTTGACCAACCTACCATGCGGATTCAGATCAGATTTGGGAGTCAAATCAGCTTGGGAGCTGATCCATAAGTGGTTGGGAGGCCGACCAATTTCAATAAATGCGTCGTTTAGCAGGTGCGCGGGTTTTTGCGCCAACAGCCGCACTTCGTGCGCGTATGCGCGCATGGCACGTTCATGTTCAGCGCATGTGCGCGCACACCCCAATTCTGCAAAGTGCTCTTCAATTTTTGGTTACTTTGTATAGTTTTTTACCTTTTTGCAATGCTGTGAAATTAATTCAATGCCATGAATGACTTCATTACTGTTTGACGATGTTGAGTTATTGTCGCCATGTGCAGATGAAATTTCAGTGATAACACTCTTTGAAGGACATCTTTATACAGCCTGGCATAGATGGGAGAAGAGGTAAATGGATTGCCAAAATATTGGAGTTTGATGTAGAGATTAAACCCACCAAGTTGATAAAGGGGCAGGGTTTAGACAAGCTGTTGGCTAAATCCAATTGCAAAGCCTTGGGGATCAACTTAATCAATGCTTGCTTATGAACTCAACAAGCTGATTCTCCCAACCAAAGTTCTCAGGACGTCTTACCAATAACAAAATGTGCCTGGTATCGAAACATCTTGTACTTTATGCAAGAGTTGAGGCCCCTTGATGGAATGGGTAAAAGTAAGGCAAGGTCTTTAAAACTCAAGGTGGTCAAATATTGCCTCATTAACCAATTCTTGTACTGGAGAGACCCTCTAGGGGTGTTGTTGAAGTGTTTGAGCCCACAAGAATCCCAAAAGGTTATATTTGAATTCCATAATGGCCTTTGTGGGGGACATTATTTTTGGAAGACCATAGCTCACAAAATTCTCAGAGTTGGGTACTACTGGCCCACCTTATTCACCAATATCTGCAGAGAAGTCAGAGCTTGCATCAGATGCCAAACGTTCTCAGGAAAGCAGCAGATTAGACCACTGCCACTGAAGCCTGTAGTGGCTTCAACACCTTTTCAATAGTGGGGGTTGGACTTCATCGGGGAAATCCATCCTCCCTTAAGTGGCCAACACAGATGGATCCTGACTACAACAAACTATTTCACCAAGTGGATAGAAGATACCCCCACCAGAAGTGCATCACACAAAGTAATTATCAGCTTCCTAGAGGATATCATAGCCATATTTGGTTGTCCTAGCAGTATTTTCACTGATAATGCTGCTTCATTCAAATCTGAGCCTCTAATTAAGTTCTGTGAGCAGTTCCAGATCTCTCTAATTCACTCCACCCCCTATTATCCTCAAGGAAATGGACTGGAAAAATCTTCCAATAAAAGCCTAATGAAGCTCATTAAAATATTATTGGAAGAAAATAAGAGGGCTTGGGATTCAAAGCTTAAATTTTCTCTATGGGCCGATCGAGTGACAATGAAGAAGTCCCTGAGCACCTCGCCTTTTCAGCTGGTTTACGGAACATAGGTTGTTTTTCCCACTCAGCTCACCTTCCCTGTAGCGAAGTTCTTTCAAGACTATGAAGGAGAGTCGAATCATATGGTCATAAGGATTCATCAGATGGTGGAAGTACAAAAGATCAAGGAACAGGTGATGGACGTAGCTCATAGTCATCAGCAGAAGGTCAAACAGGCATTTGATAGGAAGGTCAGGAAGAAGGAGTTTGAGATCGGAGATTTGGTGCTTAAGTGGGATGCACCCAGACAGGATAAGGGAAAATACAAAAATTTTGATGCCCTATGGATCGATCCCTTCAAAATATCTGAGGTTTTCTCAAATAACACGTACAGGTTGCAGGATTTGGAGAGTGAAGAGGTTTTCAATAGCCCGGTAAATGGGCATTTTCTGAAGAAATGTTTTGTTTGAGCCTTAGACGGATCATTTGTTTGTAAATATTGTCCTTTTGGTTCTTTGTTTATTTTTATTTTTATTTTCGACTTAGTAAATGACTCCATAGCCCAATAGCAAGGCACTGAAGCTGGAAAATGAGTTCTTAGAGCAGTGCAGGGACGACTCTATCCCCCGTGGAGCCTAATTGTTGAAGGAAAATTTCCCTGCAGACAGGTAGACCTCCTCAAAGAGCTAGACTCTTAACTCTAAGACAGAAAGTGCTTATCATGGTCACTGACTTCCTTTTAGATCTAGGTGGACTAGTGTGTGAGGAGGAAGGAGAAAAGAAGTACCTTTTACCGGTGTTTGTCCCTGCACGCTCCGAGTTGAGCTCCAATCTTTCGCTCCTCGATAAGCCCTGCAGAGAAACAAAGTACGACCACTTCCTACTCTATCAAGATTAGTCCGAAATAGGTATATCTACTAAAGAGACAAATTCATGTGAGATTGAACACGAATTAGAAAGAAACAGGCCAAGCAAATTATATTAATGAGGACAAAACATTGCTTACAGCCGTATATGCGAATGCAGCAGTTTCGTCAAGTCCTTGTCTACCCCTTGCTCAAATATCCATGATCTGAATGATGATAGCTTCACCGATTGCTCCCTATGAGATCATAGATCTCTTGCTTCCAAAATATCCCTGTTCCAGCGCCACTTATAAGATCATAAGTTTGGTGTGAGGAGAGGCTTTAACCACTTGAGATATCCTTGGGGAAGTTGAGGATTTGCCTCCTTCAGTTGAGGATCTGCCCTAAGATCATGGCTGGACTGGAGATTCGAATCCAACTGCCTTCCAAGAATGAAAGGATCCTTCCCCCATTCATCTCAACAACTTAACTACTGCCCAGAATAGGCAGCGCTCCCTCAAAAGGGCCATCAGAGCGCTGTAGAGCTCCCCAGTAGGCTTAAGGGGGGATCCAGCACTCCTAAAGACACCAACGCTCCCCCAGAGGGCCAAAGAAGATTTATAACACTCCTGGACAGTGTAAGGGGGGGCACCAACACTCCCAGAAGAGGTATAGGGGAGCGCTCTCCTTCAAAAACTTAGTTTTTTGAGTGTTTTCAGATGGCAAAAGGTTCATGAGCCTATTGACTCATTTCTCCTCTTCCAAATCAAATGTTTGAGGTGTTTCAAGTGTCCTTCTCATGTCATTATAGGCACGACATAAGAATCATGGTAGTATTCTTTCTTTAACACTTGTGACACTTGTGAGAAAAATGTGACACTTGCGACCTTTGTAATGACGACACTTGCGACACTATCAAAGTGAGTATTTTTTATGTGTAACACTAATGTTAGCGCAAATTCTTGCAAGGGGGTGTTTTCTCTCCAAGATCCGAGCTCGTGGCGTAAATGCGAAGAAATGGGGATAAAAGAACCTAACATATGCATTTTGTCTGAGGTCACATCCATGAGCGCATTGTGCAGCGCAGAAAATCCCTTTCAGGTTAAAATTGCAAGTAGGCGGGTTGTTCCAGTATTCAGCGGCGAGGATCGATCGATGGAGCAGATCGTCAGTCGACAGAAATTTGAGGCCAATGGAGTTGTGCCATGTTTAGCATAGGAATCGAGCCTACATTCTCACCAAAATGATCCAGGCCATCCATCCCAGAGAGTATGTGGAACGCGATTAGCCTCTATCGCAACTTCGCCTATCGCGACTTTGAAGAATAAGGACCAGCCTCCTCCCAGCCGCAAGACGCGAAGTGCAGAAGGCGTCCAGGAATCGAGCCCGCATTCTCACTGAAATGATCCAAGCCGTCCATCCCGGAGATTACGTGGCACGCGATTAGGCTCTATCGCAACTTCGCCTATGGCAACTTTGAAGAACAAGAACCAGCCGCGAGACGCGAAGTGTCGAAGGCGTCCAGGAATCGGGCCCGCATTCTCACCGAAATGATCTAGGCCATCCATCCCCGAGAGTACGTGGCACGCGATTAGTCTCTATCGCAACTTCGCCTATCACGACTTTGAAGAACAAGGACCAACCTTCTCCCAGATGTGAGACGCGAAGTGCCAAAGGCGCCTAGTGTCGGGCCCACAATATCGCCGAAATGATCCAGGTCGTCCATCCCGGAGGAGCACATGGCACACGATTGGGGTTCTATTGCCACTTCGCCCATCATGAATTTGAAGAATAAGGATCAGCCTCCTCCCAGCCGCGAAACGTGAAGTGTCGAAGGCACCCAGTGTCGGGCCCACAATCTCGTCGAAATGATCCAGGTCGTCCATCCCGGAGGAGCACGTGGCGCACGATTGGGGCTATATCGCCACTTCGCCCATCATGAATTTGAAGAACAAGGATTAGCCTCCTCCCAGTCGTGAAACATGAAGTGCTAAAGGAACCCAGTGTCGGGCCCACAATATCACCAAAATTATCCAGGCCGTCCATCCCGGGGGAGCACGTGGCGCATGATCGGGCTCTGTCACAGCTTCGCCCATCGCGACTTTGAAACACTTTTTCTCTGCAGCTGGGATCCCTAAAACATGAAGTGTCGAAGGCACCCAGTGTCGCAACTTCGGACATCGCGACTTTGGAATGTAGGGGTCTACCCCCACCCATTCACGATACGCGAGATGTAAAAACACCTTGGGCGCAAGCCCACGGTCACAGTGCAAGGTCGTATGGGGTAAGGACAAGTAAATCAAGGGATGTGGATCCAATATGTTCAAAAGAAGAGGGATCATGTCTGTTTCTTTTGAAGCCAAATCCATCCGCCATGTGACAGGTCGTTTTTGCAGTTTTAGTCACCAAGGGTCCTGAATGCTAGAATGAGGGAATTTCCTGAAAGGAGGAGGATCGAAGCGCCTTAGAAAAGGGACCAGGTCATGACCATGGGGTACAACGAGGGAAGCTAGCCCCCAAGCTCAAGAAGTGAGCGTGTGGTCATTTCTTGTGCTCGAAGTTTCGGTCACTCGCCATAGAAGGGAGCGATTAATGAAAAGTAGGTTGGTAGCTGAAACTTCAGTTCTAGCCATGAATGTGAGGCATGGAGGTTCTGGCAGGAAGTCTGCCCAAGACCGTTCGATGTGGAGGTTGATCTGAAAGGCCCATACCGATCTGATGTTCTCGTCTGACCAAAGAACCTGCACACGATAGGTTGGACTTTAATGTCTCAGCTACCCTACTGATGCCAAGGGAAGTGCACTACTATGAGTATATATTCTCAATTATTGTATTTTTGTGGGGATCGATGGTTGAGCTTAGCTCCTGACTGTAAAGTTTCTGAGGAAGCTCTGGTTATGTATTTTGATTTGAGAATGTCAAATTAATGGAAGTCAGTTTCTTTTTCCTCTTTTATTTTGTTTGTTAGCTGTTTAAAACATTCGGAACTGGAGGATCCAGTCGAATGGTTGTGGCTGCATAGTATGATAGGTTTGATCAGTGTGCAGTTATCATTGTGTCGTTTAGGCACATTTTAGTGTCTTGTTTTTCTTTCCCGAGTTGCTGGAAGGCCTGATGCCTAGAGAAGCCTCCTCTCTCTTCTCCCTAGTCTTCCCTCTACTCTTGCTTTAACCCAAATTCCTGACTGAAGTTAGTTATGGACCTCACTTCCCTGTGCATTTCTGGCCTAGTTTTCTGAGTTAAATGATATCGTTCTGAGTTCACTCACATCCGATCACCCCATTTAAAACAAAATCGTGACATAAACTGATGGGCGTCGGGATCTGCTCCTTATGCAATCCAGGAGTGACTTCCAATGCCAACATGGTCTATTTGACCTAGAGATGGAAGCAACCACAATCCTATGTGACAACCAGAGCTACATAAAGATGACAAAGAATCTTGTGTTTCATGACAATTCAAAGCACATAGAGATCTTATATCATTACATCTGTGACATGGTGTAGAGAGGAGCCATAAAGCTCCAATATGTTAGCAGGGATGAACAGGTTGTCGATGTGTTGACCAAGCCTCTATCTCGTGTAAATTTTGAGCACTTTCGAGATAAGCTTGGTATAGTCTGAAAGGACCTCCCTCGAAAGGGAGAGTAGTTTTGTGTTGAGATATGCCTAGTACTATGCTTCCAGATTAATCGTTGTGACGTAAAGCCAGTCTAGTTGTTGTGTTGAGATATGCCTAGTATTGTGCTTCCATCTTAATCATTGTGACGTAAAGCCAGTCTAGTTGTTGTGTTAAGATATGCCTAGTACTGTGCTTCCAACTTAATCATTGTGATGTAAATCCAGTCTAGTTGTTGTGTTGAGATATGCCTAGTACTATGCTTCCAGCTCAATCGTTGTGATGTAAATCCAGTCTAGTTGGTGTGTTGAGATATGCCTAGTACTATGCTTCCATCTCAATTGTTGTGACGTAAATCTAGTCTAGTTGTTATGTTGATATATGCCTAGTACTCTGCTTCCAGCTTGATCATTGTGACGTAAATCCAGTCTAGTTGTTGTGTTGAGATATGCCTAGTACTATGCTTCCATATTAATCATTGTGACGTAAATCCAGTCCAATTGTTGTGTTGAGATATGCCTAGTATTGTGCTTCCAGCTTAATTGTTTTGACGTAAATCCAGTCTAGTTACTGTGATGAGATATGCCTAGCACTATGCTTCTAGCTTAATTGTTGTGACATAAAGCCAGTCTAGTACCGTTCTTCCATCTTAATTGTTGTGACGAAAATCAAGCTGAGTACTGTGCTTCCAACTTAATTGTTGTGACGTAAAGCTAGTCTAATACCGTGCTTCCAGCTTAATTGTTGTGACGTAACTCCAAACTAGTACTATGCTTCCAGCTTAATGGTTGTGACGTAAATCCAGTCTAGTATTGTATTTCTAGCTTAATTGTTGTGATGATGTGCCAGCTTAATTGCTATGATGATGTGCCATCTTAATTGTTGTGATGTGTTTCCATCCTCTTGTTGTGATGATGTGTTGCCAACCTTTGTGTTGTGATATTGTTGTGTTTGATGTTTTATCAGCCTTGTGTTGTTATTGATGATGAGGATGTATTAGTGTTATACTAATCCATGTCGATGCAGTTGATGATGATGATGCCACTTCAGCCTCTTGCTGAAGATGGTGACGATGATGCCACTTCAGACTCTTGCCGAAGATGATGATGATGATGCCACTTTAGCTCCTGAGTCCTTGCTGAAGATGATGATTATGATATTATTTCATCTTTAATGTTGAAGATGATGATGATGCTACCTTAGCCTCATACCGATGAGGATGATGATACTCCAGCTCCATGCTGTGTTGATGATGCTCCAGTCTCTGTGTTGTGTTGATGATGAGAAAAAACTTTCGATGATTTATAGATACACCAGTCAGTGTTCCAAGATGATATTGATGATGATGTCCTCTCACCCACCTGATGTTGTTGATGATGTTGTCCTCTCTCTCACCTGATGCTATTATAGAATACCCTTCTTGTTAAGGGGGAGTGTTGAAATAATGTAACTGCAAAGTGTATTCTAATTATTATTGTTGTATTATTCATTAGGTCAATCCCCTATAGCGGATTGGTCATGTTGTCTATTGTAAAAGACCAAATCCCCTTTTGCAGATTTGTCAAAACATAATTGTAATAGGAAGAATAAGAAGTCGGGCCCAGAATATATTAAAGAGGCCCCATAATATATTAAAGGTGGTTATAATCACCCAGATTGAGAATTCGGCCCTGCCAGTGAAAAGACACCTCCACACATGCCAAAGTTGTATAAATAAGGTGGCTAGTGCCTCATTTAGACACACACTCACTTGTTCATTTGAGGAGCAAGTTTCAGAGCTGCAGTTGGAGAAGAGCGAGAGAGAGAGAGAGAGGTGCATTCTTGGGAGAGAACTTTTTGTATTTGTTTGAGTTATCTCTTGGCATTGTATTGGCTATCTATAATAAGGAAGTTTTGTTGGGTTTTCTCCCCCATGAGGGTTTCCCAGGATAAATGATGTGTCTCTTGTGATTGGGTATTTCTCAGTGATCCTATATTATGCTATTGTTATCTAGTGAAATGCAAAGAACTCTAATAATAGAGTAAACCTTAACACTTACCACCCTAAATAGAAAGAACCATCCCATTGAGGTGACATTGGGTGGGATTGGTTCCAGTTACACTAGTTTGTCTTTTCAATCTCTAGCCTTTATCCTTGCTAAAAAATGCATGATAACATTTTGGCTTCGTTGTCAGGGAACACTGAGTCAATTCTTCCTCAAGACGGAAACCTTTCGGTAAGCCTTGCCTCTAGAGTTTTCATCTTACAAGATTACCTGGCGACTCCACCTTGGTTGTTTTTCCTTACCTTTTGATAGTTTCAAGAAAACTATCTGGCGACTCCATAAGCTGCAAGGAGGTACAATAATCCTCCTCTATCCTTCAGAAGAAAGCCTCCCCGAAACACACTTATTGTAAAATCACTTTTTCGAGGTAATCTTCCTTTAAAAACCATGCCTAGATCTCAAACCACTACAACGAACCCAGCTAAAAACCAAATACAATGGTCACCTACTCTTTTTAGACCACTAGACATGTCAGCCATACCAGGCTACCCTAGGAAAATTCCACCCAAGTATGAAAAGTGGTTGCCTAAGTTTACCGGTACTGATGCTATCAGTGTCGAAGAACGCATGAGAAACTTTTGCGTGTTTTTTCAGCTTCATCCTGTTAGTCATGATGTCAAATATTTAGTCATGAATTTGTTCTCTGCTACCCTCCTTGATGCCTCAAGGCGTTGGTACATGAGCCTTCTCGATGGTGGTATTAAGACCATGGACAAACTAGAGGAAGCCTTTATCAAGAGGTGGAGTATCAAATAATATCTTAGCATGCTTCTTACCCAATTGAATTCCCTTTGGAAACACAAGAATGAATCTATTTGGGAGTTCCATACTAGGTTTGAGACTTTGCTGCAAAAGATCCCTACAAGCCATCATCCAAATGGTGATTACCTTGTACACATTTATACCAAGTCTTTTAATGGCCAAATAGGGTATCTTCTCATGGACAAAAACCCCCAATCACTCCAAGAAGCTCAAGAGCTCGCTACTAAAATTGAGGGCAACTTCCTTTCATATAAAATTGAGCCTTTCGCAAATCCAAGGGGGAAAAAGGACACCAAACCAAAGATAGTCCACAATATTGAACCTACTTTATACCTTTGCGCCAGTATGGAAAAATTACAAGCTTCCATGGATGGTATCATAAAGAATCAAGAAATAATGATGAGTATGATCATCAACTTGGAAAGGTCCCAGAGACAAGCACCTAGGGTCCCGTACAAAGGGAAATTTCAAAAGGGGAACCAATTTTATAAACCAAAGAATGAGCAAGAAGTTCCAAACACCTTATCCCCTACAAACATTGTGGATGAAAACCCTTGGTGCTTAGAATGCAGTGAAGCACATTAGGAACATGAATGTCCTTACAGTAATGATGGCCATAAACAAGTGAACAATATAGGCCACATCATGGAAGGCCCTCAAATAAATATCATCGTTGCAGAACATCAGGAGGGCATGAAAGAAACAACGAGGTTGGCTAGAATGGCGGTAATAAACAACCTAGACCAAGAATCAAAAGAAAAATTGAAGAGACAAGAGTTTCAGGTGTATAGAAGAAATAAACTGAGCCAACCTACTGCTGAACAAACAAAACCGCCATCCTTGGATGTGCTCCTTCCTAAAACATCCAAGACTGAAAGGGTGGACTTGAACTTTGACTTTGAAGGGGCATTATCCAAGATGCATGTAACTATCCCTTTGAAAGAAGTCATTAAGGTGCCATCTGTCAAAGAACGTTTTGACAAATTCTTTCAAGGATCAGATGGACCCATAGACCCTCCTATCATGTTGCAAGTCGATCACTTCAAGGTCCAGTATGACGAACATCCCCCTTTCTTCATGACCTTGATAATGAATAATAAGAGACTCAACAACTACATGTTGGATACAAGGATCAGTGCCAACATGATGTCCCTCAAGTTCATGCAACAATTAGGGTTGAAAGTCACATGACCTTATAGGAATGTATGTGGATTTGAGTCTAAAGCCATACCAACACATGAGGTAATTGAGAATGTCCAAGTTTTCCCTAAAGATTTCCCTGAAAAGGTCATCCACATGAACATAGTGGTCGTAGACGTCCTAGATGTGTGGGGGATGTTATTATCCAGAAAGTTTGCCTCTGAATTGGGGGGTACTCTTGAGATGGACCTCACATACGTGAATATACCCTTGAAATATGGAACTATTGGTCATCTCCAGAATGTGTCTGTGACTACAATTCATGTGCAAGAGCTTAATGTTTTCGACAAAGATGACAAGGCACATAATGAGATCATACAAACTCTTCATAAGTATTCTCCAGAAGATATTCCTTTTGCAACAGAAGAAGAATTTGATCAGATTAAATGGCCCAAGAAAGAGGAATACCAGCAACTCCTAGACAAGTTCAAAACCAAGGAAGTCTGGACTGTGAAGATACTAAATAAAGCAGAAGATGATGTACAAATTTGTCCATCCCAGCAGGAAGTATTTACAGCAGAATCCTACCCTCTTCCCTCTGCAAAATACACCAAGTTCATCCAAGGTGCAACCAAATACAAGAGCAGGAAGTACAAGGAAGGGGACGTAGTGTGGATGTGGGATACCCAGAAAGGAGAGTCAACCAATGTCAAGGGAAGAACTCAATCATGGCTTGGACCTTTCAAGGTTGGAAGGGAATCAGTTGATGACTCCTACTATTTGTCCACTTTGGAAAGAAGAAGTTGTCCATTACCGATCAGCGGGCACCTCTTCAAACCCCACCAAGGTGGGGCAACCTAACTTCAGAGGTAAGTGCAAATAAGTAGGCATTCTTGCATTCGTGTATTATACCCTTTGCATTGCATGTTAGTTTGTTTTCACATTCACACTATTGATTGTTTTATTTCAGTCTTATATATGTGTGTGTGTGTGTGTGTGTGTGTGTTGGGGTGGAATTACCACCCCAATTGGTTACTGATGTTGCTATTGAGATCAAGCAGGTAAATAGGTTATGCCAAATATTTTGAGGTTCTCATGCGCTCTATGGTGAGCACATGTCCCCGAGTTGGAGCTAGATGTTATCCCCCAATTTTAGGGATAACTAGGAGATCATGTCTCGAGGTCCACAAGTCCTAGACATGGAGTACCAAGAGCAAGATTGACTTTGGCATGGCCCTGGAAGGCCCACCTTTTCTTTCGTCCAGCACCTTTATCTTTTCAGCAGCCGCAACATCCATCACCATCGACTTAGTCTTGTGTCAGAGATGGTTCTTCCTCCATGAGGTAATTATTCTGGGTATCATGGTATGTGTCACTTTGATCATAAAAAACCTTGAATATGTGCATTTTGTTCCTTTTGTTTCTAACAAATGCTTGGATCTTACACTTACCCACTTGACCATGTCTAGGGGGATTGACAGGATGCCCTAGTAAGCCTATGTCCTTAGGTTTTGGTTTTCCACTTGGGGGGATTTCTGAAAATCCATCGTCCGCTCCCTTCACAGCACCACTTTTTCATCTTGCTTCCCACTCACCTATCCCATTCCACTTGTCTGGGCACTAGGTTGACCTATTTTTAGGATTGCAACTTATCTCGTGGGAAGAAGGGGCTAAAGGCCCAGAAGGTAAAAGAAAGCTGGTAAAAGATAAAAGCCTAAGAATAAAACCTCGAGATGCTTTGCCCAGGGATCTCCAAAAAAGCAATAAAAGGCTTCTTAGCAAGAAACAAGAGGGACCCATAAAAAAATAATAAAACAAGACCTGATCAGAGGATAGGGGGTCTCATCACGATCCAACCTATTAGGTCCATGGGTACCTAGCAGTACGACATTATCACAGCTGGTTACCACGCCAGGGTAGTGACTCTTGGTTGCATGGCCAAGGGAAAGGGGTCTCATCACGAGCCAGCCTTCACATTTCTGTGAAAGTACTTGTGGGTAACGTTGTCACCACTGGTCACCATGCCAAGGCAGTTCCCTCTGATTAGCCTCTTGAATAAAAAAACAATATAAAAATAAAAAGAATAAAAAGTGAGAATAAAAGGCAAGAATGGGCTTGGAAAAAATTGCATCCAAGACAGATGCAACTCGCCTTCTACAAAGACACCCACAGGTAAAGCTTTTCATCCTCTACCCTCACTGCACCCACTTACATGGATTGGATGAGGTCTCTTTCAGAAACTTTCCCCTGGACACTAGCCCAATAGGACTCCCTGTCATTTTCTCCAAATTTGTATTGCGGGCTTGTGTAATTTCTTTGATATTTTGACTAATGTATTAGGGATTTTATGCACGAGTTTAATAATATTGATGATGACATGTGATTGACATTTCTATTATCCCTATGATTGATGATCCCATGGAGGGCGTAGTTGTTGATGTGTAGGATCATGCCTGACGGACAGGTACCATCTGGACTGGTACACATGGGGAGATGATCAGTTCGGACCTCCATGGGGCTGAAGAGCCCATTAGGTGGATGTTGAGACCCCATCAGGTGGTAGAGATAGGACAGACATGAATCAGGGGCTTTACACTAGAGTAGAGGAGGACATTCCACCAGAGGCACCTTGGTAGAGCTTGACCTAGGTGGATTGGCCCTTTTTCAGTGGAACGTTGGCCTTGGAAGGCCTAGGATGTCACCCATGAGGTACGTTATCCCCACTTTTTAGGGATAACTAGGAGATCATGTATCTAGGACCACAGGTCCTAGACATGGAGTACCGAGAGTAGGATTGACCTGAGAATAGCCCTGCAGGGGCCACCCTTTTCTTCTTCCATCATCCTTCTCTTGTCAGCAGCAGTAGCATCCATCACCATCGGCTTGGTCCTGTATCAGAAAGAGTTCTTTCTCCATGAGGTAATTGGTCCAGGTATCATGGTATGTGTCACTTTTGATCATTAAAACCTTTACATATATGCATCTGATTCTTTTTATTTCTAACAACTGCTTGGACCTTACATTTTCCCACTTGACCATGTTTGGGGGGATTGACAGGGTGTCCTAGAAAGCCTTTGTCCATAGGTTTTTGTTTTCCACTTGGGGGGACTTCTAAAAGGCCAGCGTCCGCTCCCATCATAAAACCAATATTTCATCTTGTTTCCCACTCACTTGTCCCACTCCCCTTGTCTGGGCATTGGGTTGACCTTTGTTCAGGATTGCACCTTGTCTCATGGGAAGAAGGGGCTAAAGGCCCAGAAGGTAAAAGTAAGATGGTAAGAGATAAAATCCTAAAAATAAAACCTCGAGATGCTTCGTGTTAAAATATTGTGTAACTGCAAAGAATATTCTTATCCCCTTTTGTGGATAAAGATAAAATATATTTATTATTGATTAGATCAATCCCCTTTTGTGGATTGATCATGTTGGTCATTGTAATTGACCAAATCCCCTTTTGAGGATTGGTCAAACCATAATTGTAATAGGATAAATAAGAAGTCGACCCTAGAATATATTAAAGAGGCCCCAGAATATATTAAAGGTGGTTATAACCACCCAGAAAAAGAAGTCGGCCCTGCCAGTGAAGAGACACTTCCACACGTGTCAGAATTGTATAAATAAGATAGGTTAGTGCCTCATTTAGACACACACAGAGCTCACTCATCTAGTGCACAAGTTTTGAAGGAAGTTGCAGTTGCTGGTTGCTGGTTGCCGGAAGAAGGAAGAGAGAGAGGTGTGTTTCTCAGTGTTGGATATTCGTTGTTGTCTGGTTCATTATCTTGGCATTGTATTGGCTATCTATATTAAGGAATTTTTGCTAGGTTTTCTTCCCCTTGAGAGTTTCCCAGGATAAATGCTTGTGTACTCTTGTGATTGTGTTTCTCTCAGTGATCATGTCTATGCTATTGTTATCTAGTAAATTGAAAGTAACCTAATAATAGAAGAAACTTTAACATGGTATCAGAGCTAAGTTGAAGAGAGCATCTTTCACAGGAAAAAGAAAAATGTCATTGTTGTCGTACATGAAAATTAGGGCTTTTTATTGAAGAAGGTTTACAACCCCAAATCCATCTAGAAAGGTGCACCCTACCACAAGGACATTTTGGCATCTTCAGTGCACATTTTTAGTGGCTAGATCTCCCGGAAAGTGAAACCCTAGTTTTCACAAAGTACCAGAAAACTAGAGTACCAAAAGTACCAAAAAACCAGAATCACCAATCTAGAAATCCACAGATCAAGTTTGAAGGAGTAAAATTTGGATTTTTAGAAATCTGACTGTACCAACATACTTGCCTTAGTGCAGTGCATCTTTTGGTGAGTTTAGTTTTTAGATCCAAGAAATTTGATTTTTTTTTTTTTCTATAGCCCGGAGGGTTAGGGTTTCTACTACAAGAAAGAATGGCTACCAACATGAGGGTAGAATATAGGTTGGAAGGATCTAGAAACTTCATATCTTGGAAGCATAGGTTCCAGATGATCCTAGACGAGAATGATCTCCTAGAACATGTTACAGTGAGTGTACCAGAACTAGATGAAGAAGAGCAAAAGACCAAGCATAAGAAGAATGAAAAGAAAGCAAAGAGAATTGTGTCAGATTCAGTAAAGGATCACTTGATCCCTCATATATATGAACTACAGAAAACAAGTCAAATGTATGAAGCACTCAGCAGGTTATATGAAAGCAAAGACATCAGTCGGAATCTTACCTTAAGAAATCAACTTCGTAATATGAATATGGAAAACTCAGAATCTATCACATCCTACCTTATGAGATTTTCTCAGATCAAAGATCAGCTTGTAGCTATTGGAGATGTCATTAGTGACAAGGAGCTTGTAACCACAACCAGCTTGTAACCACAACCCTAAATGGGTTTCCAACATTTTGGATTCCCTTTGTGCAAGGAGTGTGTGCAAGAAGCAAGTTACCCAAGTTTGATAAGTTATGAGCAGATTGCACACACGAAGAATCTAGACTTGCAGACCAACATAAGAGATTAATTGTTGACGAAGAGGAATCTCTTACAGTTCAAAAGAACAAAAGAAGTTCCTTTAGAAGGAACAATAAAGAAGCTAACTCCGTAAGAGTTCCAGACAAGAAGAAAGATGTATCAAAGATCAGATGCTACAACTTTCAAAAGTTGGGACACTTTTCCTATGACTGTCCTCAAGGAAAAGGGAAAAGAAAGCATCAAGCTCATGTGGCAAAGGAAGAGGAATGTCCTCCCTCAAAGAAATATTTAGCAGAAATTAAAGATTATGCACTTTAAGTTGAATATAGTTGATTTGAAAAAAGATGGAAAATAGTGGAGTTCGTGAAGCCTCCCCACACAAAAACAAAAGATAAGTATTCATGTTTATTTTTAGTATCTTGTTTACTTTAATACTTTATCATTACAAGTTAGTTTTTTATGAGAATGTTAATTAACCTTGGTTTATTTCAGTGTCTATGCAGACTTATGAAGGAATTATCAAAGAAGAGGATGAAGAAAGAGATAACATATTTATTTCATGTATGATCACTCATGAGAGTGACAAAGAAAGCATATTGTAAGTAAGTTTACAAGTCTCGAAAGAAAGAAATTATGCCATGACTTGCAAAAGTTAGACAACACAAGAAGGATGTATGATATGATGACAATCAGTAAAGACCAGACAATATCCAGTGTTTATATAGGAGCAGGAGGATCCTAAAGATGTAGAACAGAAATGTTCAAGATGAAGAAAAAGATGAATACTCAGATATAATGAATGAGATGCAGGTAACTACAGGTTGCTCCAGTACCGTTCTTATTGTTAATGTTTATGCCATTATTATAGTTCTTTTCATTTCAATAGATAATAGCAACATAAGAAAAAGATCACTGAGAAATACACATTCACAAGAGACACAACATTTATCCTGGGAAACCCTATAGGGGAAGAAAACCCAACAAAACTTCCTTAATATAGATAGCCAATACAATGTCAAGAGATCTCTATGCTAAAACATAAAGTCCTCTCCAAGATATGCGCCACTCTCTCTCTCCTTTGCCGGTAACAGATCAGAACTTGTCTCTCAAACTGAGCAAGTGAGTTATTGTCAAATGAGGCACTAGCCTCCTTTATTTATACAAGTTATGGCACGTGTGAAGTGTCTCTTCAGTGGAAGGGACAACTTCTCAATCTGGGTGGGTAAACCCACCTTTATTATATTTCTGGGTCTCTTAATTAACTGTTGGGGCCGACTTCTTATTCTGCCTATTACAATTGTCTTTTGACCAATCTACAAAAGGGGATTTGGTCCTATTACAATATCCGACATGATCAATCCACAATGGGGATTGATCCTATGAATAAAATATCAATAATGAGAATAAGAATACTCTTTGCAGTTACATTATTTCAACACTCCCCCTTAACAGGAAGGGTATTCTTCAGTAGCATCATGCGAGAGAGAGAGGACAACATCATCAATATCATCTTGGCTGGTGTATCTATAAATCATCGGAAGTTTTCTTCATCGACAGCATCATCATTATCGAAAGAATGCCATCATCATCTGCATCAATATGTATCAGTATAAAAAATGATACCTCATCACAGCACTAGGCTAGCCCATCACAGTACTAGACTGGCTCTATGTCACAGTTGTTAAGTTGGTAGCTCAGTGCAAGTCACTTCTTTCTTTATGTCTAACAACTAGGTCATAAGCAAGGTATACATCATCTTTCTTTACATCTAACAACTAGGTCAGAAGCAAGGAACACATCATCTTGCTTTACGTCTAACAACTAGGTCAGAAGCAAGGAACACATCATCTTGCTTTACGTCTAACAACTAGGTCAGAAGCAAGGAATCATCTTGCTTTACATCTAATAGCAAGGTCAGAAGAAAGGACCACACACATCATCTTGCTTTATTTCTAACAGTGAGGTCAGAAGCAAGGAATCATCTTGCTTTACGTCTAACAGCGAGGTCAGAAGCAAGGAACACACACATCATCTTGTTTTACATCTAACAGCGAGGTCAAAAGAAAGGAATCATCTTGCTTTACATCTAACAGCGAGGTCAGAAGCAAGGAACACACACATCATCTTGCTTTATTTCTAATAGCAAGGTCAGAAGCAAGGAATCATCTTGCTTTACGTCTAACAGCGAGGTCAGAAGCAAGGAATCATATATACTCCCCCTTTCAGGGAGGGTCCTTTTGGACTATAACAATCTTATCTTGAAAGTGTTCAAACTTTACACGAGATAGAGGTTTGGTCAACACATTAGCAACCTGTTCATATGTGCTAAGATACAGGAGTTTCAAAGCTCCTCTCTGCACCATGTCATGGATGTAATGATAGTGAATCTCTATGTGCTTCGACCTGTCATGGAATACAGGATTCTCTGTCATCTTTACACAACTCTGGTTGTCACATAGGATCATGGTTGCTTCCATCTCTAGGTCAAATAGACTGGTCCACAACTTTCGAAGCCATATAGCTTCGCAGCTAGCAGAACATGCGACAATGTACTCTGCTTCTGTTGTGCTGAGAGCAATACTGGATTTCTTCCTACTCTGCCATGAAATCATGGTTGATCCCAAACTAAAACAGCATCCGAAAGTGCATTTTCTGTCAGCAACGCTTCCTGCCCAATCTGAATCAGTGTATCCACTCAATGTGAAATTATTATCTTCATCATAACTAAGACCATAATCTATCGTACCTTTAAGGTACCTCATCACATGTTTTGCAGCCACTAGGTGAACACATTTGGGCTCTACCAGAAACTGACTCAAGGTGTTCACGGCAACACAAATGTCTAGTCTGGTGTTCGTCAGGTACATCAGTGATCCAATAATCTATCTGTATAGTGTGGCATCAATCAAATTTGATGAAGTATCGGCTAGGAGCTTCAGCTTCACTTCCATGGGTGTATTCATGGGTTTGCATTCCAGCATGTCGAATCTCTTTAAGATCTCGACTGTGTACTTCCCTTGGTTAAGGAAGATCCTCTCTAGACTCTGCCATACCTCAATACCTAAGAAATAATGCATTAGACCAAGGTATTTCATTTCAAATCCAGAGGCAAGTCTCCTTTTACATTCAGCATTAAGCTTTTCTTCTCCAGTTAAGAATAAGTCATCCACATATAGCAGTAAGATTACTGGCTCATTATCCATAATTTTGAAGTAGATATTTGAGTCTGTTTTACTCTTGGTAAAGCCTAAGCTCGTCAAGAAACTATCTATACGGCCATACCAGGCTCTAGGAGCTTGCTTCAATCCGTATAAGGCTTTCTTCAATCTGCAGACATGAGACTTCCTGTCTTTCAACCTCAAATCCTTGAGGTTTCTCTATATACACTTCCTCTTCGATGACACCGTTTAGGAAAGATGTCTTCACGTCCATCTAGTACAACTTCCACTTCATATTAGATACAAGAGCTATGATGGTCCTGATCGAAGTGTATCTGGCCACAAGAGAGAATGTCTCTTCATAGTCAATGCCTTCATTTTGGGAAAATCCACGAGCAACAAATCTTGATTTATATTTCTCAATACTTCCATCAACAACATGTTTTATTTTGAAGAGCCATTTTGATGATACCACATCCTTATTTTTTGGTCTAGGAACTATTTCCCATACATTGTTCTTTATTATGGATTGGTATTCCTCTGTCATGGCATCTACCCATTCCTTCTTTTGAATGGCTTCTTCAAAGCAGGTAGGCTCCTCATCTAGGAGATCACACATCAAAGTCGTGTAACTGGAGAATGGCTTTGGTCTTTTAACCTGTCTCGAGGTTCCTTATGGAACACCATACTTCTCTCCATCTTGAATAAGCTCTCTTACCCAAGCAGGCTTTCTTTTATGGGAGAAGGTAATTTGAGGAGGTTCTTGAACTTCTGTTACATCATGATCTTCAAGAGTTTACTCATCAAGGGAAGTTACGACTTCCCTCACTGGTTCTTCAGCTTTGGGAACTTCCCTCACGGATTCTGTAATCCTAGGAATTGTTGGTTCC
The DNA here is from genome assembly GCA_009831015.1 of Picea engelmannii. Taxonomy (NCBI): domain Eukaryota; kingdom Viridiplantae; phylum Streptophyta; class Pinopsida; order Pinales; family Pinaceae; genus Picea; species Picea engelmannii. The sequence continues at coordinate 271,698 of ML797603.1, read as the reverse complement.
TCTTCATACACTTATTCAAGCTGGCATTTTCTTGATTTCTTAAGTGTTTCTTCTTCATCAGAGGTCATGTCCCTGCTGATCTCAATGTGGCGGTGACCTGGTATATAGATTCTGAAGGCCTTGGAGACATCACAGTATCCCACAAATATTCCCTTCTTTCTGGAGGGTTCTAGCTTGTTTCTATTCTCTTTCGGAATTTGTATGAAGACTGGGCAACCAAATATTTTGAGATGGCTTACCTCTGGCTTCTTTCCAGTGAAAATCTCTTCCAGGGTCTTGAACCCAAGTGCGCTATGGGATAATCGGTTCTGCACATAAACAGATGTAAGGTAGCTAGAGAGGTAGTGGAGGGGCTCAGAGGGCCCATAGTGATGATAGTGGAGACCATTCAATGTAAGGTGGACTAGGTCCACTATATTATTAAATAAGGCCCACTATGGTAGTTAGATATAATAAATGGGTAATTAGATATAATAACTGTAAGAGGATTTCTTAGAAGGTTCTACTTCTAGAAGATTCCTCCTCTAGAAGGGTTCAAGCAATGTAATGAGACATGAAGAGAAATATTGTATTTGGAGCGGTAGCTCAATAGGATGATGCCCCCTCGAAGAGGCAAGTGAACAGGAGAGGATCCCTTTCATAATAGGATCCATTGTACAATGTTGCCCTACCTTAAGGGTTTGATAGTAATAAAGGAGATTTTGCATATTGTTCGTGTATATCTGTTGAGGTGATTTTGTATTCAGTCTTTGGTTCTTAACAAGTGGTATCAGATCACTTTCCTTGGCAGACATTGTGGGCAAATATTTTTTATTTTTGCAGATTTTTTTTCGGAGAAGAAAAAAGAGGGTCACGACGTTCCAGAACTTTTCAGTATATTTCTGTGCAAAATTTACAGAAACAGGTTGTAGATCTAAGTTCCTCTCAGAAAAACACCCAAGTTGAAAAAAAAAAATCGTCTGAAACGGAGTCCGGAAGGTCAAGATATTGAAGTTTTAAAATCTGCAATTTTTCAGGGTTTTTTCCGCGGACGGAGACACAATTTGTTTTTATTTCTGTAGCAGATGGAGGCCAAATTTTCTCAAAAAAATTATATATATGAGTTCCTCTCACAATTTCACCCAATTTCAAAAAACAAATCAACCGAAACGGAGTCCGGGAAGTGAATTTATGAGCATTTTAAATTCAACAGATTTTTAGGGTTTTTTCAACAAAAAAAACGTGAATTTCTGTTGTAACTTATTGTTCTATTTTTTGGGGGTTTTTTCATGACGGTTGCGGGACCGAATGGTTCATAGGGTGCTCATATGGATATTTCTTCTCAAAACCTCAGATAAATTCTTGAAGCATTCAAATCTCAATTGTAGGACACATTGTGTGACACATTGAATGACAAATTTCATGACCTAGCAGATGGCCTCAATAATAGTTTTCGTGGTTCATTGGATAGCATGCATGAGAGATTTCTTATGGTAGACATCAAGGATGAATATAATCAAGAAATATATGCTTGGTATGATTTTGAGGACGATTGTGATGATTGGTATATGGATAGTTTTCATTTATGGGATGACAACCACTTCCATATTTTATTTGATGACTCTACTCCACCTTCTGTAGAGAACATCAATGTCCCACATCAGGAGCTAGTTACCAGCGTTCAGTCTGCATATTTTACAATGCTATTATTTCTTCCAGATTCATCTTTGATCCTCTCCCACTATGTGGATGAATATTCTTATTTGGATCCACATGATAGGTTTCAGTATTGGGAGCATCATTTTCAGTTGGTTATTGGGTGTCGATATCTTCTGTGTGAAGTTCACATGAGCACTTGGACATGTGACCCTGGTTTACAATGGCAGTTGGACTACTTCAACATGATGGCTTTCCTTTCTACATGGGACTTTGGTTATTCGGTCTTCTTCAGCATTATAGTCCACAATTATCCATGGGACCCTAGTATATGGTTGTACATCAAGCATTGAGGACAACACTTTCATAAGGGGGATGGAATGTAAGGTATCTAGAGAGGTAGTGGAGGGGCTCAGAGGGCCCATAGTGATGATAGTGGAGACCATTCAATGTAAGGTGGACTAGGTCCACTATATTATTAAATAAGGCCCACTATGGTAGTTATATATAATAAATGGGTAATTAGATATAATAAATGTAAGAGAACTTCTTAGAAGGTTCTACTTCTAGAAGATTCCTCCTCTAGAATGTTCTTAAGTGATGGTAGCACTATATAAAGGGGTTCAAGAAATGTAATGAGACATGAAGAGAAATATTGTATTTGGAGCGGTAGCTCAATAGGAGGATGCCCCCTCGAAGAGGCAAGTGAACAGGAGAGGATCCCTTCCATAATAGGATCCATTGTACGGTGTTTCCCTACCTTAAGGGTTTGATAGTAATAAAGGAGATTTTTCATATTGTACTTGTATATCTGTTGTGGTGCTTTTGTATTCAGTATTTGGTTCTTAACAACAGCTTCCATTACTGCTTCTACCCATAATCACATAGGAAGATCTTGATCATGGATCATAGTCTTCACAACTTCCATAATTATTTTGTTCTTCCTTTCAGCTACACCATTTTGTTGAGGATTATAGGGAGTAGTGAGTTCCCTCTTGATCCCAACATCTCTGCAGAATTTCACGAGCTCTTTTGAGGTATATTCTCCTCCATTATCTGACCTGAGTTTCTTAATCTTCTTTTCAGAAAGATTCTCTATCAAGACTTTAAATTCCTTTAATTTGTTGAATACTTCATCTTTAGATTTCAATAAATATATCCAGGTCTTGCGAGAATAGTCATCAATGAATGATACATAGTATACATACCCGCTAATGGAGGATGATGGCATTGGGCCACACACGTCTTAATGAATGAGTTCCAGTACTCCTTCTGCTTTGGTGTCCCTCTTTGGAAAAGGGTTCTTGATATTCTTACCTTGCGCACATCCATTGCATATGCCTTCCTGATCACCCTTGAGTTCTGGTAAACCTGTGACATCTTTGCATATGTATGGTAGCGCCTTGTAGTTGATGTGAGCCAATCTTCTATGCCAAAGTTCACATGTATTTTCAATGGCATTGGTCATGGTAGTCTCCGAGTGACCCTTTAGCTTATATAAGCCATTTTCTTCATTTCCAATGACGATTGCTTCATTTATGGTTTCTCCTCTAGCCCACATAAGAACTTCTCCATCTATAAAGGCGACTCTATAGTCTTTCTTGTTTAAAGTTGATATGGAAAGTAAGTTCTTCTTCAAGCCTGGTACATAGAGTACGTCCTTCATCTTTATTGAGTTTTCTGAATCTAACTTGTAGTTTGATTCTCCCACTCCCTTGATGGGATATTGGTAATCATATCCAAGTGTTACTTTTTGAGAAAACTTATTTTCTGAAATACAAGAGAGAGTATTTCTCTTACCTGTCATGTGCTTTGATGCACCACTATCAATGAGCCATGTGTCCTCTCCAAGTGACCCTGATCCTTAGAGGGTCGAGATCAAGACATGGTCCTTGATCATCTTTGTAGGTGGCTCTTCATCTTCGACTATGTGGGCATGTTGTCTCTTATGTTTCCTCTTGTATTCTTCTCATCTAACTAGACAAGAATTCGCCTTGTGTCCCATCGTATCACAATGATAGCATTGTATAGATGAGAGATCTCTTTCCTTGCGTTGTCCTTTCTTCTGAAATCTCCTTGGATGAGACTATTTATTGGATTTGTTTGATGGTTGAGGCTCTCCATGAGTCTCCCTTTTGAAGTAGGGTTTCTTCCTTCCTCATTTGTTGTGGGTGGCTAGGGCTTGATCATCATCCCTAGCTAGTAGCACTTCACGATTCGCTACTCTTGTTTCTTCTTGGATGCATTCTTCCCATAGATTGTCGAACTTCAGTTTCTCCTTTCTGGCACATATCGTCTGGATGAAAGCATCCCAAGGTATTGTAAGACCATTTAGTGTCGTCATTATGAGTTTGTCTTCATCTATAGTATCTCCAATAGCTTCTAGTTGTTCTTTGAATTCCGAGATTCTGGAGAAGTATTTCTAAATCATTTCTCCTTTCTGCATCCTTATATTCGTCAGTTGAGTTCTAAGATTCATCTTTCGGTTTATGTTATTTCCTTCATATAGTCTGGTCAAGGCATCGAACATTTCTTTCGGGGTCTTCTTGGATGACACATAAGGGATCAGATGGTCCTTGATTGAATCTGCAATGATTCTTTTGGCCCTTATTGTGTCCTTTTGATGCTTTGTCTTTTCTGCGACATCGCCAGGTTCCGGTACTTCATTTTTTACGAATATTGCTAGGTCATTCTCTTAAATAATGAGGCCAATCCCATACTTCTAGGCGCAAAAATTTTCCACTCCTTCTAACTTGTCAGCAAGCTTAATGCTTGCAGACATCTTTACCTGGAGCTAGGAAAATGATCAAAAAATGAAAGTGCTCAAAATCAAAAACTGAACTTACCAGGAGATGCTCTTGGTTGAGGCGAGTTTCCTGGTGTGTTTGGATTTGAGAAAATCCAAATTTTTCCCCTTCAAATCTGATCTGCGGATTTCTGGACTAGTGCTTCTGGTACTTCTCATACTTTTGTGAAACTAGGGTTTCACTTTCCGGGAGATCCAGCCACTGAAAAGGTGCGTTGAAGGTGACAAAATGATCCTTGGGGGAGGACACAACTTTCTAGGTGGTTTTGAAGCTAAAAAGCTTCACTTTTGAAAAACCCTAATTTGCAGGTATGGCAACAGTGACGTTTTTCTCTTGCGAAATATGCTTCCTTCAGGTTGGCTCTGATACCATGTTAATGTTTATGCCATTATTATAGTTCTTTTCATTTCAATAGATAATAGAAACATAAGAACAAGATCACTTAGAAATACACATTCACAAGAGACACAGCATTTATCCTGGGAAACCCTATAGGGGAAGAAAACCAAGCAAAAGTTCCTTAATATAGATAGCCAATACAATGCCAAGAGATCTCTATGCTAAAACAGAAATTCCTCTCCAAGATATGTGCCACGCTCTCTCTCCTTTGTCGGTAACAGATCAGAACTTGTCTCTCAAACTGAGCAAGTGAGTTATTGTCAAATGAGGCGCTAGCCTCCTTTATTTATACAAGTTATGGAAAGTGTGAAGTGTCTCTTCACTGACAGGGACGACTTCTCAATCTTGGTGGGTAAACCCACCTTTATTATATTTCTGGGTCTCTTAATTAGCTGTTGGGGCCGACTTCTTATTCTGCCTATTACAATTGTCTTTTGACCAATCCGCAAAAGGGGATTTGGTCCTATTACAATATCCGACATGATCAATCCACAATGGGGATTGATCCTATGAATAAAATATCAATAATAATAATAAGAATACTCTTTGCAGTTACATTATTTCAACACTTATAGATGCAAAGGGAGCAGGTTGATCCAGTATGAAGTCAGAAAGAAATGTTCAAACTCAAGAAGGCACCGAGGATATTACAGAAGAAAACTTCAAGGATGATGATTAGAAGCTCTTAGTTTGGTGCAAGAGGGAGCTATGTCTCCGAGTTTGAAATGGAGGATCGTGATTTGGTGAAGTTAGGAAAGCATATGGACGGTTCTCAACAGATGGGTAGCATGGTATTATACCATGGAAATATTTTGGACCACAAGAGATTTTAGATCCCATAGAGAGACCTTCGTAGAGAAGGAATGAGCAATCCCACAGGTAGACCTTCATAGAGAAGGAAGAGACCATCGTAGAGAAGGGGAATGAGAAATTTGCCAAGATTGGCCTCTGTCCAAGTGTTGAGTTTTGGATACTCTAGGGACATGTTAGAATACCCTCATAGAGAGGGGTGTCACCACCCTCGTAGAGAGGAATGTGGATGTTTCTCCAAGGGGCAGCGGGCAGATACTCTCCTCTATCCAAGGATTGAGTAGCCTGGAACACAAACCTTGACCATGTGGAATGGTTAGTTGGCTATTGAGGTTTGTGTTGTGATCCTACATGGATCATGGAAAGGGAGTCTAGTCTTGCCCAGGCTAGCATCTTAGCTTCTCTAGTTCATGTGGGATGACTAGGAGTGAAGCTATGGTAGTAGTCCTCCCCGGTGGATGGGTGAGATAGATGACTACAAGATAAGGGAGATCATAAAAGGAATGGAAAAACTCATAGGACATCTTATGTGTAAAGATAAGATATATTCTATGTGAAGATAAGAAAGAAGTATCTTCTGCATGAAGACGAAAGAAAGAAAGAGTATCTTTTGTGCAAAGATAAAGAGAACAAAACTTCTGATGATTTATAGATATGCCAGTCAGTGATCATGATGTCAGATGACCAAGTGGAAGATATTGATGCCTCCTATTATCCAGTTGATGATGTTTCCCAGTTGATGATGTTATCCAGTGGATGCTGCTACCTAGTTGATGTTGACATCCGATGACCTGTCAAAATATAAAGAATATCCTTCTTGTTAAGAGGGAGTGTTAAAATATATGGTAATCGCAAAGAATATTCTTATCCCCTTTTGTGGATAAAGATAAAATATATTTATTATTGATTAGATCAATCCCCTGTTGTATATTGATCATGTCGGTCATTGTAATTGACCAAATCCCCTTTTGCGGATTGGTCAAACCCTAATTGTAATAGGATAAATAAGAAGTCAGCCCCATAATATATTAAAGGTGGTTATAACCACACAGAAGAATAAGTCGTCCATGCCAGTGAAGAGACACTTCCACACATGCCAGAATTGTATAAATAAGAGAGGCCAACGCCTCATTTAGATACACACATAGCTCACTCATCTAGTGCGCAAGTTTTGAAGGAAGCTACAGTTGTCGGTTGTCGGAAGAAGGAAGAGAGAGAGGCGTGTTGCTCAATGTTGGATATTCTTTGTTGTCTAGTTCATTATCTTGGCATTGTATTGGATATCTATATTAAGGAAGTTTTGTTGGGTTTTCTTCCCCTTGAGGGTTTCCCAGGATAAATGCTTATGTACTCTTGTGATTGTGTTTCTCTCAATGATCATGTCTATGCTATTGTTATCTAGTAAATTGAAAGTAACCTAATAATAGCATAAACTTTAAAACTTCGCCCAGGGATCCTCGAGAAAGCAATGAAAGGATTCTCAGCAAGAAACTAGAGGGACCTAGAAAAAAATAATAAAACAAGACCTAGTCAGAGGATAGGGGGTCTCATCACGAGCCAACCTATTAGGTCCATGAGTACCTAGCAGTATAACATTGCCACCTGTTGGTTACCACGCCAGGGCAATGACTCTTGGCTGCATGGCCAAGGGAAAGAGGGTCTCATCACAAGCCCGCCTTTCATTTCTGTGAAAGTACTTGTGGGTAACGCTGCCACCACTAGTCACCACACCAGGGCAATGTCCCCTGATTATCTCTTGAACAAAAAGAAAAATAAAAGCAATAAAAGAATAAAGCCAAGAATGGGCTTGGAAAGAGTGCATCTATGACATGTACAACTCACCTTCTACAAAGGCACCCACAGATAACACATTGCATCCTTGGCCCTCACTGCACCCACATGCTTGGACTTCCCTTAACCACATCACCCACTCACATGGTTTTGATGAGTTTTTCTTTTGGGAACTCACATTTTCCAATGGACACTAGCCCAATAGAATGTTTTGTCTTTTCCTCCAGATTTGTAAAGAAGACTTGTGTAATGTCTTTGAGCTATTGACAGATGTATTAGGGATTTTATGCATATGTTTGATAATATTAATGATGAAATGTGATTGGCATTTCTATGATCTTGTGACTAATGAGCCCATAGAGGGAATAGCTTTTGATGTGCAGGACCATGCCCAACAGACAGGTACCATTTAGACCAGTACACATGGGGAGATGATCAGTTCGGACCTCCATGGGGATGAAGAGCCCACCAAATGGATGTTGAGACCCCATCAGGGGGAAGAGACAGGGCAGAGGATGATCAAAGACTTTGCACCAGAGAAGAAGAGAACGTTCCACCAGAGGCACCCCGAAACTGCTTGGCCTAGGGGGATTGACCCACTTTCATAGGGACGTTGGCTCTAGATGGCCCAGGATGTCACCAGGAGGCTTATGATGTCATCATGAGCATTTTGGCAAATGGACAGGGCAGTTGGCATGTGTGGCAGCTTGGAGGAGCCCAATGAGAGCTAACGTCTTGCTTCAGGAGGCTACATTTTCCCTGATAGGGGTTAACGTCGCCCTAGGAAGGGGTGACATCTTACCTTTTTTCTTGATTAGGGTTTTAGTCTAGAATTTAATGTAAAAACAGTATAATTTTGATATTATGGATTTGCCGACCTTTATATGACCTAAAAAGTAAATTAGGTCATTGATACAGTATATATTGAGGATTTTGATCCTCATTTTAGATCATAACCGATTGACTCCATAAGGAGGACTAAAATTTGTTCCCTCTATTGGGTATTTAGCTGGATTAAGTGATGTGCACTTGTTGAAGGACATGATTTTTGGCATTTATGGTGTTTCTCTTGAAGGAAGGTGTTACAACTAGGGTTTGCATGGTTATTTCTTGATTAATTGTAAGTATTTTTCTGCAAAACTTCTTGAATGAATGGTTGTAGTTTAATTTCTTGCATGTGTTTATGAATTTTTCTTAATCAAAACCCTAGGTGACAAGCACACAAGTAGGTCCTTGTCTCATGTCCCCTGATAAGAAACTTTCAGTCATTGAAGAAGGAAGAAAGAGCCTAGTCGTAGCTACACTCCTATTTCTTCTTCCTCTTTGCTAGTCGTACCAATTGAAATCCAAGAAGAGTGAGACATCCCTGGCCTAGGTCTACTACACTAGGGTCATACTCTTTCTATTGTTTGATAAAAGGACTTGTTGTAGCAACACCTCACCTCCTCAAACCCTCTTGTTTTGTTTATATTTTATCCTTGAGCTAGTTGTTTTGTCGGGAAGGAGGAGAGAGCCCGAGGCCTTGCTTTAGCAACACCGGAGTAAGCCTCTCTCCCCTAGGGTTTTGATTTTGAGGCCTTGCCTTTGCAACACCTCAAAACTCTTCCCTCTAGTCCTTGAAATCTTGCCTCCTTCAACTCTTGCGTCCTTCACTTATGACTCTATTAAACCCTAAGGCACTAATTTGAAAGTCATCTAACGTTGAAGTGAAGCCGATCAAACAACTCTCTAAATTCTTTAAATTTTAAACCCTAACCTACTAACCCTAAGTTGTTGACGTCATCATTGGTTATTTCATCTTTAATGCAGCAACGTCTTGTTCTGAGAGAAATTGAATGATGGTTTAGGCATTAATTGAATGAAGTGTTGATTGGTTACATTGAATTCCACATTGTCCCAATATTTATTGGTGAAGTGTTATATCTTTTCATTGCTATTGATAAACATTGACTCCGTCAACGTTTATTGCTAATTGCTTATATATATTCATCAGATAGTATTATGAAGTACTAACCCATTGAAATATAGCTCGCATATATCAGTTTGTTGTTGTTTTGTTCCAGGCAGGTGTTCTTCATTAGGGATTTACTTTCTTATTGGTTGTTTAGCTGGGACTATCTGTTTGGTGTAGATCTATGAGGGGGGGATTATTTACCCTTGTCTTAATATCCTTTAGCCTCCTCAAATACCCAGGTCACTGGGGACGTCTCCCCTGGGCCTCACCTCCCTAAAGAGAAAGAATCATCCCATTGTGGTGACATTGGGTGGGATAGGTTCATGTTACGCCAGTTTGGGCCTTCTATCTTATAGCCTTTTCTCCTAGCTACAAACTGCGCGATCACATTTTTGGCACCGCTGCCGGGGAACACTGAGTCAAGACTTACTCAAACAACACTTTTCAGTAAGCTTTGCCTCTAGAGCCTTTATCTTACAAGCTTACCTGGAGACTCCACTAGGGTGCTTTCCCTTACTTTCATAGTTTAAATCAAACTATCTGGTGACTCCACAACCCACAAAGAGGTTTAATAATCCTCCTTTGTCTTTCAGAAGGAAGCCTCCCAAGAACTCTCTTGTTGTCAAATCACTCTTCAGGAAAAGCCTTCCTTTCAGTATCATGTCTAGCTCTCAGACCGCTACAACGAACCCAACCAACAATCAAAGACAATGGTCATCTACTCTTTTCAAACTATTAGACATGTCATCCATACCAGGCTACCCTAGGAAAATGCCACCTAAGTATGAGAAGTGGTTGCCTAAATTCACTGGTACTGATGCAGTTAGTTCTTAAGAGCACATGAGCATCTTTTGAGCGTTTTTTCAGCTTCATCCCATTAGTGATGATGTTGAAGACTTAGTCATGAAGTTGTTCTCCGCTACTCTTTATGATGCCTCAAAGCGTTGGTACCTGAGCCTTCATGATAGAAGCATTAAAACCATGGAAAAACTTGAAGAGGCCTTTCTCAAAAGATGGACTATCAAATAAGATCCTAACATGCTCCTCACTCGATGGAATAACCTTGCGAAATATGAAAATGAGTCTATTTGGGAGTTCCATACTAGATTTGAGACTTCACTGCAAAGGATCCCTGCAAGCTATCATTCGAAAGATGATTACCTCGTCCACATTTACACTAGATATTTCAATGGCCAATTAGGGTATCTTCTCAGAGATAAAAACCCCCAATGCATTCATGAAGCCCAAGAGATAGCTACTAAAATAGAGGGAAACCTCCTTTCATCCAAGATTGAGCCTTTTTCTAATCTAAGGGGAAAAATAGACACCAAGCCAAAAATAGTCCACAACGTTGAGCCTACTTCAGAACTTTGTCCCAGTATAGCCAAGTTGCAAGCCTCTATGGATGGTATCATAAAAAGTTAGGAGAAAATGATGAGTAGAATTGTCAACTTGGAAATATCTCAGACCCAAGCACCTAGGGTCCCATACAAAGGGAAATTCCAAAAGGGAGCCAATTTTATACACCAAAGAATGAGCAAGAAGTTCCAAGCACCTTGGCCATTGCAAACATTGTTGATGAAAATCCTTGGTGCCTAGAATGCAGTGAAGCACATTGGGAGCATGAGTGTCCTTACAACAGTAATGGCCATCAACAAGTGAATAACATGGACCATTTCATGGCAATCCCTCAAATAAAGATCACCAATGTAGAACATCAGGAAGCCGTGAAAGAAGCAACCAGGTCAGCAAGGATGGTGGTAATAAACAACCTAGACCATGAATCACAAGAGAAGCTAAAGAAACAAGAATTTCAGGTGTACAGAAGAAAGAAGTTGAACCAACCTACTATTGAATAGGAAAATCCCCCACCTTTGGAGGTACTTCTTTCCAAGACATCCAAGGCTGGGAAGGTTGACCTAAACTTTGACTTCGAAGGGGAATTATCAAAGATGCATGTAAACGTTCCCCTAAGAGAATCCATTAAGATCACGTCTATCAAGCAATGCTTTGATACTTTCTTTCTGGGATCAGAGGAACCCATGGACCCCCTATTATGTTGCAAGTCGATCATTTCAGGGTCCAATATGGTGAGAACCCTCCCTTCTTCATGACTTTAATGATGAACAGCAAGAGCCTCAACAATTGCATGTTAGATATAGGAGCAGGCGCCAACATGATGTCACTTAAAGTCATGCAACAAGTGGGTTTGAAGGCCACACGACCTTACAGGAATGTATGTGGCTTTGAATCTAAAGCCATACCCACACATGGGGTAGTCGCGAATGTGGAAGTTTTCCTTAAGGAGTACCCGGAGAAAGTAGTCCACATTGACATCATGGTAGTTGACGTCCCAAATGTGTGGCGAATGTTGTTGTCTAGGAAATTTGTTGCAATGTTGGGTGGAACCCTCGAGATGGACCTCACGTTTCTGGACTTGCCTTTAAAAAATGGAACAATAGGTCGTCTCCTGAATGTGCCAATAATCGGAGGCCATGTGCAAGATATTACTCACCTAGTCAACAATGACAAGACACAAGATGAAATGATACAAACCCTTCAAAAGTATTCTCTAGAAGATATGCCCTTTGCAATGGAAGAGAACTTTGATTAGATCAAATGGCCCAAGAAAGAAGAATACCAACAACTCCTAGACGAATTCAAGAGCAAAGAGATTGGGACGGTGAAGATATTAAAGAAAGCTGAAGATGACGTACAAATCCACCCATCCCAACAGGAAGTGTTTACAACAGAAGCCCAGCCTCCTCCCTCAGCACAATACACCAGGGTTGTCCAGGGAACGACCAAATACAAAGTCAGAAAGTACAAGGAGGGAGACATGGTTTCAATGTGGGATACCCAAAAAGGAGAGCCAACTAATGTTAAAGGAAGCACTCAGTCATGTCTCGAACCCTTCAAAGTTGGAATGGAATCAATTGACAACTCATACTACTTTTCCACTTTGGAGGGAAGAAGGTGCCCATTACCCATCAGCGGGCAGCTCCTAAAACCCCACCATGGTGGGGGGACCTGACTTCATAGGTAAGTGCAAGTAAGTAGGTATTTTGCACTCGTTTATTATATCATTTGCATTTCATGTTAGTTTTCTTTTATATTCACACTTATTGATTGTTTTCTTTCAGTCTATGTGTGTGTGTGTGTGTGTGTGTGTGATGGGGTGGAATTACCACCCCAATTTTGCTATTGATACTTCTTTCAAGTTCGAGTAGGTCTGAAAGTTATGCCAGATATGTTGAGGTTCTCATGTGCTCTATGGTGAGCACATGTCCCTGAGTTGGAGACAGATGTTATCCCCACTTTTTAGGGATAACTAGGAGATCATGTTTCGAGGCCCACAGGTCCTCGACATGGAGTACCGAGAGTAGGATTGACCTAAGAATAGCCCTGGAGGGCCCACCCTTTTCTTCTTCCATCATCCTTGTCTTGTCAGCAACAGTAGCATCCATCACCATAGGCTTGGTCCTCTATCAGAAAGAGTTCTTGCTCCATGAGGTAATTGGTCCAGGTATCATGGTATGTGTCACTTTTGATCATTAAAACCTTTAAATATATGCATATGATTCCTTTTATTTATAACAACTACTTGGACCTTACATTTGCCCACTTGACCATGTTTGGGGGGATTGACAGGGTGTCCTAGAAAGCCTTTGTCCATAGGTTTTGGTTTGTCACATCGGGGGACTTTTGAAAGGCCATCATCTGCTCACATCATAAAACCAATATTTCATCTTGTTTCCTGCTCACTTGTCCCACTCCCCTTGTTCGGGCATTGGGTTGACCTTTCTTCAGTATTGCACCTTGTCTCATGGGAACAAGGGGCTAAAGGCCCATAAGGTAAAAGTAAGCTGGTAAGAGATAAAATCCTAAAAATAAAACCTCGAGATGCTTCACCCAGGGATCCCCGAGAAAGCAATAAAAGGGTTCTCAACAAGAAACTAGAGGGACCCGGAAGAAAATAATAAAACAAGACCTAGTCAGAGGATAGGGGGTCTCATCACGAGCCAGCGTATTAGGTCCATGGGTACCTAACAGTATGACATTGCCACCAGCTGGTTACCACGCCAAGGCAGTGACACTTGGTTGCATGGCCAAGGGAAAGGGGGTCTCTTCACGAGCCAGCCTTTCATTTCTATGAAAGTACTTGTGGGTAACACTGCCACCACTGGTCACCACACCAGGGCAATGTCCCATGATTATCTCTTGAACAAAAAGAAAAATAAAAGCAATAAAAGAATAAAAGAATAAAGGCAAGAATGGGCTTGGAAAGAGTGCATCTATGACAGGTACAGCTCGCCTTCTACAAAGGCACCCACAGATAACACATTGCATCCTTGGCCCTCACTACACCCACATGCTTGGACTTCCCTTAACCACATCACCCACTCACATGGTTTTGATGAGGTTTTCTTCTGGGAACTCACCTTTTCCGATTGACACTAGCCCAATAGAACATTTTGTCTTTTCCTCCAGATTTGTATAACAGGCTTGTGTAATGTCTTTAAGTTATTGACAGATGTATTAGGGATTTTATGCATATGTTTGATAATATTAATGATGAAATGCGATTGACATTGCTATGATCCCTGTGACTAATGAGCCCATGGAGGGTGTAGCTTTTGATGTGCAGGACCATGCCCGAAGGACAGGTACCATTTGGACTAGTACACATGGGGAGATGATCAATTTGGACCTCCATGGGGCTAAAGAGCCCACCAGATGGATGTTGAGACCCCATTAGGGGGCAGAGATAGGGCATAGGATGATCAGAGACTTTGCACCAGAGAAGAAGAGAATGTTCCACCAGAGGCACCATGACACTACTTGGCCTAGGGGGATTAACCCACTTTCAGAGGGACGTTGGCTCTAGATGGCCCAGAATGTCGCCATGAGGCTTATGACATCATCATGGGTGTTATCACTGAAATTTCGTCCGCACAGGGCGACAAGAACTCCGCATCATCAGCACAGAAAAACAGTCGTTCATGGCACAAGGATTAATTCCACAGCACAGCAAAAGGGTCAAAACTATGCAAAATGGCCAAAAAATTACAAA
>ML797603.1:217576-229051 GCA_009831015.1 Picea engelmannii | reverse complement strand
GTTTGTTCTGGTGCTTAAATTTCTGCTCGATTTTAACAGCATATCGATAGGCAGCACCGAGTGATGAGATGTCTAGAAAATCCATTTCAGTTTGGATGTATTTGTGTAGAGCCCCACGGTATTTCAGAACCAAATGTCGTTCACATTCTTTGATACCCAGCTTGGTGTGCAAGGTATGGAAGCTATTGGTGAACTCCAGAACCGATTGGCCCTTCTCTTGCCGTAGTGTGGTCCATCTCATGTACTGGTCCTCATAGTTGCCAACAGGGTAGCACTGTTCCTTTACCGCATCCACAAAAAATTCCCAAGTGGGATCGGCCCCATATATTCCAGAATAATCTATGGAACTCTTCTCCCAGTAAGTTTCCCACCAATGTTTGACATAGGGGAGAGCCTTAAGGAGTGCGAAGGTGATCTTTTCCTTGTCTGAAAAACTATGAACAGAGAAATAACCTTCTAGCAGATTTAACCATTTATCTAGGGCATCTGCATCTATTTGACCTTCAAATACGGGAATGTCAAAATTAACCTGTACCTTGAAAGGTGAGGTGCCTCCAAAGTGGTCACTTGATGAAGATGTGCCTGATGCTATCGACAGGCATTGAAGGATCTGGGAAAAATTCTCCATCATTTCGTCCCTCTGTCGGGTGAGAGCTTGCTCAAGCAACAGACTTATAGGATCGTCTGCTCCATAATTTTTATTTTCTTCCACCATTGAGGGTTTATTGGGTGTGCAAGAGTAATTTTCCTCAATAGAGACAAGCTCGAGACCCAACTTGCTATACTCGGACCTCGTCGGGGACATGCACTGAAAAATGATCAAGAGCAGCCTGCTCTGATACCACTGATCCGAATTATTTTCGGCACGAAATGAGAGCGGAGATATAATAAAGAAATGCACAGAGATATTGCAGATATTCAATAATATAACAAAAATGTATCAGAGATGCAACCATAAACATAGATATACAGTAATACACGATTTCTATTAATCAGAGAAATGTACAGAGACTGTAAAAATACAGAGTGAAAGACTCGCTAGAATGGTGGCACCTTATCTCTAAGAAGAGATGTGACGGCTACTCGCATTCGCAAGAAGATGATTACAATGAGGCTATGAAGGCCCTTTTACAATAAACGGTAATGCAAAAAGTCCTAGACATCCAAAAACCTAACCCTAGGAGATGAAGCACCAAAAGTCATGTGGGCCCCATTTGGGTAAGTGAGTACATCCACTTCCTGGGGTCGTAACTTTTGCATACGATCTCCGTTTTAGGAGTGTGATATCTCATTGGAAAGGTATTGTTGAGGAGATTCATTTTGGGGGCGCAATCATTCCTTCAGATATCATTGAGAACCTCGATCTTGAAAAAACCCTCATTTGGACCCTCAAAATGGCCCCGGAAGTTAAAACCTACTAAAAATAGTAAATTGCCAAAATGGCCAGAAAACTATTTTGAGCCATTTGGAAAAGGTGGGTGGCCACCGATATCCACCTGGATCAACTGGGGCCCACGGTATCGCCGGGAGAGTTAAGATCCGTCAAATCTAGAGGGACGCGTGGTGCCAGATCGAGTCGTCTCGGCATATCGTTCATCGCGATTTCAATAAGTAAAGGTTAGCCCTTTCATATCCATGAACGCCGAAAGCATATGGTCACATCCCATGGTCACCTGGGGAGAGGGAGGAGCTGTATAAAGAGGGCCAAAGGCACTGAGTTCAGTTGCATAAGGGATCATCACAATCTCCAGGCGCCATTGGGCCCGATCTTAACAACTGTTTCTAGTACTGAAGTAAATGAAGGCAAGAGTGGGTGGTTGAAACCTCCTTTCATTCATTAAATGAGGGGAATGGAGGGTATGGTGAGCCGCCTGTTCGCAGAGGCCCTATGTATCGATTCTCTCAACGAAGCCGTGCCAAGGTCCTCGACTCGACAGAGAAGTCTGCGCACGCTACCCGAGCACTTCATGGTTCAGCTACCCTCCTTACAGGAGCCATGCGTAGTTAAGGTGGCATTTAAAGAAATATATCAATACGAGTTTGACTGAAGGGCACACCAAGCCTTGGGTAACGGGGCACACCTCTGCCAAGTGAATTTTCCTGAGTATATAGACTTAGTTTGAGTTTTTGTAAAGTATCAATGGTTGAGCAAGACTCCCAGTTGTAAAAACTTTAATGGAGAATTGTGTTCTGATTATTTTATGGACTCTTGAGACTTCTTGCCTGATGAATGTCAGTTTCTTTCATATCTCTGTGTATAATGTATTAGAGAAGCTCGGAATTTGAGGATCCAGTCGAGTTGTGACTGTTATAGGATGATGAATGTTGGATCACTGTAACAGTTGTGTTGTTCTAAACAGTCTCTGTGAACTTCTCAGCACTAAATGACTTGGAATTGGAGGATCCAGTCAAGTCTTCCCTTCAGTCTCTTGAAGCCCTGAACCAAGCGGATCTTGTTTTCAGAGTTTTTCCTCTACGAGCTACCGAAAGGCCTCTTGCCTGAGATAGTTTTCCCATTCTTCTCCCAAGTCTTCCACCTGCCCATCTTTAAATCAATTTCCTGACTGAAGTTGGGTCAAGACCTCCTTTGTTCCTTGTTATCAGAAATAATTCCTATTTTGAAGCGATACCTGTTCGAGTCTCTACCCATTTGATCACCCACCTATCAAACCGTGACATAAAAACTGATGGGCGTTGGGATCTGCTTCTGCAAGCAATCCGGGAGCGACTTCCAGCGCTAACATTTTTGGCGTCATTGTCGGGGACGAAATTGAAGATTTTCCCTGGGTAGAACGACATTAAGCCTATGGATCCGAAGGTGCATCGGATTATCGAAGCCTTTCAAGATTGATAATATGCACCTGGCGACTCCATTGTGACGACTCCACTGTGGCGGACCTACCCTATCAATTGTGGCTTTCAGGGGTAGGCATACGCAGTCTCATCCACAGTTGCCTCTAGCTACACCTGAAACAGATCCAGAGGTGATGCTTAGAAGGGGAAAGGCCTCTGAAGAAGAAGCGTCCATCACTGAACCAGGTAATCCACCATATCCTCCTGTGGGAGCTCCTTTTTCTCCTCCTCAGTTTCCCGACAGGCCTGTTTCTACAATTTCTCGTTTCCTAAATTTTGGGAGTGTTCCTATCGAGTTTTCCTCTCCTGGTTTGGGACCAGAAGGTCAAGACCTTGTCACTCCCCTCTCCCCTAAATATATACCCTGGCGTAGACCCAGGACCGCATAATATTTCCCTACGCCTAGTTCAACCACTCCTGTGCAAAAAGGAGCACCCGCTAACTTGAGCTCGTTAGCCTTCTCCTTAAATCCCCTCTTGTTTCCCACTCCACTTCGAGACTCATTCTCAATAACCCCTTTGCGAACTCCTTCTCCTCCAAATTCTCCTCCACCTAATATTCCCATGGCTGGTGCTAATCCCCCTCTGAATAGAATGGATGCCATAGTTGTTTCTAGGTATGCTCCCTTGATCTTACCTCATCCCATGAATCCTTTCCCTGTTGGAGATTACTTGAAATATATGCCCAAGTTCATCGGGGAAGGGGACATACCTGTGGAAGAACACATGGTTGCTTTCTATAGTTATGCAGACAACCTGAACATTGGAGATGAAGATGTCTGGATGAGGGTTTTCGTCCAGAGCCTAGATGGTGAGGTAAGGAAATGGTTTAGAGGATTAGCTCCCGGATCTATTGCTGGAATTGAAGCCCTGGATAATGCTTTCCTGAGGCAGTGGGGAGATAAGAAGGATTTCATGTATTATATGACTGAGTTTGGGTCTTTGAAGAAGATGGAAGGAGACTCTGTCTCTGACTTCTCCAAAAGATTCAATAGGATGTACAATAAGATTCCTGATGAAATAAAGTCGTCAGAAGCTTTGGCCAAGATGTCCTATGCTAGTGCATTTGGCCCCGATTTCTGTCTTTTATTGAGAGAAAGAAGAGCCGCCTCTTTAGCTCAAATGCAAGATGCAGCCATAGAAGTGGAATCCAATGTATTAGCAGCCGATAGACTGAGGAGCGAGGCTGACGCGGGCAGAAGAAAGGGAAAATCCAAAGCCTCAACTTCTAGCCCATCGGTGCCCCACCTTCAAGTAGATGAACTAACCAATATGGTGAAGTCTCTGTCTGCGGAGATGGAAAGGATGAAGGTAGAGAGGAGGAAAGCATACAAGGGCCCTCAGAATGCCGAAAACAAAGGAGGTTTTCGGAGGCCAAACAATATCGCTCCCCCGATGATGCAAAGAGACAGAGATGACCAGAAAATTCAGGCCCCTTTTCAAAACAATTTTGTGGCTGAGGAAGAAGAAGGGGAAATAGATGAGCTGGATCCTGAAATCCATTGCTTCAGAGACACTCCTCCTTTTCCTCATCTCACCCAATCAGCATACGAGGAGTCCCTCATGGATATTCATCTAAATGAACTGAGCAAAGGTGACAAGGCTAGTGGCAACCAAGGCAGATATGATCTGAGGTCTAAGAAGAGGACAATAGCACCTGATATTCCTGAGCGAGGATCAGAGAAGCCTGCCAATGAAATGGCGGACGATCACAAAGGTAAAAAACGTCAATCCCTCTCTCCCATAGTCCAGATTCATGCTCCCGAAATAAGAGAAATTCCGAAGCCTGCATCCTCCTTTAATTTTGAGCATGAGATTAAAAACATCAGAATCTCGGTGCCTTTAACTGAATTAATTAAACATGAAGGGTTCAAGAAATTCTTCTATGAACTTCTGTAGTCCAAGACCCCATGCCTTCCCACAGACTCCATCAATTTACAAGATGAAAAGCCTGCAGTTATCCTAGGTCCTATGGTAGAAGACAGGAATGACTCATCCCCTCCCTTCTACACTTCCTTGAACATACATGATAAGGTACTGCACAATTGCTTGATGGATTCAGGGGATTCTCAGAACCTCATGCCCAAAACCGTTATGGAGGAATTGGGGTTAGAAGTCACCCGAGCCTACCATGACCTCTATTCCTTTGACTCCAGAAAAGTTCAGTGTCTAGGAGTTATCAAAGACTTGGTCGTGACCTTGTTTCAGCTGCCCATGAAAAGTGTGGTCATGGATATTGTAGTGGCTGATGTCCCCCCCAAGTTCGATATGTTGTTATCAAGATCTTGGATAAAAATACTGGGTGGAACCTTGCATATGGACCTCACATACGCTACTATCCCAGTATTTGGAGGAGAGCATAGAAGCCTATACAGGGAAGCCCAACTGGCCTATATAATTAGCGATGATACCAACCCTACCAACCATCCCATTTTTGCCTTAGACATTGATTTAGGATCCAGTGTGCTACAACTCACCAATGCTCTCAAACCTCCTCTTAAGCTCGGAAAGCAACCCACCATTTCCCCTGAATTTCCTCCCTCCATCACCCCCGTCTGGAAAATGTTCTTTGATGGAGCCTCTTCCAAGGAAGGCGTTGGAGCTGGGGTGGTTTTCATGTCACCTGCTTAGGAAACCATAGCTCTGTCATACAAGTTATAATTTGAAGCAACCAACAATGTAGCAGAGTATGAAGCTCTCGTCTTGAGATTAAGAGCTGCAAAGGAAATGGGAATTCAGGAAGTAGCAGTTTTTGGAGATGCAGAGTTGGTGGTTCAGCAGATCAGGAATGCTTATTAGGCTAAGCATCCTCGACTCAAGAGTTACAGGAATGAGGTTTGGGACCTTATTGACAGTTTCTTCTCAGTGTTTAATATTTCTTTCATCCCAAGAGAGAAGAACACCTTGGTAGATTCCTTGGCTACATCGGCTAGCAATTTCAAAGTACCCTTGCCTCCCAAATTCAGATATGATGTGGAGGTAAAATACAGGCCCTCCATACCTGACAACGTCAAACATTGGAAGGTATTCAAGGATGATCTCGAAATCAAGAGGTTCTTGGATACTGTCGAGGAATTTTCAGAAATGCACATCGACCAAGACGTCGTCTCAGAGGAGGAGCTCGATGGGGGTAGTTTTCTGAATAAGATTGCAGAGCGTGACATTGTACAGCTGCCCAACAACCATATTCCTAGAGGACTGGTTCCTTTGGAAAGTCTTTTTGATAGAAATTATGTGTCGTTGAAAGGAGAAGCCTCAAAGTATGACACTGGTACTATTCAGTGCAACATTGGGACTGAGAGTGAGCCCAAGTTCGTCAAATTGTCAAGAAATCTGACAAAGGAGCAGAGGTCTGAATACACTGGACTTTTGAGGGAATTTGTTGATGTGTTTTCCTGGACCTATGAAGACCTCAAAACCTATGACACCTCTGTCATCGAGCATAAAATCCCATTAAAATAGGAGGCGAAGCCATTTAGGCAGAAGCTGAGACAGATCAACCCTATGTTGCTACCTATCATGGAGAGGGAAGTGAAGAAGCTGCTTCAAGATCAGATCATTGTACCAATGAGATATTCAGAGTGGGTGGCCAACTTGGTTCCAGTAAGGAAAAAGAATGGAGAGATCTGACTCTGTGTAGACTTCAGAAACCTGAACAGGAGATCACGAAAGGATAACTACCCTTTGCCAAAGATGGAACATATATTGCAGAGGGTAACAGGAGCTTCCAGGATGTCCATGATAGATGGATTCTCTTGCTACAATCAAGTCTTCATTCTTCCTGAGGACAGGGAAAAGACAGCGTTCACCACTCCATGGGGAAAATTCATGTATGCCAAGATGTCGTTTGGATTAATGAATGCAGGGGCAACATTCCAGCGTGCCATGGATATAGCTTTCATTGGGGAAAAGGATAAATTTGTGGTCGTTTATCTGGATGACATCACATTGTTTTCAAAATATGATATGGAACATCGTCGCCATCTCAAGAAGGTTTTCTTGAAATGCAGAAAGTTTGGCATTTCATTAAACCCCAAGAAATCTTTGTTCGCCATGCAGGAGGGAAAGTTACTAGGCCACATAGTATCAACAGGAGTCAGAATTGACCCCAGGAGAGTTGAGGCGATACAAGCCTTATCAATCCCAAGGTCCAAGAAGGAGGTCCAATCTTTCCTCGGTAAAATTAATTTTCTGAGGAGGTTTGTGCCTAACTTTGTTGAGGAGGTAAAGCTTATAACAGCCATGTTGAAGAAAGAGAATGAAGTAAGGTGGACCCCTCAATCGCGACATTCCTTTGAACAAATCAAGAAGGCCCTGACTAAAGCTCCTGTGCTTATCAGTCCCGACTACTCAAAGGATTTCCTTGTTTTCTCCTTTGCCTCACCTGACACAGTGGTTGTTGTTCTATTACAGACAAATGACATTGGGCTAGAGTAGCCTGTTGCTTATTTCAGCCGAACATTGAGGGATGTCGAAGTCAGGTATGACACTATGGAGAAGCAGGCTTATGCTCTAGTAAAATCTCTCAAATCTTTTAGAACCTACGTCCTGCAGTCAAAGATCATCGCCTATGTCCCCTCGGCTGCTGTTAAAGACATTCTTATTCATCCTGACATAGACGGAAGGAGGAGTAAATGGATAGCCAAAATCCTGGAATTCGACCTGGAAATAAGGCCCACCAAATTGATCAAAGGTCAAGGTTTAGCCAAACTGTTGGCTGAAGCAAACTGCCAAGCTATGGGGATAAGTTTCATAAATGAATTCTCAGGAATACCACAAAGTCGGCTATCGGAAATGGACCCTCGAAGAGAGCCCCCATTAGCTCGATGCCCTTGGTATA
Organism: Picea engelmannii; assembly: GCA_009831015.1. NCBI lineage: Eukaryota > Viridiplantae > Streptophyta > Pinopsida > Pinales > Pinaceae > Picea > Picea engelmannii. Next base: position 221,359 of record ML797603.1, on the reverse strand, counting down.
AGGATGTCATATACTTTCTGCAAGAGTTGCAGCCCCCAAACGGCCTGGAAAGGAACAAAGCAAGAGATTTGAAGCTCAAGGCATTCAAATACTGCTTGATCGATCAAATGTTGTATTGGAAAGACCCCCTGGGGGTGTTTTTAAAATGCATGAGTCCACAAGAGGCCGAAATGATCGTGGCTGAATTTCATAGCGGCCTGTGTGGAGGGCACCATTTCTGGAAAGCCACAGCCCACAAAATCCTCAGGGCTGGGTACTACTGGCCTACCATTTTCACTGATGTCTGCAAAAGGGTCAGAGCCTGCATCAAATATCAAAAATTTGCAGGAAAGCAGCAGCTCAGGTCTTTGTCGTTAAATCTGGTGATGGTTTCAGGGCCTTTCTAGCAGTGGGGCCTAGATTTCATTGGAGAAATTCATCCTGCCTCCAGTGGGCAGTACAGGTGGATCCTGACTGCTACAGATTTCTTTACCAAGTGGATTGAATCTATCCCCACCAGGAGTGCTTCCCACAAGGTAATCATTGGATTCTTGGAGGACCTCATCACAAGGTTTGGCTGCCCAAATAAGATTTTCACTGATAATGCATCCGCTTTCGGGTCTGAACCACTAGCCAAGTTCTGTGAACAGTTCAGGATCAAATTGATTCACTCCACCCCATATTATCCATAGGGCAACGGTCTAGCGGAATCCTCCAACAAAAGCCTGATAAGGATCATCAAAAGGTTGTTGGAAGACAACAAAAGGGCTTGGAATTCAAAGTTGAAATTCGCCCTATGGGATGATCGGGTGACTACAAAGAGATCTATAGGTCTCTCCCCTTTCCAGTTAGTCTATGGAGCCGAAGCTGTCTTCCCTTCTCAACTGGCCATTCCCATAGCAAAATTCTTCCAGGATTATCAAGAAGAGCCCAATGACATGATCAGAAGGATTCATCAGCTAGTAGAGGTCCAGCAGACTAGGGAGCAGACAGTGGACAGGATTCAGGACCATCAAAAAAAGATCAAGCAGGTCTTCGATAAGAAGGCCAAGAAGGAGCGGTTCCAGATAGGAGACTTGGTGCTGAAATGGGATGCTCCTAAACAAGATAAGGGAAAACACAGAAAATTTGAAGCCCTGTGGATTGGGCCTTTCAGAATCTCCGAGACTTTCTCAAATAACACGTACAGGTTGCGAGGTTTCGAAGGTGAAGAATTTTTCAGCAGCCCAGTGAATGGGCATTTCCTGAAGAAATGTTTTGTTTGAGTCTCAAATGGCTCCTTTGTTTGTAAATATTGTCCTTTTTGTTTCTTAGTTCGTTTTCGTTTTTTATTTTTGCGGCCTAATAATGACTCCATAGCTCAACAGCGAGGCACTGGAACTGCAAAATGAGTCCTTAGAGCATCATAGGGAGGACTCTATCCCCCATGGAGCCTAATGTTAGTAACAATTGTGGTATCGGGGCATAAAGGTACACAGGTCTGTGGGATTGCGATAAGTGTCCAAGCGTAGCACACAAAGAGATCCATTTTGGGCCCAGGTCAAGCGAGCGAGCGCTCCGATTTCAACGTCCAGGATGTATCCAAAGAATCAAATCATCGGTGAGTGGGAAATCGCGATCAGCAAAGCTGCGCCAAGGTTAGCGCATGGATGGCGCCCGTGGCATGTTCAGGAATGGATGACAGCCGCTCATCCCAAAGGGTACGTGGAACGAGATCTGGTCATGTCGGCGTTTCGGTGATCGGGGGTTCATGTGGTGAGAGTTTCGTGTTGATCAACATTGCGAAACCCTGAACCCCGATAGCACCGAAAGCATAGAAGCTGGGGCCCGCGGTCTCACAAAGTGTTTTCAACCATCCATCCAGAGGGGACATCTGGCGGCAAATAGAGCCATCTCGGCGCTTCGCCCATCGCGACTCTAACACGCAAAGAGAAGCTCCATTATTTTCCAATGCACGAGGTGCCGAGAAAATCCCAGACCAGGGCCCACGGAATCGTCGGGAGAGTTAAGAGCCGTCGGATCTAGAGGGACGCGTGGTGCCATATTGAACCGTCTCGGCATATCGCTCATCGCGATTTCAATCAGTAAAGGTTAGCCCTTTCATATCCGGGAGCGCCGAAAGCATAGAAGCTGGGGCCCGCGGTCTCACAAAGTGTTTTCAGTCATCCATCCAGAGGGGACATCTGGCAGAAAATAGAGCCATATCGACGCTTCGCCCATAGCGACTCCAACACGCAAAGAGCAGCTCCATTATTTTCCGATGCGCGAGGTGCCGAGAAAATCCCGGACCGGGGCCCACGGTATCGCCGGGAGAGTTAAGAGCCGTCAGATTTAGAGGGACGTGTGGTGGCAAATCGAGCCATCTCGGCATATCGCTCATCGCGATTTCAATCAGTAAAGGTTAGCCCTTTCATATCCGCGAACGCCGAAATCATATGGTCACAGCCCATGGTCACCTGGGGAGAGGGAGGAGCTGCATCAAGAGGGCCAAAGGCGCCGAGTTCAGTTGCAGAAGGGATCATCACAATCTCCAGGTGCCATCGGGCCCGATCTTAACAATTGTTTCTAGTACTGAAGTAAATGAAGGCAAGAGTGGGTGGTTGAAACCTCCTTTCATTCATTAAATGAGGGGAATGGAGGGTCTGGCAAGCCGCCTGTTCGCAGAGGCCCTGTGTATCGATTCTCTCAACGAAGCCGTGCCAAGGTCCTCGAATCGACAGAGAAGTCTGTGCATGCTAGCCGAGCACTTCATGGTTCAGCTACCCTCCTTACAGGAGCCATGCGTAGTTAAGGTGGCATTTAAATAAAGATATAAGTATGAGTTTGACTAAAGGGGACACCAAGCCTTGGGTAACGGAGCACGCCTCTGCGAGGTGAATTTTCCTGAGTATATAGACTTAGTTTGATTTTTTGTAAAGTATCGATGGTTGAGCAAGACTCCCAGTTGTAAAAACTTTAATGGAGAATTGTGTTCTGATTATTTTCTGGACTCTTGAGACTTCTTGCCTGATGAATGTCAGTTTCTTTCATATCTCTGTGTATATTGTATTAGATCAGCTCGGAATTGGAGGATCCAGTCGAGTTGTGACTGTTATAGGATGATGACTGTTGGATCACTGTAACAGTTGTGTTGTTCTAAACAGTCTCTGTGAACTTCTCAGCACTGAATGACTTGGAATTGGAGAATCCAGTCAAGTCTTCCCTTCAGTCTCTTGAAGCTCTGAACCAAGCGGATCTTGTTTTCAGAGTTTTTCCTCTACGAGCTATCGAAAGGCCTCTTGCCTGAGATAGTTTGTCCATTCTTCTCCCAAGTCTTCCACCTGCCCATCTTTAAATCAATTTCCTGACTGAAGTTGGGTCAAGACCTCCTTTGTTCCTTGTTATCAGAAACAATTCCTATTTTGAAGCGATACATGTTCGAGTCTCTACCCATTTGATCACCCACCTATCAAACCTTGACATAAAAGCTGATGGGCATTGGGCTCTGCTTCTGCAATCAATCCGGGAGTGACTTCCAGCACTAACAGTATCCAAAAGGAAAATATCTATCACTTATGGCCTACACAGATACAGATTGGGCAGGTTGTATTGATGACCGATGAAGCACCAGTGGAGCAGCGTTCTACTTAGGTGAGTTTGGTATCATGGCTAAGCAAGAAACAATCATCGGTATCTCTATCTATAGCCGAGGCAGAGTATATTGCAGCAGCAGCATGTTGTACACGGGTTCTTTGGATGAAACAAACTTTGACAGATATACAGGTTGAGTATGATGAGCCCATTCCAATATATTGTGATAATACA
>ML797603.1:184941-201259 GCA_009831015.1 Picea engelmannii | reverse complement strand
GTATGAAGAAATATTTCATTGATTATTTGGCTAGATGCATGGAATGTCAGAAGGAAAAGGCTAAGCATAGACATTCAGCAAGATTGATGCAGCCATTTCCTATTCCTAAATGGGAATATGAAGTTGTTACTATCGATTTCATTACCAAATTTCCCAAGACAACAAAACAACATGATTCTATCATGGTAATGGTGGAAAAGTTTACAAAGGTTGTACATTTCATTTTGGTAAAAGTAGCTCATAAGGCAGCCAATATTGCATAAATTTACATTAGATAAATTGCTAGGCTACATGGTGTGCCCAAGGCAATAGTGTCAAACAAAGATCCCAAGTTTAGTTCCAATTTTTGGAAGGGGTTGTTTAAATGATTTGGGACCAATTTGAATTTCACTATAGCATATCACCCAAAATCAAATGGGAAGACAAAAAATATTAATTGGATAATTGAAAACATGTTAAGAATGTATGTAATGGACAAGCCTTCTAGGTGGGAGGACTATATCTATTTAGTTGAGTTTGCTTACAATAATGGGTATCATGAATCATTGGAGATTATCCTATTTGAAGCATTATATGGAAGAAAATGAAACACACTAGTAAGTTGGGATAACCCAATAGACAGAGTCATGATTGGGCTAGAATTGTTAAGGGAAATGGAAGAACAGATGGTAAAGATCAGGAAGAATTTGAAAGTTGCACAAGATAGGGAAAAGATTTATGTCGATAAAAGAAGAACACATAGAAAATTCAAAGTGGGGGAGCATGTGTTTTTAAAAGTTAAATCTAAGAAAAGTTCGTTGAAATTGGGAAGTTGTCCAAAATTGGTAGCGAGATATTGTGAGCCTTTTGAGATCTTAAAAAAGATAGGGTCGAGCTTTTTGAGATCTTAAAAAAGATAGGGTCTATTGCATGAATGCTAGCATTATTTGCATCCATGAGAATTCATAATGTGTTCCATATGTCTTTATTTAAAAAGTATATACTTGATCTTAATCATGTGATTGATTGGAAAGTGATCCAAGTGGAACAGGAAAGGGATTTCTGAGTGGAACCAGTGCACATCCTGGACAGGAAATTCAAAGTTCTCAGGAACAAATTCATCGACTTGGTAAAGGTTCAATGGACATGCTACGGTCCTGAAGACACTACATGGGTGCACGAGGAAGCCATGTGGGAAGCATACCCACATTTTTTTCCAAATTTTGAAGAAAACAAAATGTACATTTGTACATAAGTGAAAGAAGACTCCATTTTGGCAGTTGGAGTTCCTAGAGCCACAACTCTAATATTCCTATCCAACCAAGGTGTGGGTTGAGGGGAAAAGGGACTTGTTGGTTGGAATTGTTGCGTGAGTCAATAAGTTGCAAGATTATCAAGTATTTTGATGCAATGTTTATATATATATATATATATATAAACTATATATTTATGTGCACTGAGGAAAGTGTAGTTTGTAGGGGGAGGGGAATGTAACATCCTTGTTTTCAAGCCCCAAACTAGTGATGTATATTTTAAATGTAATGTATGGCCAAGAGCCAAAGCAATGTAATATATAAATGATGTAAATTGAATATAATGAAGAAAATGTATCATTGGTTGCAGATGGACACAGACGGGTATTTGCGGGCTAAGTATCCACAAGAGAGGGAAGGGGTCCAAGGGGGAGAGTTTACCCATGTTTATTAAACCCAGACCATTTCTTTCTAAATTACCCTTACCTCAAACATTCCATTAGCTATTGAGTGTTCTATATCTCAATCATTGAATTCATGTAAGAGGCTTGGTGTGAAAGTCACTTCCCGTAGTTATTAAGAGAATGGGAGCTAAGTAAAATCATCTTGGGGAAGAGTACAATTCAAGCAATGATCTGTATTTATGAGAGGAACGAAAGGAATAATAAATTGAATACAATAACACAGAGATATGGAGAACAACAAAAGATATTCAGTGAACAATAACTTCTATTGAATAAATAAAATAGGTTGAAACTATAAAACTATAGAACTGAAAACAACTTGTTCAGAGGGTGGTAGTTATCTCTGAGAAGAGATGTGGTTGCCATGTACATCTGTCTGAGAAGAATAATTACAATGAGGCTCCAGAAGAATTTTTAACATTACGCATGAATTCCAAAACCCTAGACATCCAAAAACCTCTAGGAGATGAAACGGAAAAAGTTATGTGGGCCCCAATGCATAAGTTGGTACCTCAAATTCTTGGGGTTGTAACTTTTGCATATGACCTTTGTTTTAGGGGCGTGATAGCTCATTGGAAAGGTATTTTCTAGAACTACACATTATGTCATCAAAATCTAACTATGTCTACAATTTGACTGTGGCAAGCTAAAAAAAAACTGTTTAGGGCCCTAAAAAGGCCCTGGAAGTACAGAAAGATGTATTGACATGAAAACTTCCAAAACAAGTCAATTGTATTAGGTGGGAGGCCATCAATATCCACCTGGAAGCTATGTAGGGATTCAAATAGCCCCAAAAGTGTAGAACCAACAATTATAAATAATTACAGAAGAATGTATTAAACAAACAATTGTCGAGAGGAGCCAATTGGAATAGGTGGGTGGTCACCAATATCCACCCGGATCAGTCCTCCCCCCTTAGGGAGAAATGGTCTCCATTGTGTTGAATGCCCCCATCAGGGGAGGAAACTTATGTTAAATTTATCCTCATGTGAGCCACTTGCCTTGGTGTATGATTTTCCCTGCCTTGACAACCCAATAAAGTTAGATCCTCTCCTGGAGAGTACCCTTGACATGTGTGTCCACTATCTGATCAGTGGATGCATGTTCCATGCAGTCAGGGTTGAGCTATGTTGGTGTTATTTCTTATGCGATCTTTGTGGTGTCTAATAATGGTGTAAAATATGGTTGAAGGAGGTCCACATTGAACATTGGGTGCAAGCCAAGGAAGGGTGGAGTGTTGATCTCAAAATCATTGCTACCCACAGCCTTGGTGATAGTGTAAGACCCATAGAAAAGTGGGTAGAGCTTCCTATGGGGCCTTGTAAGGCGCTCTTTCTACAAATGTAACCATAACTTGTCTCCCACCTGAAACTGGTGTGGTACCCGATGTTGATCATGGCGTTGTTTGTACTTAGCATTGGCTTTCTGCAAAATCTGATGGACCTATTGGAAGATGTGTTGAATCCGCTCAATGAATCCGGTGGCTTTGTCTGCCTCATACAGAACATGGGAAGATTTTTCTTATGTAGTTGCAAGAGGTAATGCAACATCAATGGGACCCAAGGGTTGGAATCCCAGCCCCACTTGAAATGGGCTATGTCTGGTGGAGCTATGCAGAGCTCTGATGTAGCTATGTTGAACATAGAGAAGACTCTCATCACATGTACGTGGATTCTTAGAGTTGTACATTCATAGGATGTTCATAATCATCCAATTGACGACCTATGGTTGGTCATTGGTTTGGGGGTGGAAAGTAGTGGATTTAGTGAGCTAAGTTTCCAATAGTGACCAGAGAATCGACCAAAATGTGATGAGGAACCTGTTATCCTGATCTGAGGTGATGGTCTATGGTATCCCAAAATAGACCCACATCGGTTCGAAGAAGAGATTGGCAGTATCTTCCACTGTGATGCTCTTCTTGCAGGCTGTGATAATGCCCATCTTCAAAAACCGATCAAGCACCAAAAATACACAATCATTGTCATGCTTGGTGGACGAAAGGTCAAAAATGTAAGCCATTGAGATGGATTCCCAAGGCCTCTTGGTAGTAGGAAGCGTGGTGTATAATCCTTGCTTCTTGATGGTTGGCTTGGAAATGACATAGGAAGTGCAAAATCTAATATACTTTTTGACGTCTTGTCAAAGTTTTGGCCAATAAAAATGTTTCTATAGAACGGCCACAGTTTTATCCATGCCAAAATGTCTTGCCATCCGACTGTAGTGAGCCTCCCAAATCAAATTTGCACACTCATTTGTGGGAACACAAAGTTGGCCTAGATGGCATAACATTCCATCCTGGATGTGAAAATCAATGACATTCGCTCATGTTCCCAAGAGTTGATACGTGGTGGTGAAGTCAGGGTCACGCTGATAAAGTTGGGGCCACTCAGATGCCTCATGCCCATAGGAATGGAGCATTGTGGTGAGTGCAACAACGGGAGGATGACTGAGGCAGTCAGCGACATGATTTTTGCTCCTTGTTGTATACTTTATGTTGAGATGGAATTGATGTAGGTATGTGGACCACTTTTGATGGCGGTTGTTCTGCAACTTCTCTTGTGTTTGTATGAACTGCAGATGCTTGTGATCAGTATGGATGATTGTCTCATTTCCCAGAATGTAATGTTTTCATTGATGGAAGGCTTTCACAATGGAATACATTTCTTTGTCATAAGTGGGGTATTTCTGGATAGTATCTGAGAGTGTCTCACTATGGTATGCTACTGGATGACAATGTTGAGTGAGAATTGCGCCTACAACATAGTCGTAGGCATCAGTATTAATCTCTAATGGTTGTTGCAATCTCTAATGGTTGTTGTAAATCAAGTAAGGAGAGTATTGGAGTTGAGCACAAGTGATGCTTCAGATCATAAAATGATTTTTTTTTTGTCTTCCTCCATGTGAACTTTTCCTTGCCACCGCTCGTAGTTACTTGGTTGAGGGCCCATACAATATGGGAGAATACCAACACAAACCTTAGGTAGAAGTTGGTGAGTCCCAAGAAGATCCAAAGCTCGGTTAGTGTGGTTGGGGCTGGCTAGTCATGAATGACTTAGATCTTAGTTGGGTCCGCATGTACCCCATGCTCATTAATAATGTAGCCCAAGTATTGGACCTTGTTCATGCGAAAGGATCATTTTTCCAAGTTGGCATATAGCTTGTGCTGCCACAGAGTGCCCAAAACCTGTTGAATATCCTGCATGTGCTCCTCCCAATTTATGTTGAAGATGAGGATGTCATTCAGATATACACCACAAAAGAGTTGGTGAAGGGTCTCAATACATCATCCATCAATCTCATGAAAGTTGTTGGTGCATTTGTTAATCCAAAGGGCATGACCAGCCATTCGAGGAGACCTTCTTTAGATTTGAAAGTTGGATTCCATACATTAGTTGGTTCGATGGGAACCTAGTGGTACCCAGACTTTAGGTCAATCTTGTTGAAGAACTTTTCCCCCTTGAGTTGGTCAAGAATATCATCAATTTGGGGAATTGGGTACCAGTTCCAGACTGTGGTTTTGTTTAATGCTTTGTAATCAATGCAGAGTCGTCAGGTCTCATATTTATTTTTCACCAGCACAATTGGGCTTTCGCAAGGGGAGGATTTGGGTCGAATGTGCCCCTTTTGAAGTATCTCTTGCATATGGCACTTGATTTTGTCATTTTCCATTAGCGAGTGATGATAGACTAGTCCATTATGCAGCGATGCATCGGGGGTTAGATCAATTGCATGCTTGACTTGGCAGTGTGTCAGTACCCCGGTGGGTGAAGAGAAGATGTCTCTATACTCTTCCACGACCTCCTCCACTTTATTTTGTTGCAAAGAGAGGCTCTATGTAGAGGTCACGGATGTGGTGGCGACCTTCTGCTTAATGTGAGTACAGATCACAAAGAAGATGAACTTCCCAGTTTGTGAAATGACATTACTGCATTTCTTAGCAGAGATTAAGGAAATAGAAGTATGCAACGCTACCTCTGGTATCCTGTACAATTGTCTACCCAAAGTAATAATAACACTGTGGGGTCTAGACTCATACACAACATGTTGCTTCCACAAATATGGTTAGCCTAAAATAACATCACAAACTTCAAGGGGAGAAATATCACACAATACCTCATATTTGAAGGGCTTGATGTTGTAGGGCAGACAACTTTGTTGGCTGACGTGAAGATCTTGTCCTTGGTGAATCCATCCGATGGTGTAGGGTTGTGGGTGTGGTTTTATCAGCAGGTCCAACCGCTTGATGACCTCTATTGAAATCATGTTCTTCTTACTGTCGCTATTGACAATGAAATGCAGCGGAGTCCCCTTTACCCACATCTATGAGTGAAAGAGGCATTCGCCTTCCTCTAGTTCTTCTAGTTCGCTTGGTTGGAATTTGGTGGTAGCAACAATGGCACCAGGTTCAGCATCGATGATCTATTTCCCACTTTCTGGATTTAATTCGAAGTCAGAATCTACCTCTGACTCGGAAGCTTTCAAGTCGACCACCAATGACTGTTTGGAGCGACATTCTTCGGTGTTTTGCCAAGGGATTTTATGGTATTCACACCATTTTCTCATGTCCTTCTTTGACTTCCCATTACCCTTTTTGGGTTGCGACTTGGACTGGTTGTCTTGAGAGCGACCATCTTTGCTATGTCCCTTGTTTTGTGGGTTGGGGTCACCTTTTCTCTGCTTCGGCTATGAGGAGTTTGCAGATCCAAACTCTCGCCTCTTTTGCTTAAAATTTTGTTTGATCTTGAAAGAGTATCTATAATCCGCACCTAATGATGTGATGTCTAGAAACTCTATTTATGTTTGAATGTATCTATTCATACAGTTGTGGTATTTGAGCACCAGATGTCGTTCAGAATCTTTGATACCCAATTTGGTGCGCAGGGTATGGAAAATATTGGTGAAACCTGGTAATGTTTGGTCTATTTCTATTACGATATTTAGACACTTAGGAGTTAGTTAAGATCTACTTGGTCTAATGTGTCATTAGGTAAAAGTGTGTTTCCTAGTTTGTTTCTTTAGTATGCATTTGTAGTTAGGAAATCAGACGGTCATGAGATGTTCCCAACATAGAGTTATCTGACGGTTCATACTCTCCTCGATCTTAACGGCCATTGATATGTGGCTTAACACCCGATTGGTCCATGATCTCTATTTAAAGAGCATGGAGGGTCATTTTTCGATGATCGATTGTGAAAAAATCTCTTGTAAAATCTCTCTGTAATATTTTTATTTTGCATTAATAAACTGCTCCAAGTGGCCGCGTTAGCTGGGGCCGTGGATGTTTCCCTGTAGAGGTTTTACCATGTCAAAACATCGGTGTGTTGATATTTGATCTAGTTATGTGAGTGGTTATTGAAGGTGGTCATCCTTTGTTATAATACATGTGTTTTCGAACATGGTATCAAAGCTTGTTTGAAGACTCGCTCATGTTGTAGATCAAGATCGTGAAGCCGAGTTGTCCCATATCCATTTTCTGTCATTTTCGTACATTTATGGGCCAATAAGACTATTTCATTGCGTTCGGATCACTCATTTCAGTTGGGAACACTTTTCGTTTCACTCGAAAAGGTTTTTGTTTGCCCAAGATATGGCCATTATAGTCAGATCCAGAGGTATAAAGCCTGAATACGCATTTTTTAAATTTTTGCAAAGTATTATTTTGGTTTTATTTCGGTGTGATATTATTTGTTTTCGGGTTGCTACTCTTTTAGATCTGCATATATTATTTTCCCTATGCCCTGTGTTATCTCGGAAAATCAGAAACAGATAAGAAAAGGTGCATCTTCCGAGTAAGTTAACTGAGATCTAACCCTTGTTGTCATTGAGAAACGAAATTTTTTTTCTTGTGTAAAAATAGGTTTTTTTAGCACGCTCTCCAAGGTTGTCTTCAACAAAAACAACAACAACACCCCCAATCCTCTTGCGAAACAATACAATATGTTTTTCTAGCCCATTTGGTTAAAGTTTGTCTTATTAAGTAAGAGGTATTGAGTTCAAGTCTCTCTTTTATTACTTTTTTTTAAAAAGTTCATGCTAAAATTGTAAAGTGTATTTCACTTCAAGTATAGAAGTGAATCATTATAAGTAGCTTTAATATTTTATTTTAGAGTTATTTATTTTGCATGAAGTAACTTCATTGTAAAAGTGATCCCCACTTCTCTTTATAAAAGTGGGTCACTTCATAAAGCAACCTACACCACCACGTGGTCATTTGGTTACCGTTTATGACTTTTTTTTAAAGGGCATAACTCTCACATCCAAAGTCCATTTTAAGTGTCGGTTTTTTTAAAACCGCATAAATTTTCGAGATCTTTCCATTCAGATCATCAGTTTCAGTTTTTAAATCCATATTATCTGTATATTTAATATGGCTTCTACAAGTAATCTCTTACTTACCAACACCAACTACTTCCAATGGAAATCCCATATGGAGGATTTATTAAGAAGTAAAGGTTTGTACCGGATTACCTTGGGAAAGGAAATAGCACCCACTGATGTTGATAAGAAAGACAAATGGGATAAAAGGAATGACGAAGCACGTGGATTAATTGGAATGTCCATCTCTGCTAATTTAAGATTCCACCTTCAATCAATTGATAAACCCAAAGAATCTTGGAAAAATATTGAATCTATGTTTGGTAAACACAATATTATTCGAGCACAACATTTAGAAAATCAAGTACTAACTTTAAGTCCAAGTGATTTTTCTTGCATTGAAGACTATCTATCTAAGTTTAAAACACTCGGAACTTTATGTGAAGAATGTAAGATAAAGATAGACAAAGATCATTGCATCTATCTTATTCTTTCTAAGCTAGGTAGTGCATATTATGTGTTTGTATTTACCTTTTATGTCATGCAAAGGTCTCTAAGGACATCTTATCAAAAACCCAGTCTTGGGAACTTTTTTGATGCTTTGATTAGAGAGAAAGATAAGCTAGTACAACTTGGAGTGATCAGCACTGCAGGTACCTCCAATAAATCCTTAGTTGTCCATCAAAAAGATAAACCCAAGATTCCCAAGAAGCAACATCCTCACCACAACAACAAGCAATATAAGGGTCCCAAACCCACTCAGACAGCTTCCGCTTCGAATAGAGACAAAGGAGAAAAATATGAAAATACGAAGACTGACAGACATTGCAACTTTTGTGATAAAAATGGTCATGATGAGTCCAAATGTTTCAAGAAAATGGCAGCTTTAGAAGCAACGATGAAGAAGCACAACATCAGTATTGATTCTACGTCTTCTTCTTCTTCTCATGGACATGCACTTTCAGCTTCTAGTTTCTCCTTCAATACAACTTCTACTTCTACTTCTGATGAGTTGTTTATTGATTCTGGAGCATATTATCATATGGCTAAGGATAGCGACATACTTTCTGCTCTAAATGAATGTAACACCAAGAAAATATTTGTTGGTGATGATAGATCTCTCAGTGTTGAAGGATCTAGAACAATTCTAGTAGAAAATGGTCATTTCAATGATGTATTATGTGTTCCAAGTCTTTCTTGTAACATTCTATCAGTATATCAAATCACTCATTCAGGTGAAGGTAAAACCGTAGAATTTTCACCTCACCAAGTTGTAATCAAGGATCTAACATATTCTTGCAACTGGAATTGTTGATGATATTACCAATTTGTACAAGTTTGACAACATTGGGTCATCATCTTTTTCATCAGTTTTCGTTGCTCATAGCGATGACTTGAGCAAACTTTGGCATGAGCGGTTTGGTAATATAAACCATCGTTCATTGCAGCAACTATGTAATCAACATATGGTGACTGGTCTTCCTCTTGTTTCATGCAAAGATGGTGTTTGTGTCGGTTGTGTTCTCAGCAAAAATCATCAAGATAGTTTTAACAAACGTGCCTCTTGGCACGCCTCGGGTCCTTTGCATCTTGTTCACAATGATTTGTATGGTCCACTTTCTTCTCCTTATTTTTTTGGGTGCAAGTATTTCTTAACTTTCATTGATGACTTTTCCAGACGTACTTGGGTTTACTTCTTAAAACTTAAGAGCGAAGTTTTTGACAAGTTTTTGGCATACAACGCCCTTAAAGAAAAGCAATCTAGACATCAAATTCAAAGGTTAAGAACAGATAATGGAGGCGAATATGTGAACACAAATTTTACAAGTTATTGCACTACATAGGGCATCCAAATGCAACACACTATTCCATATACACCACAACAAAATGGTATTGCGGAGAGAAAGAACCGCACATTAAAATAAATGGTTAATTGTATGATCCAATCTAATGGATTAAGTATAAAGTATTGGGTGGAAGTCGTCAACTATGCAAATTACATAGCACTCTCACAAAGCCTCTTAAAAATATAACATCAGAAGAAGCTTGGACTAAAATTAAACCAAATGTAAGTCACTTCTGTGTATTTGGAAGTATAGCATGGGCTCACATTCCTGATGAGAAAAGGAAAGCATTGCAGCCTAAAAGTGAGAAGTGTATATTTGTTGGTTATTATGAAGATATCAAAGGTTATAGACTTCTTCAACCACATTGTAATGAAATTATTATTAGAAGAGATGTTAAATTTGATGAAAATATCTTGGCCTGCGATACTAATTTGGCGTTTGTTCCTTCTTTGTCCTGCGAGCCTAATTTGTTGGTTGTTCCTTCTTCGGTCTGTAAGCCATCTTCGGTGTTTGTGCCTTCTTCTGTTCTAGTTTCTTCTTTAGGTGATGACAGTGAGGATGAAAATTGTTAAGGTTTAAGCTATTATTAGAGTTCTTTGCATTTCACTAGATAACAATAGCATAAGATAAGATAATTGAGAAATACACAATCACAAGAGACACATCATTTATCCTGGGAAACCCTCATGGGGGAGAAAACCCAACAAAACTTCCTTATTATAGATAGCCAATACAATTCCAAGAGATAACTCAAACAAATACAGAAGGTCCTCTCCCAAGAATCTCTCTCTCTCTCTCTCTCTCTCTCTCTCTCTCTCTCTCTCTCTCTCTCTCTCTTCTACAACTGCAGCTTCGAAACTTGCTCCTCAATGAACAAGTGAGTGTGTCTAAGTGAGGCACTAGCCTCCTTATTTATACAACTCTGGCATGTGTGGAGGTGTCTTTTCAATGGTAGGGCCGACTTCTCAAACTGGGTGGTTATAACCACCTTTAATATATTTTGGGGCCTCTTTAATATATTATGGGGCCGACTTCTTATTCTACCTATTACAATTATGTTTTGACCAATTCGCAAAAGGGGATTTGGTCTTTTACAATAGCCGACATGATCAATCCGCAATAAGGGATTGATCTAATGAATAATAAACCAATAATAATTAGAATACACTTTGCAGATACATTATTTCAACACTCCCCCTTAATAAGAAGGGTATTCTACAACAGCATCAGGCGAGAGAGAGGGAAGCATCATCAACAACAACAGGTGGGTGAGAGGACAGCATCATCAATATCATCTTGGAACACTGACTGGCGTATCTATAAATCATCGGAAGTTTTTCTCATCATCAACACAACACAGAGGCTAGAGAATCATCAACACAACATGGAGCTGGAGTAGCATCATCATCCTCATTAGTATGAGGCTAAGGTAACATCATCATCATCTTCAGCATTAAAGATGAAATAATATCATCATCATCATCTTCAACAAGGACTCAAGAGTTGAAGTGGCATCATCATCATCATCTTCAGCAAGAACTCAGGAGCTGAAGTAGCATCATCATCATCATCATTTTCAGCAAGAGGTTGAAGTGGCATCATCATCATCAACTGCATCGACATGGATTAGTGTAACACTAATACATCCTCATCATCAATAACAACACAAGGTTGATACAGCATCAAAAGAAGCAATATCACATCACAAAGGCTGGCAACACATCATCACAGCATGAGGTTGGCAACACATCACAGCAATTAAGATGGCACACCACATAGCAATTAAGCTGGAAAACACCACACACCAATTAAGTTGGGAACATCGCACAACAATTAAGCTGGAAACACCACAGCAATTAAGCTGGAATCACAACACAACAATTAAGCTGGAATCACAACACAACAATTCAGCTAGAATCACAATACTAGACTGGCTTTACGTCACAACAATTAAGCTGGAAGCTCAATACTAGGTTGGCTTTACGTCACAACAATTAAGCTGGAAGCATGGTACTCGACTGGATTTTCGTCACAGCAATTAATATGGAAGCACAGTACTCGGTTGTCTTTATGTCACAGCAATTAAGCTGGAAGCATGGTACTAGACTGGCTTTATGTCACAGTAATTAAGTTGGAAGCACAATACTCGGTTGGCTTTACGTCACAACAATAACGTTGGAAGCACGGTACTAGACTGGCTTTACGTCACAACAATTAAGCTGGAATAACAATACTTGGTTGGCTTTACATCACAGCAATTAAGATGGAAGCACAGTACTATATTGGATTTACGTCACAACAATTAATTTGGAAGCACAGTACTAGACATATCTCACCACAACATTTAAGTTGGAAGCACAGAAATAGACAGGCTTTACGTCACAGCAGTTAAGCTGGAAGCACAGTACTAGTCTGGCATATCTCAACACTACTCCCCCTTTCAAGGGAGGTCCTTTCGGAATATACCAAGCTTATTACAAAAGTGCTCAAACTTTACATGAGATAGAGGCTTGGTCAACACATCGGAAACCTGTTCATCCGTGCTAACGTACTGGAGCTTTATGGATCCTCTCTACACCATGTCATGGATGTAATGGTATCGGATCTCTATGTGTTTCGACTTATCATGAAATACAGAATTCTCTGTCATCTTTATGCATCTATGGTTGTCACATAGGATCGTGGTTGCTTCCATCTCTAGGTCGAATAGACCAGTCAACAAATTTCGAAGATATTATTAGAGTTCTTTGCATTTCACTAGATAACAATAGCATAAGATAGGATCACTAAGAAATACACAATCACAAGAGACACATCATTTATCCTGGGAAACCCTCATGGGGGAGAAAACCCAGCAAAACTTCCTTATTATAGATAGTCAATACAATGCTAAGAGATAACTCAAACAAATACAGAAGGTCCTCTCCCAAGAATGTGCATCTCTCTCTCTCTCTCTCTCTTCTCCAACTGCAGCTCTGAAACTTGATCCTCAATGAACAAGGGAGTGTGTCTAAGTGAGGCGCTAGCCTTCTTATTTATACAACTCTGGCACATGTGGAGGTGTCTTTTCATTGGTAGGGTCGACTTCTCAATTTGGGTGGTTATAAACACCTTTAATATATTCTGGGGCCTCTTTAATATATTATGGGCTCGACTTCTTATTTTGCCTATTACAATTATGTTTTGACTAATCCGCAAAAGGGGATTTGGTCTTTTACAATAGCCAACATGATCAATCAATAATAGGGGATTGACCTAATGAATAATACAACAATAATAATTAGAATACACTTTGCAATTACATTATTTCAACAAAAATCCACCTCTGCATGATCACCTTCCATCAGATGAGTCCTTTGAACCTAAACCAACACTAGCTCCACCGCTTCCTAGATGGGTTCGTTCAACACGAGAAGCAACTGATGATCTTGTCGGTTATGCTTCAGATCAGTGTCGGACAAGTTCACGGTTCAAGTGAGCCTCTTCTCTTTTGGTTCAAGTTTCAGAAACTCATGATCCAAAGACATTTGGAGAAGCTTCAGG
The DNA here is from genome assembly GCA_009831015.1 of Picea engelmannii. NCBI lineage: Eukaryota > Viridiplantae > Streptophyta > Pinopsida > Pinales > Pinaceae > Picea > Picea engelmannii. The sequence continues at coordinate 187,858 of ML797603.1, read as the reverse complement.
TTATCCAGATTGGAATATAATAATGAATGAAGAGTATTGTTCTTTAATGGAAAACGATACTTGGGATCTTCTACCTCTTCCAAAAGGAACAAAACTTGTCAGATGTAAATGGGTCTACAGAACTAAGTATGCATCAGATGGAAGTGTTGAAAGACACAAGGCTTGGTTAGTTTCCAAAGGATTTTCCCAAGTTTAAGGAATTGACTATAATGAAACGTTTTCCCATGTAGCCAAAATGAATTCCATCTGCCTTGTTCTTTCCCTCGTTGCCTCACATAAATGGGAGGTCCATCATATGGATGTTAAATCTATCTTCTTGCACGAATATTTGCAAGAAGAAATCTACATGGAACAACCTCCTGGCTATGTCCATAATGACTCTAGCCTTGTTTGTTGCCTTAAGAAATCTCTTTATGGTCTCAAGCAAGATCCCCAAGCTTGGTATGCCAAAATGGAAAGCTTTCTTATTGCCACTGGATTATCTAAATGTCATTATGATCCTAATGTCTATACCAAGAAAGTAAGAAGCCATCTCATAATCCTTGTCCTTTATGTTGATGACCTTATCCTTACTGGTAGTGACTCAAAACTTTTAAACCATGTGAAACTAGCCTTAAGAAGAAATTTGAAATGGCTAACTTAGGCTTTTTGCACTATTTCCTTGGCCTCCAAGTTTTGCAAACCAATGAAGGAATTTTTCTTTCCTAGTCTAAGTATGCTTGTGACCTTCTTCGTCACTTTCACATGGATGATTGTAAACCATCCCCTTCTCCCTTCTAGTCTGGAGACAATCTTACTGCCACCTGTTCTTCTCCTGAAGTTTAGGCCACCCTGTACCATCAATTAGTTGGTAGCCTCTTATACTTGACTCATACACATCCTGATATTTCCTTTGTTGTTGGTCTTGTTGCCCGGTATATGCAAACACCCCATGAAATCCATTGGAAAGTAGCTAAAAAGATACTTCGCTATGTTCATGGTACAGTTCAGTTCGGGATACATTACAGTTCAGGGGGGACTCCTTTATTGGTTGGTTTCAATGATTCATATTGGGTCGGCGACCCTGATGATCGAAAGTCTACTGCAGGTTATGTTTTCATCCTTGGTTCAGGACCTGTCACTTGGCCTGTAAGAAACAACATGATATTGCACTTTCTTCAGCAAAGCAGAGTACTGAGCAGTAGTAAATGCAAGTCAGGAAGCCTTGTGGCTTCGACAGATCCTTTTAGAGTTTGGATTCTAGTAGCAACATCCGACCAACCTTTGGTGTGACAATCAAAGTGCCATCAAGCTCGCCAAAGACCCAGTTCAATATCATCATAGCAAACACAACGAGCTACACATGCACTTCATCAGAAATCGCATTCATGATCAAGTTATTTAAGTGCTCTTTTTCCCTATAGAAGATCACGTTGCAGACATTTTCTCAAAGTCTCTTACAAAAGCGAAGTTTTCCAAACTTTTATCTATGTTAGGAGTTCAGGAAGTTGTCATTAAGGGGGGATAGGCTCTAATGCCTCCTTTCTTCTCTTATTGTGTCACTATTGTAAATCCTTCAATCATATCCCAACTTGTTCTTAAGGCGGGATGTTAGGATATTTAGACACTTAGGAGTTAGTTAAGATCTACTTGGTCTAATGTGTCACTAGGTAAAAGTGTGTTTCCTAGTGTGTTTCTTTAGTATGCATTAGTATGCATTTGTAGTTCGGAAATCCGACGGTCATGATATGTTCCCGACATAGAGTGATCTGGTGGTTCATACTCTCCTCGATATTAACGGCCATTGATAAATGGCTTAACACCCGATTGGTCCATGATCTCTATTTAAAGAGCATGGAGGGTCATTTGTCGATGATCGATTGTGAGAAAATCTCTTGTAAAATCTCTCTGTAATCTTTTTCTTTTGCATTAATAAACTGTTCCAAGTGGCCGCATTGGTTAGGGCCATGGATGTTTCCCCGTAGGGGTTTTACCACGTCAAAACATCGATGTGTTGATCTGGTTATGTGAGTGTTTATTGAAGGTGTTCATCCTTTGTTGGAATAACTGTGTTGTCGAACACTTTATTGACGCAGCGTGGTCCATATTGTGTATCGGTCCTCATAGCTTCCAACAGGGTAGTATTTTTATTTAATGGCATCCCTGAAGGAATCCCATGCGGGGGAGACCGCAAATATTGCAGATTCATCTATGGCCCTTTGCTCAGAGTAAGTATCCCACCAATCCTTAAGCTGGGGGACGGCCTTGAGGAGTGAAAAAGTAATATTTTCCCTGTCAGAAAAACTGTGGACTGAAAAAAGACCCTTAGAGAAGATTCAGTCATTTATCTACAACATCTGCATCTATTGTTCCTTTGAATAATGAAATATCAAAATTTACTTGTACCTTCAAGGGGGTTTCATGGTCGTTTGATGAATATGTGTCTCCTGTTGGCAACCGTCGAAGGATCTCTGCAAAGTTGTCCATCATTTTATTCCTTTGTCGCGTAAGGGCTTCCTTGAGCAACATTTTAAAAGGATCTCATGCTCCATAATATTTCTTCTCGTCCCCCATGTGTTGCTTTCGGGCTCGACGTGGTCGATCTTGAAAAGGATCGATTGGTTTGAGTCCCAACTTCTTGTACCCAGATCTTGACGGGTGTTAAATTTAGAGTTTCTATTAAGTTATTTTCAATTTACTAGATAAAAATAGCATAAGCAGGATTAATGAAAGAAACACAATCACAAGGTACACTGCATTTATCCTAGGAAACCCTCATGGGGTAGAAAACCCAGTGTTCGTGCTCGAATCGTCGCCAGGTGAGCAAGAATGGGAGCACTAGCATGCCCTGTTGGGCTCAGCAGGGCAGAACAGGTTTGTTGTGGATCAAAATGGGTTAACAGAGAATAGAAAACCAAACGAAATAAAATCTACCTAA
>ML797603.1:123019-152127 GCA_009831015.1 Picea engelmannii | reverse complement strand
TTGAGTGGATGTGCTAGGAGTTCTTTCACCATCATTCTCATTTTCTTATTGTAAGGAGAGAAAGTTTGTGAGGGCACAAGAGCCTTCCTTTGGAGGAAGAAGGGACTCATAGTCCCCTTTCTTCATTGTGCTTTGATTTCATCGATTGATCATCCTAAAAACATTGGTGATATTGGTTTTGTTGTCTTTGTTATTTATTTATCCATATGCTTATGATTTTAGCTTGTATTAGTTTAATTCTTGCTTATAGTTTTGTTTTTGTTTCTCTAAATCTTTCCTCTACAACTGTCATGCTCAGCAAGACCCAACTGGGCATGTAAGTACCTCTTATTTTCTCACCAAGGTGACGAAGAGGGTGCAAACAGCACCCATTCAAAAAACTCCTCAGCAGCCTCAGAATCCACCTCACCCCACCATTTTGCCCGCTCAACCCATTCCAAATCCTAACCACAGACCACCTCTGCCACTCCATAATGTTGATTTTCAAAATTACCCAGCTTACACCATAAACCCCATTTCCATACAAGAAATACAGCTGAGATCTGGAAAAACTTTAAATAAAACTCAGCCTGTAACAAGAACAGCACCAAAGGTAATTATCCAAGAACATGAGGAAGAACCTATAGATGATTTATCAAATGGGGCATCTTTGAAATATTTTATCATTCCAAATAATAAAGTATCTGAATCACATCGTAACATACAAACTCAGGTTCCCCAAACACCTCCTTTTCCTGAAAGGTTGCTCATTGAAAAACCAATTGTTCAATCTGAGTTTGACATCATGAATGAACTAAGAAAGGTTTGTGTTAAGATTCCATTATTACAAGCGATCAGAGATGTTCCCATCTATGCCAAAACCATCAAAGAACTCTGCATTAAGAAACCAGGTCGGAAACAAAAATATCCACCCACGATACACCTAGTAGGCCAGTCATCAAATTGTATTTCTGAAACACCCAAAATTGTGAAGTATGCCAACCCAGGGAACCCAATAGTTTCAGTGACTATCAACAATGTTTCTATTGGTAATACTTTAGTCGATCTAGGTGCAGCCATTAATATAATGACTATCAATACAGTGGAATTGTTACACCTAAGTCAATTCCTTCGCCCTACTCCTACAGTGCTTGGGATCTTTGCTAACTTAATTCATGATTGTGTGGAAGTATACATGGACGATTTTACTGTTTATGGTAACACTTTCGAATAAGCCTTAAGTAATCTTGAGAAAGTCTTGATTCATTGTCAGGAATCAAATTTATCCCTTAGTCACGAAAAATGTAAAATGCTATTAACTGAGGGAATAGTGTTGGGTCATCATTTGTCTACAGAAGGAATTAAAGTTGATCTAGCCAAAATTGAAGTGATAGTTAAACTTTCCTCTCCAAAAACCCAAAAAGATGTGAGAAGTTTTTTGGGACATGCTGGATATTATCGTCAATTTATTGAAAACTTTACAAAGATAGCCAGCCCCATGTTTAAACTATTAGCAAAAGATGCAGAATTTTGTTGGGATAACAATTGTCAGAATGCTTTTAAGAATTTGAAAGCAAAATTGTCCATGGCACCTATTCTAAGACGACCAAATTGGTCTCTTCCTTTCCATATTTCAACTGATGCCTCAGACACTGCTTTAGGAGGAGTGCTCGGACAAAAAGAAAACCAACAAAACTATGCAATTTACTTCACTAGCAAAAACCTTACTCCTCCTTAATTGAACTACACTGTAACAGAGAAGGAATTTTTAGCAGTAGTTCATGCCATTAACAAATTTCGTCATTACATCACTGGATATGAGGTTTTTGTACATACGGACCATTCTGCTATCATATTTTTGATGAACAAACCAGTTACTACTGGAAGAATCACACAATGGCTTTTGTTGCTTCAAGAATTTAACATCACTATAGTTGATCGGCCAGGGAAAGAGAATGTAGTTGCGGATTTTCTTTCTCATATTCCTCAAGATAGTACTAACATCCCAGTGAATGATAATTTCCCTTATGAACATTTGTTTGCAGTAGCTTTTAAGACCCCTTGGTTTGTAGATACAAGAAATTACTTAGCTACAGGAAGATTACCAGCTCATTTGTCACCACCACAAAAGAAAAGAATTATTCAGCAAAGTGATTACTACTCTTGGGTAGGAAGTGATCTTTTCTATACAAGTCTTGATATGATCATTAGGAGATGTGTCCAGGAAGACGAGATTCCCGATATCCTTCAGGTCTGTCATGATGGGCCATGTGGAGGACATTTCTCTGATAAGAGAACGGCATATAAAGTCTTACAATCAGGATACTATTGGCTGACACTGTTTAAGGATGCAACAAAATATGTGAGAAGCTGTGATAGTTGTCAAAGGATGGGAAGACCTACCATAGTAGACGAGATGCCCTTATGACCTCAGGTTGTGATTGAACGATTTGATAAATGGGCACTTGATTTTGTAGGACCGATTTCCCCAATGTCGAGGAAGAAGAAGTACATCTTGGTTTGCACAGATTTTGTGACCAAGTACGTAGAGGAAAAATCCTTATATCAAGCAACTGAGAAATCGGTGGTTGAATTTATTTATGAAGATATCTTTACCCGCTTCGGTGTTCCACGAGATATTGTTACTGATCAAGGTGCCCAATTTACTTCTAAGTTGATGAAAGAACTCATAGATAAATATGGGATAAAACACTGTAAGTCTTCCCCATACCATCCACAATCCAATGGGCAAGTGGAATCCACGAATAAAGTTCTAGAAGCTATTCTGACCAAGACAATACATTTACATCACAAAGATTGGGCGGATAGACTTCCAGAGGCTTTATGGGCATACCGGACTACATGGAGAAATATCACTGGTCATACCCCTTATGAATTGGTATTTGGCAAGCAAATTCTCCTTCCCATAGAATTTCAGATTCATACCTTCCGCCTAGCAGCAGAGTTGGGGTTGAATTTGGATGAGGAACAGAAACAGAGAGTCATGCAACTAAATGAATTGGGATAAATTAGGCAAGATGCTCTTCAAAGAACTATCCTTGTACAAAATCAACGTAGCAAATGGCATGATAAATACATTAAGAAAAAGCATTTTCAACTAGGGGATTGGGCATTGCTTTTCGATTCCAAATACAAAACTTTCAAAGGGAAACTTACAACAAGGTGTTTGGGACCTTATGAAGTAGAAACTATTTTTGATAATGGTTCTGTCAGAATCAAGACCATAGATGACTCTCAGAATTCCTTTGTAGTAAATGGACATCAATTAAAAGTGTATAACAAACCCTTGTCAAGAGATGATTTTCTACAGGAAATTGTTGAACAAATAGAAATAAAGATAGTAGGAGAAGAGTCTTCTCCTTCTGCTAATCCTTGATCATTTATGTTGTTTTAAGATTTTGTAAATAATAAAATTTTACCAGAAAATAAAAAATCAAATAATAAAAAATATATATGAAAAAACATTTTTTTTTTTTGGATATGTTGATATATTGTCTTCAGTTTTACAGGTTTTTCAAATCAAGTATAGAGTTGAACTTCATCACTCTCTTGCAAAAGGTAAGAAGGTAAGACCAATTTATTTCATGAAATTTTCTTATCAATATACACTGACTTGTTTTGAAATGAATAAATTTGAGCTTGTTTGCTCCCTTTGACTGCTCATTAAAGTATGAAAGGGGAATTTATCAAGGATAGGATTATTCTTTAACAGGCCTGATGAATTATGATGGGAAAGAAACCCCCCTGGAGTTTTCTTTTAGCATTTTCTCAGACTCTCAAAACATGAGAAAGCAATAAGAATATACTAACTTGGGCTCATAAAATCCACAAGTAAGTGATTATTGTTCCAAAAATTATGTCTGCAAGATTTCTATCTGCACTCGCATTGGATGATGTGGAATACGTTAAGGTCCACCTTCCAACAAGTCTCACTCCATCGACACCAACACCTTATCTGGAGTAGATATTAGAGACTATTTAGTAACCTGGACTCTGCATGCCTCAATGGCAGATTTCCTTGCTAACAACCATGGGAATACATCAATGTCTCTTGGTTGATAGATCCTGCAGGTGACTCGACACCAAGACCTTTATTCGTACCTATTAGGATGTACTATAGTTACCTTGAGGCCCATTGACATCACTGGTGGGTCATCTCGCATTGGTTAATGGCATTCATTAATGGTCGGTAATCCAATGATTTCTTTTTGTGTTCGACTCCAGAACATTTACTCACACAAATAAGAATTGTACCATGGGTCAAAGCTTTGAAGCTGTTGAAGACATGATTTTAATTGATCCCTTTCAGGAAGGAACAAAATTCAGGTTCAGGGATAACCATCAGATAATTTGCTTTCATAAACAGGAAGTCTTTTTCTCAGCAAGGTATTATTGGTTCAAGTATCTCTGTAGATTTCAGGTTATTTCATCAGTACCAGTCAGTGCCAGAACAAAATCCATAAGCTACAGTGATCATCAGAAATACAAATTCAAATTACAATTTTTGCGCTCTCCAGATACAGACTTGACTTCAAAGATCTCTACAGTAAGAAATGCAAAACAAGGGAATAGATAATCTAATTCAGGTACGCTTAGTTTCATGTTGGTTTAATGTATTAAATTACATATTAATAATTTGAACTGGGAATGCCTCGATACTCCATAATGTTTCATTATACCTATACTCTGTACCTAATAAACCAATCCGTATCGACATTTCATATCATGGAAATGCACTACATTATCTTGGTTGAATTTGACACGATTCATATATGATAATATTCTGCAAGCGTGTACGACCATCATCATTTCCTTTAATACATGCTATCAATCCTCACGACAATTCAAACATTCTTCTATGATTCCTCTCACGACTACTTCACACATCATACTCTATTCCTCTATTGCCCTCATCTAATTCTGTTGCTCACCTGTGGACCTATCCTGTGATACCGAGTGAAATTATGGTGGAAAATCGTCACGAACCTGAGACCTTTGCAGACTTGGAGGCCCTTCCTGAGTATGAAGCCACCAAACACATTTTTCAGAAAGATGGATGGGAGTCCTTTTTCAAGAAATTTGATGGGTATGATGATTCAATTACACTTCAGTTTGCTCTGTGTTTTCATGGTGGACTAGCTAAGGTGGGCGAGCTAGAGTTTGAAGTCACAGAAAAATTCATCTCTGAAGCAATTCAATTACCCAACACTGGTCAGAAATGGACAAAGGGCCAGCCCGTCGACAAGAAGCTCTGCACACAGCTTCTGCAACCACAGTACCAGAAATTACAATGGTCAGAGGGCACATCAAGGTCATGGTTGGAACCAAAATGGGCTTAGTTGTTAGCTATCCTCCAAATCTACCTCACTTGCGAAGGACGGTATACGATCGTGTTTCCATGTCATGCCCGACTCTTGCTACATTTCAAAGGTAACCATTTGATGAACATACTCTATTTTCTGTTGAAGAGTTTAAAGAAAATGGCAGAACAGGTCCGCAAAGCCAAAGATTTTAGAGGTAGCTTATTTCATTTTGGTCTTGTCAAGATATTGATTAAGTCTGCGTTATCCCACAAACAAGAAACTTGGGATATGTTCGTTGTAAAAACCCTAGCCTCTGACAAATCTAGAGATAAAAATGTTAAGTCTGCTCCTCCACAGAAGAAGTTGAACTCTAAGAAAAAGGGTGTTAAAACCCTGACCAAAATCTGTGATGACCCTAAGAATACACCAGACTGCACAATTGAAGCCAGTGATGATAATCCTAGTAGAGAACATTCATTTGATGTCCATGGTTCTGATGGTGTGGAAACTAACCATGACAGAGTGTAAAACATTGTTCCTACAGAAGAGAATGTTGAAATTCCGATTTCTCCTCCAACTGCTATGAATATTATTGATGTGGAACAACTGGAAGAGTTAACTGACAAACCTAGGAGAAATCCCAAATGAAAAATGCACACGCACACTGTCAGGTATGGATAACTCTGTGCCCAGTTACCCACCACAGGAAAGATTAAAAAGTGGGGATGATCATGAGGCGGCTCCGGAGTTCTCTGAAATGACATGGACTCTTTCCCAACTGATTTGAAAAGTCTGTAAAGTCAATCAGCAAGCTAATGTGCCCAAATAAATTGAGCAGGACAAGCCAATTCAAATGCCAGTAGATACCCCTGCTCAGGTGTATAAAGAGTTTACTCTTGAACTCAGCCCAATCGACAACCCTGATCAAGTGTATGACGAGCCTACTCCTGAACTCAGCCCAGTCGACAACCCTGTTCAAGTATATGACGAGTTTACTCCTGAACCTAGTCCAGTCGACACCCATGATCAAAGACCAGATGAGTTCACTCACGCGTCCAGTCCTCAAACACAACAAGGACATGGTAAAACATTTGAATCTTACTGTGAAATTTCCTCCAGTAAATCCTTGAGACCAATGGTATCCATATTAGAAAGAAGGAATCACAGGTTGAAAGAGAAGTTACATGAATACACCATATTGGATCGGCACATCAAAACAGAAAATGAACTTATGAAACTCAGGCAAACTCATTTCTTGTACAAGATTGAACGATTAAAATGAAAGAATAAAGGTATTTTCCAGAGGAACAGGAGACTGCAGAAGATTGCCAGGAAACACATCATCATTAATCGAGTTCTTAAGAAGGAAATCAGAAGCATGAGGAAACATGAGGAATTGAAAATGTTGGTTGCAGCTGCTGCAACACTCTGATGCATCTAAGTTTTTGACTTTTTGTTGTCTGAGGACAAGCAAAGACTTCAGTTTGGGGGAATGTCAGTCTCCAGTTTTGACTATATTTTTTCCTATATCATGTCAAATATACCTCCATTCTCATATCTAGTATCATTTACTTCTAGCCTTACCATGACACATTTGACATCCTTTTAATACTAAATGGGGCTATTCAAGGTATTCTTATGATTCAAGTTATTTGTAATGTATTTTGATATTTTAAACTAATGTTGATACTAATGTGGCATGAGTTAGGTATTGTTCCTTTGAAACGGAACTTATCAGTACCAGGTACCATCTCGCACTTAGTAGAGATACCAAAGAAGTTGTCGAAGACTTGCACGACATGGCCAGAGTGGATTGACAGTTCGATTCATATGATAGATTGAGTCATAACTCAATATGTTGACTTAGGGCGAGATTGTAGAATCGATTTATTAGAATGCTTTATGATCCACACTTCTTGACACTGCGTGTCATGAACTTGTGAAGTTCGTTTTAACTGACTATGAGTCATTTTCGGATCTGAGATCCGTTTAGATTAATGCACCTATGTTTAAAAATATTTTGGGGAGGATCTATAAAAACAGAGGATCGTTGTCAAGAAACATTGGTTACAATATGCTATGTGATATGATTTCTAATAATACAAATTTGCTATGCATTATGTTATTTGTTGTTGAATGATTTGAGTCGTTTTATGAATTATGGAGCGTGAAGTATGAACAATTTTTGCATGGAATTATCTGAGTAGCTCTAGTTTCATTTTCAGCGATTTCACCTCTTGGTTGGGCCCGCCAACAGGTTCAAGTCATTGTCTCTTTTCCATAGTAGAGTTAGTTTATCTCAGTATTTTAGAATCTGCATGTAAGTTAGTTTATTTGAGTTTGGGAATTACTTTGTTAGATTCTTTCTTAACCATTCTTCGGATTGGATCATTTCCAGTGTGATAACATCTCATATATTGATGAATGTTGAATGTGTTATTTATCCCTGTAGAACTTAGAAAATGAACTAGATTTTCTCTGTTTCTAGTTTTCAATCTGAACATGATTTAAAGGGAATGCAAGTTTAGATTTACTTTGTCTTGTTAGGATAGTTAGCTTACTTTGTTCTGTTAGGATAGTCAGCTTATAGTCTGTTTCTAGTTTTAAATTTGATCGTGATTCAAAAGGAGTGCGAGTTTAGATTTACTCTGTTCTATTAGGGTAGTTAGGTTATAGTCGGATTAAAGGAAGCTTCCAGTACCAGAAGGGTAAATAGGACATTTATTTGTTCTATCTGTGGATAGATTCAGAACTATTTTTATGTTTAGATTAAAAGGTTTTCAAAAATGATCTTTCTTTTATGGATTAGATAGAAATGATGATGATTAGATGTTTAAGCTAATGGTAGATAGTCTTGGGAGATCACATTGGATCAAAAATAGAAGTACATGTACTTAAGCACAGAACTGTTTTCCTTTGATGAATTAAACAAGAGATGATTAGTTTCAAGATAATCACTAGGGTTCAGTTTTTAAGAGTGAGTTTGTGTTTTCTTCTCAGAATAACCTTTAAATAGGAATTAGAATTTTACCAGCACATACAGTGTAGCAACTCTAAGTTCACTTACCCTGGTTTCACAATTCAGTGTTTTCAGGTAATTAAAAATCTTTAATATAGCAGCCTGACAGGTTTCCCAGGATAAACGTTGTGTCTCTTATGAATGTGTATTTCTCAGTGATCTTGTTCTTATGTTTCTATTATATATTGAAATGGAAAGAACTATAATAATGGCATAAACATTAACATGGTATCAGAGCCAACCTGAAGGAAGCATATTCTGCAAGAGGAAAAACGTCACTGTTGCAGTACCTGCAAATTAGGTTTTTTCAAAAGTGAATATTTTCATCCCTAAAACTATCTAGAAAGTTGTGCCCTCCCCTAAGGATCAAATTGGCATCATCAGTGCACCTTTTCAGTGGCTAGATCTCCCGAAAAGTGAAACCCTAGTTTCACAAAGTACCAGAAAACCAGAGTACCAGAAGTACCAGAAAACCAGAAGCACCAGTCCAGAAATCCGCAGATCAAGTTTGAGGGAGTAAAAGTTGGATTTTCAAAATTTTGACTGCACCAGCTAACTCGCCTTAGCTCAGTGCATCTATCCCCTAGATCATATTTTCAAAATTCAAAGTTTGAAAAATTAGTGTTTTCTCATAAAACCCTAAGTTACAGTCGCAGTTGCAGTACCAGTTGTAGTTGCAGCCGTAGAACCAGTTGCAATCATCCTTGAAGTTTTCTTAAGAGTTGGTAATGATTACCATTGCTACCAGATGGAGCCACTACCTGCAAATGTTATTAGAGGTATGTACTTACATATGTTTAATGGTTAAACCCTAAAGAGTATTTGTAGGAGAAGGGATCTATTTCTATAGATCCAGAAGGATCTCAAGATCCAACACATTCAGAGGAATGATGCAACCTAGGTGTGATTATTCTAATATACATCTATTTGTCATAACATTATCTTGATCGGTGTTGCATGTTGAAGCTATGATCTAATTATTAGAAGGATTAAAAGTTGATCATAGAGCTTATCCTCTAACCTAACCTTCTGTCAATATAGCGTATTGTCTCAGTACAGAAGACAGGTTGAAGAAATCACTCGTCACTTGAGTGAAGGAGACCTGGAAGAAAAGCAAGCACTCATTCTTGAGGACAAGGTTCTAGGTTTGATTAATCAAGATTAATAAGATTCAAAGGTACACATGATAAGATGATGACTATAATTGAGATAGCAGCTGTCGTAAAGTATTATACTTGATAGCATGTGAGCATATAGAGGTAAATACTTTTCCTGATACAACTAACACCTCCTCTAGGAGAAACCTCGTGTGTTAGTTCCAGGTTGCCATGGAAGAATGCTTGGTCACAACACTATGAGAGTGTTGACCTCATTTCATATTGCATTCCTTACCTTTAATCTTTGCTTCAGATAAATTATAAGTGATAGCTCTAAAGGAGCTACTAGGATTATTGTCCATGCTATTGCTTTATATTATCAAAGGGATATTACTCTTGCTTGTTGTTTTGTTGACCTTTCTCCAAGTCACATGTAATAACCCTGAAGAAGCTATGGTGAAGGTTGCAGAAGGCAACGTGATAAAGAAGAGACCATAGATGAAGCAATCATCATTGGAAGAGAAGAAGGTAGCTTGCATAATCTAAAGGGTTACTCAGAAGCTACCATGACCCATGCCATTGAAGAATCTTGGCATAGAATACTAGCTACAAGGAACTACCACACATATGCAAAGCAGTCATAGGTTTACCAGAACTCAAAGGTGACCATGAAGGTGTATGCAATGGATGTGCACAAGGGAAGAACATCAAGAACCTGTTTCCAAATAGGGACAGCAAGACAAAAGGAGTCTTAGAACTCATCCATTCAGATGTATGTGGCCCAATGCCATCATCCTCCATTAATGGGTATGTATACTATGTATCATTCATTAATGATTATTCTCGTAAAAGACATGGATATATTTGAAAGTGTTCAGCAAGATCAAGGAATTCAAAGCCTTGATAGAGAACCCTTTTGTAAGGAAGATTAAGATACTCAGGTCACATAATGGAGGAGAATATACCTCAAAAGAGTTCATGAACTTCTGCAAAGATGTTGGGATCAAGATCCCCAAAAAAACGGTGTAGTTGAACAGAAGAACAGAACCATACTGGAACCTGTGAAGACTATGATCCATGATCAAGATCCTCCTATGTGCTTATGGGCAGAAGCAGCAATGGCAGTTGTTTATGTGCAAAACCGATTGCCCCATAGTGCACTTGGGCTCAAGACACCAGAAGAGATGTTCACCGGAAAGAAGCCAGACGAATGTGACCTTTGATGAAGAAGAAGCACTTAAGAAATCAAGAAGATGTCATCTTGAAGAAGTATATGAAGAGGAACCTGTAATTCCCAGGATTGCAGAATCCATGAGGGAAGTTCCCAGAGCTGCAGAACCAGTGAGGGAAGTCGTAACTTCCCCTAATGAGGAAACTCTTGAAGACTATGATATAAAAGAAGTTCAAGAACCTCCTCAAATGACCTTCTCCCATAAAATAAAGCCTGCTTGGGAAAGAGATCTTATTCAAGATGGAGAGAAGTATGGTGTTCCAGAAGGAACCTCGAGACAGGTGAAAAGACCAAAGTCATTCTCCAATTACACGACTTTGATGTCTGATCCCCTAGATGAGGAGCCTACCTGCTTTGAAGAAGCCATTCAAAAGAAGGAATGGGCAGATACCATGACAAAGGAATGCCAATCCATAATAAAGAACAATGTATGGGAAATAGTTCCCAGACCAAAAGGTAAGGATGTGGTATCATCAAAATGGCTCTTCAAAATAAAACATGTTGTTGATGGAAGTATTGAGAAATATAAAGAATTTTTTGTCGCTCGTGGATTTTCCAAAAAGGAAGGCATTGACTATGAAGAGACATTCGCTCATGTGGCTAGATACACTTTGATCAGGACCATCATAGCTCTTGAAGCTAATATGAAGTGGAAGCTGCACTAGATGGGCATGAAGACAGCTTTCCTAAACGGTGTCATTGAAGAGGAAGTGTATATAGAGAAACCTCAAGGATTTGAGGTTGAAGACAGGAAGTCTCATGTCTGCAAATTGAAGAAAGCCTTATACGGATTGAAGCAAGCTCCTACAGCCTAGTATGGCCATATAGACAGTTTCTTGACGAGCTTAGGGTTTACCAAGAGTAAAGCAGACTCAAATATCTACTTCAAAATTATGGATAATGAGCCAGTAATCTTACTGCTATATGTGGATGACATATTCTTAACCGGAGAAGAAAAGCTCATCGTTGAATGTAAAAGGAGACTTGCCTCTTAATTTGAAATGAAATACCTTGGCCTAATGCATTATTTCTTAGGTCTTGAGGTATGGCAGAGCCCAAAGAGGATCTTCCTTAACCAAGGGTAGTACACGGTCGAGATCTTAAAGAGATTCGACATGCTAGAATGCAAACCCATGAATACACCCATGGAAGTGAAGCTGAAGCTGTTGGTCGATACTTCGTCAGATTTGATTGATGCCACACTGTATAGACAGATTACTGGATCACTGATGTACCTGACAAACACCAGACCAGACATTTATTTTTCCATGAACACCTTGAGTCAGTTTTTGGTAGAGCCCAGACGTGTTCACCTAGTGGCTACAAAAAATGTGATGAGGTACCTTAAACGTACGATAGATTATAGTCTCAGTTATGACGGAGATCATAATTTCACATTCAGTGGATAAACTGATTCAGATTGGGTAGGAAGCGTTGTTGAAAGAGAAATCACTTCCGAATGTTGTTTCAGTTTGGGATCAGCCATGATTTTGTGGCAGAGTAGGAAGTAATCCAGTATTACTCTCAGCACAGCGTAAGCAGAGTACATTGTTGCATGTTTTGCTAGTTGCGAAGTTATATGGCTTCGAAAGTTGTTGACCGATCTATTTGACCTATAGATGAAAGCAACCATGATCCTATGTGACAACCAGAGCTGCGTAAAGATGATAGAGAATCCTGTATTCCATGACAGGTCGAAGCACATAGATATTCGCTATCATTACATCTGTGACATGGTGGATAGAGGAGCCTTGAAGCTCCTGTATGTTAGCACAGATGAACAGGTTGTTGATGTGTTGACCAAACCTCTATCTCGTGTAAAGTTTGAACACTTTCGAGATAAGCTTGGTATAGTCTGAAAGGACCCTCCCTGAAAGGGAGAGTATATATGATTCCTTTCTTCTGACCTCGTTGTTAGACGTAAAGAAAGATGATTCTTTGCTTCTGACCTCGTTGTTAGACGTAAAGAAAGATGATGTGTGTGTTTCTTGCTTCTGACCTCGTTGTTAGACGTAAAGAAAGATGATTCCTTTCTTCTGACCTCGTTGTTAGACGTAAAGAAAGATGATGTGTGTGTTCCTTGCTTCTAACCTCGCTGTTAGACGTAAAGAAAAATGATTCCTTGCTTCTAACCTCGCTATTAGACGTAAAGAAAGATGATTCCTTGCTTCTTACCTCGTTGTTAGACGTAAAGCAAGATGATGTGTGTGTTCTTTGCTTCTAACCTCGTTGTTAGACGTAAAGAAAGATGGTTCCTTGCTTCTGACCTAGTTGTTAGACGTAAAGCAAGATGATGTGTTCCTTGCTTCTGACCCAGTTGTTAAACATAAATCAAGATGGTGTATACCTTTCTTCTGACCTAGTTGTTAGACGTAAAGAAAGATGTGACTTGCACTAAGCTACCAGCTTAACAGCTATGACATAGAGACAGTCTAGTATTGTGATGGGCCAGCCTAGTGCTGTGATGAGGTATCATTTTTTATACTGATACATATTGATGCAGATGATGATGGAATTCTTTTGAGAATGATGATGTTGCCGATGAAGAAAACTTCCAATGATTTATAGATACGCCAGCCAAGATGATATTCATGATGTTGTCCTCCCACCTGATGTTTTTGATGATGTTGTCCTCTCTCTCTCGCATGATGTTGTTGAAGAATACCCTTCTTGTTAAGGGGGAGTGTTGAAATAATGTAACTGCAAAGAGTATTCTTATTATTATTGATATTTTATCCATAGGATCAATCCCCATTGTGGATTGAACATGTTGGATATTGTAATAGGACCAAATCCCCTTTTGCAGACTGGTCAAAATACAATTGTAATAGGCAGAATAAGAAGTCGGCCCCAGCAGTTAATTAAGAGACCCAGAAATATAATAAAGGTGGGTTTACCCACCCAGATTGAGAAGTCGACCCTACCAGTGAAAAGACACTTCACACGTACCAGAACTTGTATAAATAAAGGAGGCTAGTGCCTCATTTGAACATAACCCACTTGCTCAGCTTGAGAGATGAGTTTTGATCTGTTACCGACAAAGGAGAGAGAGAGTGGCACATATCTTGGAGAGGACTTTCTGTTTTAGCATAGAGATCTCTTGGCATTGTATTGGCTATCTATATTAAGGAATTTTTGCTAGGTTTTCTTCCCCTAGAGGGTTTCCCAGGATAAATGTTGTGTCTCTTATGAATGTGTATTTCTCAGTGATCTTGTTCTTATGTTGCTATTATCTATTAAAATGCAAAGAACTATAATAATGGCATAAACATTAACATGGTATCAGAGCCAACCTGAAGGAAGCACAATTTGCAAGAGGAAAAAGGTCACGGTTACCGTACCAAAAAATTAGGGTTTTGCAAAAGTGAGAATTTTCATCTCCCTAACCTCCTAGAAAGTTGCGCCCTCCCCCACAAATCAATTTGTCACCTAGAGCACACATAGAGCACTCAATACAGCATAACAAAAGTATATGGCAGCTTGTGAAGCATGCACAGAAGCAGTATGGCTAAGGAAGTTAATCTACGATTTATTTGATCAGACTCCAAAATCGACCATAATATATTGTGATAATCAGAGTTGTATAAGATTATCATAACATCTAGTGTTTCATGAAAGGTCGAAGCACATTGAGATCAAATACTACTTTATTCAAGATAAAGTCCAGGAAGGAGAGGTAAATCTCGAGTATATCCCCATTGATGAGCAGATAGCAGAGATCTTGACAAAACCTCTATCCAAAATCAAGTTTGCATATTTTAGAGAGAAGATGGGGATCGTGGAAATAACTCCCTTAGCTGAAAGGGAAGATTCTCCAAGCTAGGAGAAGGTACGAAAAAATATTCTTGAAAAACATTTATTTTTGTGATTTAAATAACTCTTCAGTTAGGAGGGAGCACTGAAAATATTATTTATCTTTGTAATTGAAAAATAGTCCAGATTGGACAGATTCTTTCCTGTTTGGAAAGTGGATTGAGATTTTCTGACGGACAGTGATTTCCCATTGTGTTTAACATGGGAGGTAGTCTAATTGTTGGTGTATAATAGACAACAACTTCCCATTGTGGTTAACATAGGGAGTGGTCTAGGGCAGTCTCTCTTCTTGAGGGTTACTCAAGAAGATTGTCCCGCCTCTTCAGACAGTGATTTCTCATTGTGGTTAACATGAGGAATGGTTTGTTTTGGAGGTTGATGCAGGACAGTCTTTTCCTCTTATGGTTAACGGAGGAAATGGTCCAGACATTCATTCCTTAGGGTTATACATTCTCTCCAGGGCGCACTTTGATTAGTGTAGGAAGAATGGCCCAGGGTGGGGAATGGTCCAGGCTCAGCAATCAGGGACAGACATTCCTTAGGGTTTTACATTCTCTCTAGGGTGCACTTTGATTAGTGTAGGAGGAATGGCCCAGGGTGGGGAATGGTCCAGGACAGTCATTCCTTAGGGTTTATACATTCTCTCCAGGGTGCAATTTGATTAGTGTAGGAGGAATGGCCCAGGGTGGGGAATGGTCCAAACATTCCTTAGGGTTTACATTCTGTACAGGGTGCACTTTGACTAGTGTAGGAAGAATGGCCCAGGGTGAGGAATGGTCCAGGCTCAGAAATCAGAAATAATCCTTCTTCCTTGTTTGAGAAGAATGGGGCAGATAGCCCATTGCTGATGTTCTATACTGAGGGCATATATTCTTTCATATCTCACAGACATGAGTGAAAGATTGGCCCAGATGATTCAGTTTTTATCATAACATTGTTTCTATGCAGGTTGTTATCATATGTTTGTTATGAAGAATATATGACAGTAGATGTAAACTACTATGGTGGATATGTTCCACTATTTGTGAGGCATATATTCTTTCATAACTCATAGATGTGAGTGAAAGATTGGCCCAGAGACTACTTGTCTTCAGACAATAGAGATATACTATTGTGGTGGATTTGTTCCACTGTTTGTGACTATGTGTCACAGTTTGAGTAGTTGTGTACTACCTGAATAGACACAGGTGTGTTCTATCAATTGATATTGTACCAGTTGTCATAGGAGATTATCCAGTTGGATAATAATGACGGTGCTCGTGTTGCTACCAATTGAATGGTCTGTTGTGCTCAAGACCATACCTCCCTATCTAGGAGGGAGTGTTAATATTATGGTAGCTTCAGGAGGTATGAACCTCTATTGTGACCTATGACGAGATTAGAATACACCCGGAAGGAAGAAAAGAAATGAAGAAAACCCTAGACAGGTTGTCGGTTGCATAAATATATTTAATATGAATTTATTAATACCCAGAAGGAGAAGTCGGCCCCAGTTAAACTGCCCAGACTATTATAAATACAGGGTGACAGTTCTCATTATTATCATCTCAGCAGTTGCAGAGTGAACCGGATCTGCGCAGGTGCAGTTGCAGCTTGTGTGCAAGTTTCTGGGAAGGTGTGCGCTAGCCTCTGGGTGGGATTATCTGATCAGCTTGGATTCTATTCTTGCTTGGTGCATTAGCCTCTCTTGGCTATTGGATTGCTACCAATATTCTCTTCTCTGTCAAGGTCAAGGTGCTCGTAGGGTGGCTTCGTCCTATGGTTGGGTGACGAGGGTATCGTCAATGGTAAAACGAGCACAATCTTCTATATTCTAACAGTCTGATGTTCGTCAAATACATCAACAATCCAATGATCTATCTATACAGTGTAGCATCAACCAATTCTGACAAAGTATCAACCAGGAGCTTCAACTTTGTTTCCATGGGTGTGTTCATGGATTCACACTCCAACATATCAAACCTCTTTAGTATTTCAACTGCATACTTCCCTTGGTTAAAGAAGATCTTCTCTGGGCTCTGCCAAACCTCAAGACCTAAGAAATAATTCTTTAGGCCTAGGTATTTCATCTACAATTCTGTAGAGAGCTTCTTCTTACAATCAGTGATGAGTTTTTCTTCATCTGTCAAGAATAAATCATCTACATATAGTACCAACATCATTGGCTTATCATTGATAACCTTGAGGTAAAAGTTAAAATCAGCTTTACTCTTAGTCAAGCCCAAGCTCACTAGGAAACTGTCAATTCTGCGATATCAAGCTCTAGGAGCTTGCTTCAACCTGTTCAAAGCCTTCTTCAACCTACAAACCTGAGTCTTTCTATCTTCAACTTCGCACCAACTTTTCACATTACATTGTACCATCCTGATACACTTGGTTCAACTCCAACTTAATATGCACAATCATGTGCAAGCTCTATGTTCTTTCTGCAAAGAACTATCTGTCTCACTGCTTAAGAGTATGTCCTCTACTCTCTCTACAATTGTTCCTTTGGAACTGGGATTCTGCACCTGCAACTTCTCTAAAGCTGAGAATGGTTGCTCCATTTTCATTGTGACTGTTGAAATCTAAGAGTAACTCCTCTACTTCATCACGACAACAACTTCATCTTAAACTGAGAGTGGATCAATAACTGATACTGAAGATAGATCTTATCCTTTCATGGAGGTAGCTCTATCTGCTATTGTAGTCATTTTTCCATGGCCCGAATAATGTACTGCACCAACTTCCACTCAATTTTAGATATGGGGATTGCTCCCCATGCATCTCATATTGTATATGAATCATGGTTGTTTTGGGTTTCTTCATGAATACTGGAACCATTTCTTCAATTATTGGAGTAAGTGTCTCGGCATAGTCTTCTCCCTCTTACTGGTAGAATCCTTTGGGAAAAGTTCATTCTTTGTACATCTGCAACATGCTTGATCTGTTAGATCAATATTGGAAGTCAACACTGACTTGCCTTCTAGTCTCATGAAAAAATCCATATCCCAGCCTTCCTGACTGGTTTCCTTCTTTGTCACTGAAACAAAGGAATATTCCTAGGAGATTTCATATCTCCTGGAAGTCTCTGAAGCTACGGTCTAGTCTTCTTATGGCATCTGTCTCCCAGTCCTGGAAAATGTCTCTTCATATGATCCTTTGTGAGATCGGTCTTACTCTGAATCTTTATTTATTTTGAGTCTACAAGGACTTCATCATCTCTTAAAGGATATACTTGGTGTTGAATACTAAGTCTTAATACGAAAACTTGAGTCAGACTTCAAACGAGTTCAACTTCCTGTCAAGGTGGCTTCATTATCCTTTGAACAAATCTACTATGAGTTCTTGTTCTAATGTTCGGTCATCTTTGGAGCCTTATGCTCCTTACAATCAATCTCCATGTGAGATACTCTAGATCTCAAAAGATAGCTTCTTCGTCATCTTCTTTGGTACATGAATGTAGATGGTCATGTACATAGTCTGCTTCATGTCTCATCTAAGTTGTTGCCTTCTGCAACCTTCACTATATCTTCATCAGGGTTATCACATGTGACCTGCCCATAACAAGATCAATAAAAGACAAGAATAATACTCTTTATAATAATAAATTAGCAGTGAGAACAATCATCACAGTAGCTCCTTTAGATCCATTACTTGTGACCTTCCTGAAACAAAGATCAAAAGTAAGAAATACAATATGAAATGAGATCAACACTCTTCTAGTGTTGTGATCAAACGTTCCTCCATGGTAACATGGAACCAACACAAGAGGTTTATCTTGGAGGATATGTTAGTTGTATCTGGTAAAAGATAACAATAAGCATTTATCTCAGTGTGCTCACATGCTACCAAGTATAATACTTTTCAAATATTGTTACCTCAACTATGGTGTTTACTTGTAATGAGGTAGTTATCGACTTTTCATGTGCAACTTTGAATCTTATCAATTTAATCAATCAACCCTAGAACATGGAATCTTGTCCTCAAGAATGATTGTGTTTCTTTTCTTTCAAGTCTCCTTCACTCAAGATGACAAGTTCTTTCTTAGACATGTCGTATGTACTAAGACAATATGTTATCTGGACAGAAGTCTAAGTTAGAGAATAAACTCTAATCTCAATCTAATACCTTGTATTTAATTTGACCAAGGGTTAGTATGATGTTCATAATTTCAACATACAACCTAGATGTCAAGATAATGTCATAACGAATAGATGTATATAAAATGATCAAACCTAAGGTGCATTATTTCACTGAATGTGTTGGATCTGAGATCCTTCTGGATCTATGACAGAAGGTCCCTTCTCTTGCAAGTACCCTTTAGAATAATACTTCATTTTAAATATATGTAAATACATACCTCTGATAGTATCATGCTAGAGTAAGGTGCACTAGGACAATAGCACAACAATCCCAATTCTTCATAAAAAAATTCATTGCAGTTGGTACTGCAGCTACTGCTCGATATGCAATTGGTGTTGCCACTGACATGAAGGAACTGGAACTGCAATTGCAACTGATACTGCAATTGCAACTGATACTGCAACTGCAACTGGTATTGCAATTGTAACCGCAACCAGTACTGCAACTGCAACATCAACTTAGGGTTTTATGAGGAAACCCTAATTTTTTAACTTTCAAATTTTAGAAATATGATCTAGGGACTAGATGTGTTGGGCTGAGTCGAGTAGGCTGGAGCAGTCTGATTTCAAAAATTTAAAGTTTTACCACTTAAAACTTGGCCTGCGCCATTTTGGACTCGTACTTTTGGCACTGGTTCTGGTTTCAAGGTTTCCTGGTTTTCTGGTTCCAGCAGCTCTGGCCACTGAAAAGGTGCACTCAAGGTGCCAATGAGTTTTCTAGGCTAGGGCGCACTTCCCTAGATAGTTTTTAGGCTGAAATTATCTTCCAATAGAAAGCCATAATTTTCTTCTACGACAACAGTGACGTTTTTGGTTACCCAATGAAAGGTGCTCTATTCAATCAAGCTCTGATACCATGTTAAATTTAGAGTTGATATTAAGTTCTTTTCAATTTACTAGATACTAATAGCAAGAAGGGAAAGAATAAGCCACAAGTTGCAGCATCAACATACACACAGGTGAGTGAGTTTGCCACCAAGTTCGAGAAGGATTTCTCATTGGTGTCTTGAATTTTTGGCACCATAGCCAAGGATCCTTCGTTCGTGGACAGTGATGCTTCTCGTCACATGAAAGGGACACATGAGTCATTCACCAATTTATCAGAGGACTCATATCTGCATGTGGAGCTTGGCACCAATTCCAAGTGTAGTGTAGATGGAGTTGGGACAGTTAGGTTCCATCCTTAGTCAGGAGGTTCTCTGGAGGTGGAAAATGTGTTTTATGTCCCAAAGATTAAGATGAATTTGCTCTCACTCTCAGCTCTGGAGGACAAGGGCTTTGCAGTATTGTTCCATAATGGACAAGTACTCACACATTCAGAGGGAGTGTAATTTTCCCAAGCCAAGATGCAAGGAACATCATGGTTTTGGGTGTCTTTTTTAAACTTTTGTTGTTGTGGTATTTCGTCAAACACTTTGCTTACTATGAATATTTAGGTTGCGCTTAGGGTTTACTGATGTGTTATATATCTATTTGCAGAAACAGACAAGAAGATAAGAAATGTAACATACCTCAACCATATGCAAGATCAATAAGATCATAGACAAGCCAAAACACTGCAGATCTGATCTTTATTTCATAACAATAAGCAAGAACCTGATACAATGAGATGCCAATCTGGAATGCACATTAGATGGCTCCAATAAAGACAATAGAAGATAGGAGTTTCTACAAAATGCTCCAATAGAAGACTACAAGCCTCCAAAGGTTGAATATCCACTAAAAATCGATGTCGAAGTAGATCTGGCCGAATGAAGTGCCAAACCCTCAAGCTAGAAGATGCCACGTCCTACTGAAACCCTGAAGACCCTCAATAATTTTTCCCTACTGTCAAAGACCTCCAAATGATATGTTGAAGATGTCAAACTGTAGATCAGGATGAGTAGAATCCCCTCCTGAAATCTCAGACTGAAACACCAAGGGAAACTCCTCCAAATGGTGAATCCTCCAATGGAGCTGAACCCTCCTAAAACTGCCAAACCCTAGAATTCCGACCCTGATGAAGGAGGTCTCCAAATGTCCTGAAACTTGATATAAAGATAGATCGGGACACTGTAAGTAACTAGGTGAAGTCTAGGAGTCAGATCTGATGTATAACCTCCTCAAACGGGATAGATCTGAATCTCAAAATTGCCCTCCTCTCCAATTCGTTTAATGCAACCAATAACCCAAATGGCCCATGAAACTGCTCCAGGATGCACTAGATCAAACGGCCAAGCCCCTGCAATGAAAACCCAGGTGATAGAATCTGTCGAAGACCTTCCAATCCCTTAGAATGAGCTTCCCTCAAAGAATGGTATGTCCCCCTTGCTGGAAACCCCCAATGGTGTGCCCTCCTTCTCTTCATGTGCATGTGGTTGGTGTAGAACCCTCCTGCACTGATGTAGATCCGAACTAGAATGGTGTGGAGGAGTATTGCATTCCCGAGACCAAGCTTGGGACAAGCTAGGTGGAATCTTTCACCACTGAATCGTCCTCTAGGGTTTGTTAAGTCAAAACCCTCAAAACCCCCAAGAGATGGGCCCTCTAGCTAGAAGCCAGATATCCAAATGATAGACATACATGAATGAATGAGTAGAGGCCCTTGCCTTTCCTTTATACTTTTTGCTCACCTTGTCCCTCCAAAGTGACTTTCATTTTATTAACATTTAATTAATTAATTAATTAACCTTTTTACCTCTGAAAAGTGACTTATCTCTCCTTGTGGCTTCTCTGGCCACTGAAAGTCACTTCTCACCATCCCATCCTATAGTGTTTCTCCTCCCGATTCCAATGAGATATTACACTGAGAGGTTCCTCCAATTAATGTGCCCAAAATGACCTCTTCAGTGAATTCAATTAGCTTATAGCTCAAAATACTCAAAATCATGGAATTCGTCGGAACCAAAGCCAACCTGTGCAGAATGAATCATAATGATGAAATGGGATGAACGATGCAAGTCGGACACCAAAATGCCTCTCAATAACCCCTGTACTCGCTATAACATCCACCTGGCTCCTCAGGGCATCATAAACCTTGTAATGTGATGATGTCCCAAAGTGGGGACATTACAGTCCTCCCTGCTAGAAAATTGCTTGTCCTCAAGCAATAACCAAATCCCCTCAAGTATAATACCAGGATCCCATGTCCACCGGTGGGATACACAGTAGACCCCATCCAAAGATGAACTGTCATGCACTCTGCCCCCTGGGTCCCATATCAAGACATGAACTGCAATCCCCTGCGAAGCATAATCCTGAAATGTATCAACCCCGTGAAACTCTTGTACATGCCACATGGACTCATCCCGAAATGAGTCCATCCTCCAAGACACTACCATAATCAATACGGCCTCCATCAACTGTGCACGCTGATGCCAGAATGAGGTATGGTAAGACCTCTGTGAGACACCCTCAAGAGATGTGCTCTCCTCAACACTGAATCTCAATGGAAAGTCAACACAACTTTCCCCTATAATGGTCCACTCCTCCATGTCAGTCAGTGAAATTCTCAACCCCGCAATCAATGGATCCCATGCTAGACTCTGTCGAAGATCACCATGTTGGAACTGCACTATGTTGACCTTGTATGACTGCTCTGTGTATATATATGGGATCCTCCACTCCTGGATCCTCAAGCTAAAGTACATGTGGCCATTCGACCTATTGTCCAGAAATTTCACCTGTGAAAACATCTTTTTGGAAGGAGTACCTGCCCAACCATCTCCATGTCCGATCATGATGATCAAGAGTAAAAATTTGCCTCGCTCCATCGGACTAATCCCTGCAGGCCGACTCCAAACCAACCCATGGTGGCATATGTGGCTCTCTGGCACAACCTGGGTCACCCTATAGTAAAACATCCTGCTAGCCAAATGAACACCCAGATCCCATGGAAAACTTGGAAGTTTATCACTTGCAATCTCCTCTAACTGCTCTTGTGTGAGACTGATCACTGTCAGAAGCCCTATGTGCTCATCTTCTATCACATGGCCTATGATGCTCACCATCACACACCAACTCTCAACTAGCTTCCTAGGATGATCCACCTATATCCGATTGGATGCCATAAAGATACTCATGTCATGTGGTCTCATCCTAGCCACTCCCCATGTCTTCAGCCACGGCCTATCCCTCCTCATATTGTTATTTATGATAAAAGTGTCGGGAAAGGGTAACAAAGACATCTGTCGCTGACCGTAGGACTGAAAAATACCATATACCTTGGTCAATCCCAAGGATTTGACCAAAATCACGTCTATCGGTACCCATGATAACTACTCGCATGTAGTCATCACTAAACCCCAATCATCAGGTACAATCGGAAGTAACTCCTCCAACTGCTAGTAAACCAATCTCCCTCTCGCATCCCCTATGCCACTGCTGAAATGGTGAAGGTGAGGTCTCATAACTATGTGTTGATGCAAAGGAGTGAAATATGCATGCTCCCCTAAATACGTCTCCTCTCTGCAATCCAATACATCCCTCTGAACCCCACCATACATATTGGCATGTCTCTGTGATCTATAATTCATCATTGTATGCTTCGGCATACTCACATCATCTCTCGTAGACTCATGTTGCATCTTAGATCCTGGGCGTACTGTTGGATCAACCTCTACATGGAGGTCAACCACTCTCGGAACACAAATGGAAGTGTCCTCCATCAACTGGTGCTCCTCTTCTAGATCACCAACATCCCCTAGAAACATGATTGAATGATATATCTGAGTGTCCACTAAGACAGATGAAGTGGATCTCTGATGAATCTCCTCAAGAGGCTCATCTAACCTAGACTTTGATTCTTGAAGGGTTGTCTGTGTGCCTCTCAAGAATCCTCGAGTGCTCTCCAACTCCTGAGTAAGTCTGTCCACCTCCAACTCCTGCTCCCTCAGAGCCTCATTATATGTCTCACCAATCCTCAATAGGTAGTCCCTTTCCATCAACAATTGTTGGTACTCGATCCTCATCATAGATACTCTCTCCCTGAGAGTATGAAAATCATCCATGGAAAATCCCTCATCTGAACTACCATGTGCCACTGATGCTCTCCAACAGTAATCTACCATCAATGCATGCATGTCATCACTGCGCCTAGTGGCTA
This sequence comes from Picea engelmannii, assembly GCA_009831015.1. Classification (NCBI taxonomy): domain Eukaryota; kingdom Viridiplantae; phylum Streptophyta; class Pinopsida; order Pinales; family Pinaceae; genus Picea; species Picea engelmannii. The sequence goes on along the minus strand of ML797603.1, from coordinate 128,457 downwards.
CCATGATGATATCCTCACTGACTCTCAATTGTGTTGTTAAGTGGTGTGACTCCTGATCATAGTCATGATGAGGCACCACCTCATGCCTCTCACTGATGGTGCCATCACTGAAATCCTCAACAACACTCTGTGCAGAAGAAAAAGTGTTGATCTTCCCACTATCTATTGTGCTACTGGGACCTCCTATATGCGACTGTGTATCATCCTCAACTGCTAGCTCCCTTTGCATTACACTGTATCATGTATGAGCAGCCGTATCCTCCTGTGCACTCACCCTACTACTATCATTTGTGTTTGGATACCATATAGATGTGTCCAGACACGTGCTATGGTCGTCCTGACTAATAAAGAGTGCATGCTCATCAATGCAGGTCGATCCTGGAAGCAAGTGCCCCATCAACCTGTCAGTCTCCACAATCTGCTCAACTAATGGAGTCTCCAAAAGTTGCGACTCGGTCTCCTCATGATGATCTGTAAGTGTAGGATAAACTATTTGCACGTCATATATCTCATCCTGGATCTGTGGATCTACATGTCCATGGTGTGCATCCCTCATACAAGGCTCCTCCATCATATCTGACATACTACTGGCATCCTCATGGGATGTGGCTATCGTGGGTGCCTGAAAGGACGACAAATGAGTCACGGCCAACATAGGAAGTTGGTCATCTGTAGGTTTTAACACGTGTGAGTCCTTACTAGCATCACCACTCTGTTGGGGTGTAAGGTCATCAATAGTATGTGATATTTCTATTGAAATGCAGGTGTTGTTATCATGCTCCTCCGACTGTCTATCCACTGCACAAAGGTCACCATCCTCCTCAAGCATGCTAGTATCATCATCCTCTGTGCAAGAGTCACTATCACTAGCCTTTGTGCAAGAGTCATTATCATCATAAGACTACCCCAAATCAGCATCTATCACTCCATCCTCACACACCTCATCATCACTGTCATAGTGTGCCTCAATAATGTGCTCCTGATCCTTATCCCTACACCTATGATCTGGTTCCCAAGGATCCTTGCAACTGTAGAAAAGTTGTGTGCTCCTAATGGATGTGGGGTCTCTTTGTTCTTACCACCTTCTACGATCTCTGGCTCTCTTTTCCTCTACTAAGATGATCCAGTGTAGAGCCTCATCTTCACTCCAACCGGGATATCTTAGGGCTACATACTATGGGAAGGTTATTTGGGCCCTAGTTTCCTTGCTAAATCCAGAATATATTATCTCCAAGCATGTTATATCAAAGTATATCTCATCCATATCTCATTATGTCTCTATATGCATGTGTTAACTCCCACTAGCTGGCAGAAATCTAAGCTCTGATACCACTGTAATGTTCCCAAGCCAAGATGCAAGGAACATCACGATTTTGGATGTCTTTTTTTAACTTTTCCGGTTGTGGTATTTCGTCAAACACTTTGCTTACTATGAATATTTAGGTTGCGCTTAGAGTTTACTGATGTGTTATATATGTGTTTGCAGCAACAGACAAGAAGATAAGCAATGTAACATACCTCAACCATATGCAATATCAATAAGATGATAGACAAGACAAAACATTGCAGATCTGATCTTTATTTCATAACAATAAGCAAGAACCTGATACAATGAGATGCCAACCTGGAATGCACATCAAATGGCTCCAATAAAGACAATAGAACATAGGAGCTACTACAAAATTCTCTAATAGAATACTACAAGCCTACAAAGGCTGAATATCCACTAAATATCGATGCAGGAGTAGATCTTGGCGAATGAAGTGCCAAACCCTCAAGTTGGAAGATGCCACGTCCTGCTGAAACCCTGAAGACCCTCAATAATTTGGCCCTACTATCAAAGACCTCCAAATGCTATGCTAAATATGTTGAAATGTATATGGGGATGAGTAGAATCCCCTCCTGAAATCTCAGACTGAAATACCAAGGGAAACTCCTGCAAATGTTGAATCCTCCAATGGAGTTGCGCCCTCCTAAAACTGCCAAACCCTAGAATTTTGTCTATGATGAAGGAGGCCTTGAAATGCCCTGAAACTTGCTAGAAAGATAGATCAAGACATTGCAAGTCACTAGGTGAAGTCTCAGGGTCAGATCTAATGTATAACCTCCTCAAACGGGATATATCTAAATCTCAAAATTTCCCTCCTTCTCTCTAATTCGTCCAATGCATCCAATAACCCAAATGGCCAATGAAACTCCTTTGGGATGCACTAGATATAATGCCCAATCCCCTACAATGAAAACCCGAGTGATAGAATATTTTGAAGCCCTTCCAATCCCTTGGAATGAGCTTCCCTCAAAGAATGGTGTGCCCCCCTTGTTGGAAACCCCCAATGGTGTGCCCCCCTTCTCTTCCTGTGCCTATCGGTGGTGTATAACCCTCATGCATTGATGTAGATCTGAACTAGAATGGTGTGGAGGAGTATTGCATCCCCGAGACCAAGCTTGGGACAAGCTAGGTGGAATATTTCACCATCGAATCGTCCTCTAGGGTTTGTTAAGTCAAAACCCTCAAAACCCCCAAGAGATGGGCCCTCTAGCTAGAAGCCAGATATCCAAATGATAGACATACATGAATGAATGAGTGGAGGCCTTTGTCTTTCCTTTATACTTTTTTCTCACCTTGTCCCTCCAAAGTGACTTTCCTTTTATTAATATTTAATTAATTAATTAAATCACTTTAATTAATTAATTAACCTTTTTACCTCTGAAAAGTGTCTTATATCTCCTTGTGGCTTCCCTGACCACTGAAAGTCACTTCTCACCATCCCATCTTGTAGTGTTGCTCCTCCTGATTCCAATGAGCTATTACACTGAGAGGTTCTTCCGAGTAATGTGCCCAAAATGACCTCTTCAGTAAATTTAATTAGCTTATAGCTCAAAATATTCAAAATCATGAAATTCGTCGGAATGCGATGAAACCAAAGCCAACATGTGCGGAATGGATCATAATGATGAAATGGGATGATCCATGCAAGCCGGACCACAAAATGTCTCTCAATAACCCTTGTACTCGCTATAACATCCATCTGGCTACTCGAGTCATCATAAACCTCTATAATGTGATGATGTCCCAAAGTGGGGACATTACAAGGAGCTAGCCCTGACACAGCAGTGAGCATTTGTGTCAAAGAGGGAAAGGTATACAGGTTGCAGGGAAACCTTGTTAATGGATCCAAGGGGATCTTGGATCATGGATAGATGTCAGTGGCAAAGTATGAGGAATAGGAGGCTCCAAAGGGAACACAGTGTTCAAAGACTTCCAATGTGGGAATTCAACCTTTAGGTGGGAAGGATTTAGCCCCTTTCAACACTATTAGGAAACCTAGTTGGTATGAGTTGACATTGATGGATTCTCATGAGCGAGTTGAGGCTCCTGAGAGAACATTGAGGGAGAGCAGGCCTTCGACGAAGTTTCCAAACTCCATGGCACTAATATGTTACGTCATTGAGGAGGCAGCAGTCCAGTAGGAGCAGCAGAATGCCTTAGTACAGGATAATGTGTGAGACAATGTGTCAGGGTCGAAGGGAGAACCAATTCTAGGTAGCTCTTCGAGAAGTACCTTCCTTGATAAGAGGGAGTGTTGATGTTTGTAGCATCAGACAGGTACTTACACATTGGTTTTTTGTCTAACGTGTGGAAGTCATCATTAATACCTCTCAAGACTTAGTAAATTCACTTTATTAAAGCAATTATTCAAGTGAATGTCTTTTTATAATTAATTCAGTTTAATTTAATGAAATGCCTAAGTTTTAGCATTAGTGAATTAAATTAAATCCTAGCCATTGATCTCTGTTAGATAATCCCAAATACAATTATCATAGTTTATAAAGTTAGAATAAATTGATTATTAATTTAGAATATTAAATTAATAATCTAGAATATTTGATAAATAAATGTAGACTTTTAGAGATACATTATTGTTGTAAAAGATATGACTCTAGAGAGGTTTCGTATCTTAGGCTCTAAATTAGGAGTTTTGTTTTAAGTTTGTTAAGATAGCATTTATTGTAAATGTACACTTGTTATTTAATAAGTGATCCATATCTTGAGTTTGTTAGGACTTTTAGCTTATATATATCTCATTGCAAGAGTATTGAGTTGTTGGAGTGTAAACTCTTGCAATGTATCTTATGTAAGTTCTTTTCCTATTAATAAAATTGTGTGTCTAAGGACACTTCCGCCATTATTGTGGTATCAGAGCTGCAGTAATGCTGCTGAACTGAAGAAGATATTTGATGATCGACGGAAGAGATCTCTGCGTTGCAGACCAAGGAAATCGGCGCATACTCTGTCAGTTATTGATCAGTTATTGTTCAATTTTTTTTTTTTAAAAAGGAAAAGAAATTGTTTTTACTTTCAGTTTTCTGCCATTAATTTCTGTGTAAAAGATCAGTTTTCTGCAATTAATTTCTTGTATTATCATATCTTGAAGCTCTGCTTCAGTTGGTTTTTGATCCAAAGAACGCATTATTGTCCCTAGCTCCTTTGTAGTGATACATCTGTCTCCATTCTTGTCGACCAAGATGAAAGCCTCCTTGAACTCAGAAATCTGCTCCTCTATACCCTTGTCCATCATTTTCACGTAATGTAAGCATATAGACTACCAGAGAAACCAAAAGGGTGATCTGACTGTGTCGCCCGGGGTCAGAGCGATCTCACTGTATACTTCTGTGTGCGCGCTGACGCAAAGAGGTCCACCCTATCACCCCGCAGGGTCTCTTCTCCTGACCTCCTGCTCACAGGATCGTTCAATTTCTCCTTCTGCTGAGCCAAAGCGGCCCTTTAGATTCCGGAGTGGAATCCTTGCTCTAATACCCGATCCACAGGTCCTTCTTTACCTTCCATGGCCTTCAGCACTTGGCCGTGGTTATCCCCGACTATGTATCGGGGTTCGGGGTTTCGTGGTTCTCGTTGTCGAGAACTCCTCGCCTCTCCAATCCCCGATTTGCGATGAGCTCCTTATTTATGAACTAGCCCCTACCGGATATACTTTGGTCCATACGTCCACTCCAATAAGACCTCAGCCAAATAGCTTCCCGTCGGGGTTTCGCGGCTTACAATGTCACGACGCACAAGTCTCCAAGACTCGTGATTTCCCAATTTCCGACCCTTCCTGGATGCTTGACACGCGTCCTACCTGAGATCCACAGTCGTGGTCTCTTATCGCAGATCTGGGGTTCAACAACCTCGAACTCTCAATCCCGAGACTCCCGATGTGTCGACGAGGCCCGGTCCTTAGACACCTATCTTCCACTATCTTGCGTTGTGGCCCACACTGTCCTCCAGCTGTCGGGATATCGCTTCTCGCAATCTCGCGATCTGTTAAGGTCCTAACCCGCACATAGGTAGATCAATGTATTCGGATGTAATAAAGGTCAATATTAATAAGACCTTTCAATAAAATAGAATAAGGCGGATGTAAGAAGACCTAATA
>ML797603.1:106275-117566 GCA_009831015.1 Picea engelmannii | reverse complement strand
GTTAAGGTCCTAACCCGCACATAGGTAGATAAATGTATTCGGATGTAATAAAGGTCAATATTAATAAGACCTTTCAATAAAATAGAATAAGGAGGATGTAAGAAGACCTAATAGAAGCTTCCGCTTCTAGAAGGATCTTCCTCAAGATGCTTCTTTTTAGTATAAATAGGAGTCGAGGGTATGAGAACCCTAGCTTGGAGACTATTGTAATAGAGCACTGCTCAATTGGAGGTTGCCCCCTCGAAGAGGCCTGTGAACATTGCTATCAGATTCAAAGTGCTATTTTTGTTGCTATTTCGTGAATCATTTCTGTGTATTGTGAAGATTATGTTGGATATTTTACTGTTATTCTGTTATTTCTAGCATTTCGTTTTTGTTCTGCATATTTTATATATCTTGTATCTTGCACGATCCCCGTGGCCAAATTCTCGAGTCCTTTATCGCGAGACTCCGATACATGACCCCTCTTGCGGATCCGACGGTCCTCCCACGATTTGGATCCAACGGCTATTATCCTTCTCGCCCCTCGCGTCTTCGTGACTTGGGATACCCAATGCTTGGGCTCTTACCCTACGAACTCCCGAGTTCGCGAGATCTCTCGATCTCTGCCACCTGTCTTTCTCAAATGGACGGTTCCAATCCTCTCGCCACTTCGCTGCTTCGTGTCCTCGCGCTTCGCGACCCTTGACACCAAATTCTCAGCTCTTCCACTTACGAACTCCCGAGATGCAATGTGCCACCTGTCTACTTTCTGACTTCTGTGGCTCCACACCGTTCTCGTGGTTCGATATCCCGATATGACGTCAGCTAGGCCCCACACCACGGAGCTCTCGCCTCTTCGCCACTCATGAAGTTGAATGACTTCCCCTTCTAACCTCTGGTGCCCAAGTTCCCGATATGGGTAATCTTGTGACACGCGTCCGCTCCCAACGAACAGTCCAGATCAAGTCTCGCTAATTTGTGATCTCTGACATCGAGGAACTCTCTTCACCTCCTTGATATCCTCGATGCGCCGATATCCCGATGGTAACTCCTCGTGTCGAGACTTCTCTTCTTGCTCCTGAGGCTTATCTCCCTCACATCTTCTGCAGATCTGACGGCTGTCGGCGACCCTACACCAAATCCCACGGCTCAAACCTGTCTTTCTTCCCTGCGCTTCTCCTGAATCTTAACCTCCACGCACCTTCTCTCGATCCAATGGCTGGCAGGATTTCTATTGTGAGATCCGACGACTGTCGGTCTCCTCCTTCTGTAGGCTCCTCCTGAGCTTCCTCCTGGACATAAATTCTTCAACGATCCAGATCTCTTCCTTCCGCCGATCTGACGGCTGACGCTGCTCCTCTTGAGCTTCCTGCGCACCTTCTTCCCAGACTTGGGAGAATTTCAATCCTTCAAAGGTCGAGCCTTTGCCGTCTGTTTCCTCTGCGAGCTCCACAACCTTGAGCCTCGCTGTGTGTATACAACGCTAACCCTCCTGAGCTCTCTTCCTTTGAATCCTCAAAGGATTCTTCGAATCCTAAACTCCTTGCAGAGTCTTCAGATGCACACAGCGTGCTATCTCTTCTGAGCTTCTGCAACACTCATACCCCTTGGGGGATTTTATCCTTCTCCTCCCTCAGATGGAGAATACTTAGATGCCCTTCTGGCTATCCTGTTCAAGCAACCTCTGGTTGAGTCCTCCTGGGTATTCAGCAACCCAGTGAAAGTTCCCTCAGTGGACCTTTCCTCAACTTCTAGAACTCAAAGAGTTATTCCCTCCTTCTGTGCCTATCTGCACACTTCCTTGACGCCCTCCTGGCGGAGTACCTTCTCTTCCCCATAACGTTCAACAGTTATGTTCTCCTTGTGCACTCATGCAATTCACTCAATGATGACCTGGCAGAGCTCCCAGAATCCTCAGTGATTTTATTCCTCTTTCAAACTCTCAGTAGAGTTCTTCTTCCTCTATGCACCACCGTACACACGCTCAATTCCCACCTGGCAGATCTCTACAGAATCCTCCATGATTCTGTCTGCAACTGTGTTTCAGCTACACAGCCTTGCCTCCTAAGGTGTTCAGTAACCACAAAGGTCTTCCTCCTGAATTGATGATTCCAGTTCCTGTGCCTCTATACACCTGCTTGATGACCTCCTGGCAGAGCTTCTCAGAATCCTCAGTGATTCTGGTCTTCCTTCAAACTCTCAACAGAGTTCTTCTCCAACGCAACCTGTGTGTATGCTCAATGCCCTCTTGGAAGAGCTCTACAGAATCCTCCACAATTCTGTCTGCAACTGTGTCTCTCACACATCCTTGCCTCCAAGGTATTCAGCAACCTTGAGGTCTTCTTCCTCTGAGTTTTTGACTTCAGCTTCTGTGCCTCAGCACATCTTTGTCTGAACCCGCAACGTTCAGAAATGCATCCTCAGTGCATCGGTATTCAGAGACCGCAGTCCTCTGTCATACCCTCCTAGCATGAAACCTCAAAGACCTCTCAAGCCTGAAATCACACAAACTCCCTGCAAATGCTTAACAAACATACATTCACAGCATATATATGGAACACCTACAGACATCCATTCAACACACAGAAAACGCAGGAAAAACTGTTGTTTGTATTAATAATGGCGAAAATGCATGTATCTTTACAATGGTGTTCCTGAGCTCTCTCTGGCTCTACCATCTACTCATCTATCACTTAGAGCTCTCATGCTAACTCATCTAACTCAAAATGAGATATCCAAATCTCTTTTACCTGAGGGGCTCATCGAGCGCTTCCCTCTAGGTCTACCTACTCTAATTAATTACATTCAATGGTTTTCTAGTCCAGCATCTGGATCTAGATCTCATCCGATCTAGCATTAAAGTCGATCTTATCTAATGCCTTCACAAAGGCACGGCTTCCATGGCTCACCAGCCTAAAACATTTAATTACATTCATTTCAAATTTAAATGAGGATTGTGCCTCTCTTTAATGCGCGATTTGAATTCGCCGCGTGGCTGGTTGGCTGGCTGGTGACGTGGAGCGATGCTCCTGCATCATACTCCTCAGCTGCAAAATCATGAGCTCCTTCTCATGCGCTTCCCCTCTAAGGTGTTGGAAATCCTGCTGGATCCCAAATCATCCTTTGGAGATTTTCATCTGCTCCATTCTGTTGTTGTTGTTTCTTTTGCACTGTTGTTGCTGCTACTCTCCTTCTGCCCAGGTGCTCCTCACTGGAAGTCTCTATTGATCTCAACATCAGCCTTCTGATTTCCTCTATTTCTACATCCAGATGCTCCAGTGGCTGGCTCTGTTGTTGCAGTCTCCTCAACTGCAAAATTTTTTTGCAATTGGGCAGATCACCATGATCTCCCATGCTTCTTTCCTCATCTTCATCTTTGGCCTCAAGTTGCCACCCTGCTGCAGACTTCAGCGCTGCAGTCTCTTCTTGACTGACCTACTGCTCAGTCATCCTCTTTTCTGATAGTTCAAATTCTGCCAGTTCTCTTGTTGGCTCTGGATTGTTCAACCAATCCTCCAGCATCTCCAGCTCCATCTCCCATGGAGTGATAACTTTACCTGCCTGCTCCTTGACTTCTTTTGTTGCTAGCTTCAATGCTACAGCTTCTTGTTTTTCAGCTCCCTGGCTGAATATGCTGAGACACTCCTCAGAATGCTCTCTCTTCTCTTCATTCGCTTGGGCAGTCTCACATATCTGCTCCAATTCCTTCTTGACAGTCATCACCCGCTGAGACTGTTTTGCTGCTGTTGCTGATGTATCATCTGCAACATAATTTTCTGCCTCCTCCTAGGCACATGGTAGGAATATTCCAATTCCCCAAATCATCAGAAGATCATTCCGATCTTTCACCCCTTCTGTCAGCTGCACCTGTTGATCCCTTTCCATCTCTGAATTTATGAGACTATCAGATAGTCTCATCTGCTCTGTCAGCTCCTATGGCTGATCCAAATTCATCTGCTCATCCCTGCCCACCTGGCAATATGGGATGCTTCCGCTGCTTCTATGGCAGACCATGAGATCAACCGATCCCATATTCATCAGCACTCCTTGTTGAATTGAACTCTTTATGAGACCTTCAAATGGTCTCAAATGTTCATCTCTGCCCACCTGGTAGTTCAATACGCTTCCACTGCCCACCTGGCGGTCTTCGATGCTTCCACTGCCCTCCTAGCAGTCTTCGAGATCTCACAGCGACCTCTTATCATTGCCCAACTGGCAATGCAAAGTTTCTTGGTTGTCCCCATGACAGTCTGTGAGATCCTCAGCTGATCTCAACTCGTTCCCCTCTTGGAAATCTGGAATTTTCTCTTCTCTTCCCACCTGGCAGTTCTTGAGATCCTCAACTGATCCCAATTCATCCTCCTCATCATCGAGACCTCTCCCAGTGTCTGGCCAACAGTGACAAGTCATCTTCTCTTATCTGGCCTTGAGGTTTTCAGCATACCTCAACCATCTCTTCAACAGTCTACGTTGTCTCATGACCATCAGCTTCTTGACTGGCCATTTTTCTTTTGCCTTCTCCATGGGCAAATTTCGCATTCATCTCATCCTCCTATCCTGCCACACTCGCAGTTCGAACTCCTCTATGTATGCCTTTAATTCATAGAGTTCTTTAGTCATTTCTTTATCAAATTCCGCAAGCTTTTTTGCGTTGCTTTTCTTCCTATGGCCTTCAGTAGCCGCCTTGCTATGTCTATCTACCTCCCTGGTAGATCTGTTGCTGTCACTCCGCATCCCGAGTGTTTCCAGCTTCATCCTACAGTCCCCCTGACTATCCGCTTGATTGTTTCCTACCTGCAAACAATCACCTACAGAGTCTTCAGTAACTCTGTCTTCTTCCTGCTTTCCTCTGTCTCCTCTTGCCTGAAATATACAAACAAGAATTTCGCTCTGATACCACCTGACGCAAAGAGGTCCACCCTATCACCCTGCAGGGTCTCTTCTCCTGACCTCATGCTCACAGGATCGTTCAATTTCTCCTTCTGCTGAGCCGAAGCGGCCCTTTAGATTCCGGAGTGGAATCCTTGCTCTAATACCCGATCCACAGGTCCTTCTTTACCTTCCACGGCCTTCAGCACTTGGTCGTGGTTATCCCTGACTCTGTATCGGGGTTCGGGGTTTCACGGTTCTCGTTGTCGAGAAATCCTCGCCTCTCCAATCCCTGATTTACGATGAGATCCTTCTCTATGAGATAGCCCCTACCAGCTATACTTTGGTCCATACGGCCACTCCAATAAGACCTCAGCCAAATATCTTCCCATCAGGGTTTCGCGGCTTGCAATGTCACGACGCACAAGTCTCCAAGACTCATGATTTCCCGATTCGCGACCCTTCCTGGATGCTTGACACGCGTCCTACCTAAGATCCACGGCTGTGGTCTCTTCTCGCACCTCCGGGGTTCAACAACCTTGAACTCTCAATCCTGAGACTCCCGATGTGACGACGACGCCCGGTCCTTTGACACATGTCTTCCACTATCTTGCGTTGTGGCCCACACTGTCCTCCAGCTGTTGGGATATCGCTTCTCGCAATCTCGCGATCCCCGTGGCAAAATTCTCGAGTCCTTTCTCGCGAGACTCCGATACGCGACCCCTCGTGCGGATCCGATGGCCCTCCCACGATTTGGATCCAACGGCTATTCTCCTTCTCACCCCTCACGTCTTCGTGACTTGGGATACCCAATGCTTGGGCTCTTACCCTGCGAACTTCCTAGTTCGCGAGATCTCTCGATCTCTGCCACCTGTCTTTTTCAGATGGATGGTTCCAATCCTCTCGCCACTTCGCTGCTTCGTGTCCTCACGCTTCGCGACCCTTGACATCAAATTCTCAGCTCTTCCACTTACGAAATCCCGAGATGCGATGTGCCACCTGTCTACTTGCTGACTTCTGTGGCTCCACACCGTTCTCGTGGTCCGATATCCCGATATGACGTCAGCTAGGCCCCACACCACGGAGCTCTCGCCTCTTCGCCACTCATGAAGTCGAATGACTTCCCCTTCTAACCTCCGGTGCCTGAGTTCCCGATGTGGGTAATCTCATGACACGTATCCACTCCCAACGAACGGTCCAGATCAAGTCTTGCTAATTTGCGATCTCTGACGTCGAGGAACTCTCTTCACGTCCTTGATATCCCCGATGCGTCAATATCCCGATGGTAACTCCTCGTTTCGGGACTTCTCTTCTTTCTCTCGAGGCTTATCTCCCTCACAGCTTCTGCAGATCTGACGGTTGTCGGCGACCCTACACCAAATCCCACGGCTCAGACCTGTCTTCCTTCCCTGCACTTCTCCTGAAGCTTAACCTCCGTGCACCTTCTCCCGATCCAATGGCTGGCGGGATTTCTATCGTGAGATCCGACGGCTGTCGGTCTCCTCTTTCTGTAGGCTCCTTCTGAGCTTCCTCCTGGACGTAAATTCTTCAACGGTCTAGATCTCTTCCTTCCGCCGATCTGACGGCTGACGCTGCTCCTCCTGAGCTTCCTGCGCGCCTTCTTCCCAGACTTGGGAGAATTTCAATCCTTCAAAGGTATCAGCCTTTGACGTATGTTTCCTCTGCGAGCTCCACAACCTTGAGCCTCGCTGTGCGTATACAACGTTGACCCTCCTAAGCTCTCTTCCTTTGAATCCTCAAAGGATTCTTCGACTCCTACACTCCTTGCAGAGTCTTCAGATGCACACAGTGTGCTATCTCTTCTGAGCTTCTGCAACACTCAGACCTCTTGGGGGATTTTATCCTTCTCCTCCCTCAGATGGAGAATACTTAGATGCCCTTCTGGCTATCCTGTTCAAGCAACCTCTGGTTGAGTCCTCCTGGGTATTCAGCAACCCAGTGAAAGTTCCCTCAGTGGACCTTTCCTCAACTTCTAGAACTCAAAGAGTTCTTCCCTCCTTCTGTGCCTATCTGCACACTTCTTCGACGCCCTCCTGGAGGAGTACCTTCTCTTCCCCAGAACGTTCAACAGTTCTGTTCTCCTTGTGCACTCATGCACTTCGCTCAATGCTCACCTGGCAGAGCTCCCAGAATCCTCAGTGATTTTGTTCCTCTTTCAAACTCTCAGCAGATTTCTTCTTCCTCTATGCACCACCGTACACACGCTCAATGCCCACCTGGTAGAGCTCTACAGAATCCTCCATGATTCTGTCTGCAACTGTGTTTCAGCTACACAGCCTTGCCTCCTGAGGTGTTCAGTAACCTCAAAGGTCTTCCTCCTGAATTGATGATTCCAGTTCATGTGCCTCTATACACCTGCTCGATGCCCTCCTGGAAGAGCTTCTCATAATCCTCAGTGATTCTGGTCTTCCTTCAAACTTTCAACAGATTTCTTCTCCAACGCAACCCATGCATATGCTCAATGCCCACTTGGCAGAGCTCTACAGAATCCTCCACGATTTTGTCTGCAACTGTGTCTCTCACACAGCCTTGCCTCCAAGGTATTCAGCAACCTTGAGGTCTTCTTCCTCTAAGTTGTTGACTTCAGCTTCTGTGCCTCAGCACGTCTTTGTCTGAACCCGCAGCGTTCAGAAATGCATCCTCAGTGCACCGGTATTCAGAGACCGCAATCCTCTGTCATACCCTCCTAACATGAAACTTCAAAGACCTCTCAAGCCTGAAATCACACAAACTCCCTGCAAATGCTTAACAAACATACATTCACAGCATATATATGGAACACCTACAGACATCCATTCAACACACAGAAAACGCAGGAAAAACTGTTGTTTGTATTAATAATGGCGAAAATGCCTGTATCTTTACAATGGTGTTCCTGAGCTCTCTCTGGCTCTACCATCTACTCATCTATCACTTAGAGCTCTCACGCTAACTCATCTAACTCAAAATGAGATATCCAAATCTCTTTTACCTGAGGGGCTCATCGAGCGCTTCCCTCCAAGTCTACCTACTCTAATTAATTACATTCAATGGTTTTCTAGTCCAGCATCTGGATCTAGATCTCAGCCGATCTAGCATTAAAGCTGATCTTATCTAATGCCTGCACAAAGGCACGGCTTCCATGGCTCACCAGCCTAAAACATTTAATTACATTCATTTCAAATTTAAATGAGGAATGCGCCTCTCTTTAATGCGCGATTTGAATTTGCCGCGTGGCTGGCTGGCTGGTTGGCGATGTGGAGCGATGCTCCTGCATCACGCGCGAATTGCTAGCGGTCGTTGAATAGAATCTCGGCCTGCATTCCTACAAAATTGTTTTATCATTTGATGCCTACGACCTTCCAAGCATTCATTTAGAATGTATGCACTCCCGAAGATTTGAACCCTGGTCATTTTGTATCTCTGTGTTATTTTGCAAACAACGCAGATTTGATAAATTTGTTTCATTCGATTTGATTTTTAAGCCTGTTCAATTCTCTGCATAAACAAAATAATAAAGGAATAGTCGACGGGTATCTATGCTCGGCTCGGCCAAGAGGGAGAAGTAAAGCAGAAAGGTCCCATTCAAGCGTGCCATCCTTGAAATCCAGGTTATTTGGCGATCGACGCTAGGAATATTGAACAAGAAACAGGTCGTTGTAGCTGAAGATAGTGCCAGATTCGTTGTTTTTCGTTGTTTTCTTGAACACAGTCACCAATATTATTGCTACACTATTATGATTTTCAGAAATTTCAAAAAGAACAATTGGGTTGATCAGATATCTGTGCGATTGGGTTGATCAGACTTGCGAGTGGGTTAAAATGTCCAGATTTGTACAGAGTTTGTATGCACGAATCTGCACCCCAGCGAGACTCCAGATCTGTGAACCATTTGTAAAACTGGTGACTGTTGAGCAAGACCACTTCTATGGACCAAGAACCTTGAAATGGTTCATCTGTAGATGATACAGCCAAACTTGAATCATGCCTATCACTTTGTTCGAAAACCATATTAATTGGAAGAGGCCATAGGATTGAGGATGATTTTGTGTGATATTCATAATTTATGCTCTATTAATTCATGTAAATTGGTGCGTTTGAAGGTCACTTTAAACTTGGCTGTCATCCAAGTGCATAAAGGTTGTCTTCATTTTGTAACTCGAAGTAATTTTTGTTTTTTTACTTTGAGGGAGGGAAAAATTGCCGGATTTTTGTAAAAGTGTCAAATTTTGAACGTTCCTTGGATTTGACTGGAGCCAAGTACAAAGCTCAGTCATTTTTTCCTTGTTTCAACGACTATACGAGGGTCAAGGCCAAGCCCCGATAGATTGTCTTTGGTGTGATGCGTTTGGTGTGTTGTTCATCTTCATATTTCTTGGCATGGTTATTTCTGGTGCATACATTCACTAAACTACAATGTCGAAATTAATTAATTTATTCTCCGACTCAGATAAACTTGAAGGAACTAAATCTTACAAAACATGGAAATGACTCATTGAAAGCACTCTCATTTACAATGAACTTCGGCGTGATATCTGTAATGAAGATACTAATCCCACTAAGCCGACAGATGCAACGACATTAGCAAAATGGGAAGTTAAAAATGCGAAAGCATTAGCTCTTATTAAATCTTCAGTTAATGATGAGTTGTATGTGCATATTGAAAATACGACTGATGCGTGGTCTGCCTTGAAATTTTTTAAAGATTTATTTGATACTCAGCCTGAATCCAAGAAAGTTGATCTTCAATTAAAGTTGCTTCAACAAAAATTGACTGAAGGCGGTGATGTCCATGAATATATTTCCAGACTTAAAAACATTAAGCAGGAAATATTAAGTGTGGGTTTTCAAGCAGTAGATGATAGTTTTATGACTACAATCTTAATAGATGGTTTGCCTTCTTCTTATACACATTTTTTGGAGACTTTACAAGTCACTGGCAAGTTAGACAAGCTTGCATTTGATGAACTAAGTGAACTATTGTCTCTACACAATAAAACTTTTGGAAAGAAAAAACAAGTTGGCGAAGATGTTTTTTTCTCAGAAGCAAGCAAAAGTAAGCCTTCCAGTGACAATTATAGTAGCAGAGGAAGAGGAAATTTTTTTCAAGGTCGTGGATGAGGCCAACATAGAGATACCAATAGTCAAGGCAGAGGCAATAGTCAAGGGAAAGGCAACAGTCAAGGAAGAGGGTATTTTCAAGGACGAGGAAACAATCAAGGCAAAGGATATTTTCAAGCAAGAGGAAATAGTCCAGGCAGAGGCTCTTTTCAAGGTAACAGTCAAGGCAGAGGACAAACTCCATCCAGAAATCAAAGCAGGGGCAGAGGATAGAATTTCAGCAGAGGGAGAGACTTCAATCAAATTGTTTGCAGAAGGTGTAACAAAGTCAGTCATTATGCAGAAGATTGTCGCACTTCCATTGACAAAATCGCCAAGTTTCAACAAAACACAGCACAATTTGCTAATGATCAACAGGATGATGATTCAGAATATGTGTTTACCTCATCTTCAACATTACAGATTTCTAATGATTTTCAAAGTGATTATGAAGATGCTTGGATTTTAGATTCAGGGGCATCTCAACACATGACTTTCAAACGTGACTTCTTTTGGGATTTTAAAGAATGTCATCTTAATTCAGTTTTTCTTGCAGATAATACTCAACATACTCCTTATGGAAAAGGAGTCGTTAAAGTTTATTTACCTGATATTGAAGAACGACTAATTTCAAATGTATGGTATGTACCCACTTTCAAAAAGAATTTGTTGTCTTTAGTCACAATTCGAGTTAAACAAAATAAACAAAATATGGAAGATGGACATCAAGTAATTATGGAAGATGGCTTGGTGAAGATAAATTCAGTTAAACAAAATATGAAAACAGTGATGACGGGATATGAAGACGGAAAATTGTTAAGGATGAAAGGAACAGTTATTCCAAGACATTCAGACTTTGCAGGATCAGTAAGTACAGGTATCTCCCCTATCAGGTTGTGGGATGTGCGATATGGACATCTCAACTTTAAAGTTTGTCTCAATTGCAAAAATAAGGGATGGTTAAAGGACTTCCCACTTTCAAAAAGGATATTTCAAGATGTGAAGCATGCATTTATGGCAAACAGAGTCGAGAAAGTTTTTCAACAAGTTCATGGCGTGCCAATCGGCGGTTGCAACTAGTTCACAGTGATGTTTGTGGACCCCTCGAAACTTCTTTCGGTGGTTGCAAATATTTTTTACTCTTTGTTGATGATTTCAATAGAATAACTTGGGTTTACTTCTTGAAACAAAAGTCATAAGTATTCGACAAATTTAAGATTTTTCGACAACTTGTTGAAAATGAAGTTAAAGAAAAGATAGGTACACTCAGAACCAATAATGGCGGAGAATTCACTTCTAATGAATTCAACACTTATTGCTCAGACAATGGGATCAGAAGA
>ML797603.1:78707-91953 GCA_009831015.1 Picea engelmannii | reverse complement strand
CATGACAGAGGAATACCAATCCATAATAAAGAATGATGCATGGGAAATAGTTCCCAGACCAAAAAGTAAGGATGTGGTATCATCAAAATGGCTCTTCAAAATAAAACATGTTGCTGATGGAAGTATTGAGAAATATAAAGCAAGATTTGTCGCTCATGGCTTTTCCCAGAACGAAGGCATTGACCATGAAGAGACATTCGCTCCTGTGGCCAGATACACTTCGATCAAAACCATTATAGCTATTGCATCCAAGATTAAATGGAAGTTGCACCAGATGGATGTGAAGACAGCCTTCCTGAATGGTGTTATCGAAGAGGAAGTGTATATAGAGCAACCCCAAGGATTTGAGGTTGAAGACAGGAAATCTCATGTCTTTTGATTGAAGAAATCCTTATACGGATTGAAGCAAGCTCCCAGAGCTTGGTATGGCCGTATAGACAGTTTCTTGACGAGCTTAGGCTTTACCAAGAGTAAATAAGACTCAAATATCTACTTCAAAATTATGGATAATGAACCAGTAATATTACTACTGTATGTGGATGACTTATTCTTAACTGGAGAAGAAAATCTCATCGTTGAATGTAAACAGAGACTTGCTGCAGAAATTGAAATAAAAGACCTTGGCCTAATGCATTACTTCTTAGGTCTTGAGGTATGGAAAAGTCCAGAAAGGATCTTCCTTAACCAAGGGAAGTACACGGTCGAAATCTTAAAGAGATTCTACATGCTAGAATGCAAGCCCATGAATACACCCATGGAAGCGAAGCTGAAGCTGTTGGTCGATACTTCGTCAAACTTGACAGATGCCACACTGTACAGACAGATTATTGGATTGTTGATGTACCTGACGAACACCAGACCAAACATTTGTTTTGCAGTGAACACCTTGAGTCAGTTTCTGGTAGAGCCTAGACGTGTTCACCTAGTGGCTACAAAACATGTGATGACGTACCTTAAAGGTACAATGGATTATGGTCTCAGCTATGATGGAGATCATGACTTCACATTGAGTGGATACACTGATGCAAATTAGGCAGGAAGCGTTGCTGACAGAAAAATCACTTATGGATGTTGTTTCTGTTTGGGATCAGCCATGATCTCATGGCAGAGTAGGAAGCAATCCAGTATTTCTCTTAGCACAGCGGAAGCAGAGTACATTGCCGCATGTTCTGCTAGTTGCGAAGCTATATGGCTTCGAAAGTTGTTGACTGGCCTATTTGACTTGGAGATGAGAGCAACCGTGATTCTATGTGACAACCAGAGCTTCATAAAGATGACAGAGAATCATGTATTCCACGACAGGTCGAAGCACATAGAAATCCGCTATCATTTCATCCGCGACATGGTACAGAGAGGAGCCTTGAAGCTCTAGTACATTAGCATGGATGAACAGGTTGCTGACGTGTTGACCAAACCTCTATCTCATGTAAAGTTTGAACACTTTCGAGATAAGCTTGGTATAGCCCGAAAGGACCCTCCCTGAAAGGGGGAGTATATATATTTATTCCTTGCTTCTAACATCGTTGTTAGACAAAAAGCAAGATGAGTCATTGCTTCTGACCTCGTTGTTAGATGTAAAGCATGACGTTGTGTGTTCCTTGCTTCTGACCTCGTTGTTAGACGTAAAGCAACATGAGTCATTGCTTCTGACCTCGCTGTTAGACGTAAAGCAATATGAGTGATTGCTTCTAACCTCGTTGTTATACGTAAAGCATGACGTTGTGTGATTCCTTTCTTCTGACCTAGTTGTTAGACGTAAAGCAAGATGACTCCTTGCTTCTGACCTCATTGTTAGACGTAAATCAAGATGATGATGATTCCTCTCTTCTGACCTCGTTGTTAGACGTAAAGCGAGATGTTGATGTGTTCCTTGCTTCTGACCTAGTTGTTAGACGTAAAGCAAGATGATTCCTCTCTTCTAACATCATTGTTAGAGGTAAAGCGATATGTTGATGTGTTCCTTGCTTCTGACCTAGTTGTTAGACATAAAGCAATATGATTCCTTGCTTCTAACCTTGTTGTTAGACGTAAAGAAAGATGTGACTGAGACTGAGCTACCAGCTTATGAGTTGTGGCATTGAGCCAGTGTAGTACTGTGACGTGCCAGCCTAGTGTTGTGATGAGGTATCATTTTTATTGATACATATTGATACAGATGATGATGTCATTCTTTCGATAATGATGATGTTGTCAATGAATAAAACTTTCGATGACTCGTAAATGTGCTAGCCAATGTTTCAAGATGATATTGACGATACTGTCTTCCGGATGCCATTGATGATGCAGAACTCTCTCGCCTGATGTTGTTGAAGAAGACCCTTCTTGTTAAGGGGGAGTGTTGAAATAATGTAACTACGAAGAGTATTCTTATTATTATTGTTATTCTATTCATAGGATTAATCCCCATTGAGGATTCATCATGTCGGTGATTGTATTAGGACCAAATCCCCTTTTGCGGATTGGTCAACGGAAAATTGTAATAGGCAGAATAATAAGTCGGCCCCAGCAGTTATTATTGAGACCCAGAATTAAATTAAAGGTGGGTTTACCCACCCAGAGTGCGAGGTCGGCCCTGCCAGTGAAAACCCCTCACACGTGCCAGTCTTGTATATATAGAGAGGATAGCACCTCACTTTATCACACAACACACTTGCTCATTCTTGAGAAGCAAGCTGCAACTTACCAGTGAGAGAGAAGGAGAAGATTGGTGCATCTTTTGGAGAGGACTATCTGTATTGGTTTGAGTTATCTCTTGAACATTGTATTGGCAATTTATGATAAGGAAGTTTTTGCTGGGTTTTCTTCCCCTAGAGGGTTTCCCAGGATAAATGTTCTATCTCTTGTGAATGTGTATTTCTCAGTGATCTTGTTCTTATGATGCTCTTATCTATTGAAATGTAAAGAACTATAATAATGGCATAAACATTAACAGATTTAGGGGCATCAATTAACATTATGCCAATAGAGACAACGCAATTGTTGCAACTCAGAACGCAAGTCCGACCTACTCCTACTGTTTTAGAATTAGTTGATCGTTCTACTATCAAACCAAAAGGAGTAATCGATGATCTAGTTATTTCAGTTGATTCATGGGAGTATCCTGTTGATTTTGTTGTATTGCAACCTAAAACCCGTCTGGGGGGCACCCTCTAATTCTAGGAAGACCATGGTTAAGTACAGCTGATGCTTTCATTGGATGTAGACCTAGTTCAATGACCATCTCTGATGGTTATGATACCAAGAAACTTACCCTTTATCCTCATGCTATGCCCAGTGTGGAACCCGAAAATTCTTTATAGATGGACCTTGAGGATGAAAGTGCACTGCCTGTGCTAACCATAGGAAAATCCCTGAGTTTCAAAGACAATACAGATGATGAGCTAATCAATAGATTTATCAGTGACCCCTTTGTTGTTACACAAAACACATACCACCGATTGAGTAGAATCTTTGACCCTACTGCCTAGGAAGGAGTGAGCCCGGAGATGTTCTCTGAAACTATTGTAAATCAAGTTAATTCAGTTGTAAGAAAAGATACTGAAAAAGATGAATTATTTCCTAAAGTTAGTTCTAAGAGCATCGCTATAGAAATCAAACCTGGAAAAACCCTGAACATCAATCCTAATTTTTCTTCTGCTGAAACTAGACGTTTGATGAAGTTGTTGATTGAACATAAAGAAGCATTTGCCTGGGATTACATGGATATGAAAGTAATTCCCTCTGAACTATGCACCCACCATATATTCATAAGGAAGAATGTCGACCCATTTGCCAACCCCAAAGGAGGATGAACCCTAATATTAAAGAGATTGTTAAGGAAGAACTCCAGAAACTTCTTAATGCAGGATTCATCTACCCTATATCAAACAGCGAGTGGGTTTCACCCTTGGTTATTGTGCCTAAAAAGAATGGTAAATGGAGAGTGTGTGTGGACTATAGAGACCTTAATAAGGCCACGTAGAAGGATCATTTCCCTCTGCCATTTATTGATCAAGTTCTAGACAACCTATCTGGGAAAAAAAAATTCTCTTTCCTAGATGGATTTAGTGGCTATAACCAGATAAAAATTGCTCCACAGGACCAAGATAAGACCACGTTTACCAGCCCTTGGGGTACATTTGCCTACAAGGTTCTCTCATTTGGCTTGTGTAATGCACCAGGCACTTTCTAGAGAGTTGTAATTGGTATTTTCTCTGATATGGTGAATGACTGTATGGAAATATGCATGGATGACTTTACACCTTATGGTACTGATTTCAATGAAGCTTTAGCTAATCTGGAAAAAGTACTCAAAAGTTGCATACAGTCTCATCTTTCTTTAAGTACAAAAAAGTGTCATATGATGATGAGCGGAGGTGTGGTGTTGGGACACTTTATTCTTACGCAGGAATTCCGGTAGACCCAACCAAAATCCAGGTAATTTTGGACATTCCAACTCCATCAACTTAGAAAGAGGTAAGAAGTTTTTTAGGGCATGCTAGATATTACAGGAGATTCATTAAAAAAAATTCCAAGCTTGCCTCTCCCTTATTTTTTCTATTAACAAATGATGTTGACTTTATTTGGACTGACAATTGCGAATTGGCTTTTGCAGATCTAAAACAGAAATTGTCCACAACTCCCATTTTGAGAGGGTCTAATTGAGCTCTACCATTTCACATTTCTTCAGATGCCTCAGATACGGAAATTGGTGTAGTGTTATGGAAACAGGGGGACAAAGATCCCTATGCTATCTACTATATCAGCAAGAACGTGGCTCCTGCTGAGTTAAATTATACAGTTACAGAAAAAGAATTTTTGGCAGTGGTTTATGCCATCAATAAATTCAAGCATTATCTTACTGGTTATTCTACTTTTATTCATACTGATCATTCAGCTATTAAATATTTGATGAATAAACCTATTACTAACGCCTGAGTAACAAGATGGTTGTTATTACTACAAGAATTTGACATCACTATAGTAGATAGACTAGGAAAAGAAAATGTGGTTGTTGATTTTCTCTCAAGATTGAATATAAATGATGATAATTCACCTGTAGATGATTCCTTTCCAGATGAACATTTGTTTGCAGTATCTGCTCACTCACCTTTGTATGCAAACATTGCTAATTATTTGGTTGCAGGGAAGGTACCTCCACATATATCTCCCCGAGAAAGAAGGAAGATTATTCAGAAGAGTGCTCGGTATACTTGGATAGGGGGATATTTTTTCTACACAAGCCTGCATCAACAAATCAGGAGATGTGTGAGAGATGATGAAGTTTATGATCTGCTTAAAGCTTGCCATGATGGCCCTTGTGGGGGAATTTTGCTGATAAAAGGACTGGGCATAAAAATTTTGTTGAAATAATGTAACTGCAAAGTGTATTCTAATTATTATTTGATATATTATTCATTGGATCAATCCTCATTGTGGATTGATCATGTCGGCTATTGTAAAGGACCAAATCCCCTTTTGTGGATTGGTTATAATGTAATTGTAATAGGCAGAAAGAGAAGTCGGCCCTAGAATATATTAAAGAAGCCTTGAAATATAATAAAGGTGGTTATAACCACCCAAAAGAAGAAGTCGACCCTGCCAGTGAAAATACACTTCCACACGTGCCAGACTTGTATAAATGAGGAGGCTAGCGCCTCACTTAGACACACACTCACTTGTTCATTGAGAGACAAGTTTTGGAGCTTCAGTTGGAGAAGAGAGAGAGAGAGAGAGAAAGAGAGAGACAGGTGCATCTTTGGGAGAGGACTTTCTGTACTTGTTTGAGTTATCTCTTGGCATTGTATTGGCTATCTATATTAAGGAAGTTTTGCTGGGTTTTTTGCCCCATGGAGGTTTCCCAGGATAAATGATGTGTCTCTTGTGATTGTGTATTTCTCAGTGATTCTATCCTATGCTATTTTTATCTATTGAAATGCAAAGAACTATAATAATGGATTAAACATTAACATGGTATCAGAGCCAAGCTGAAGAGAGCATCTTTCACAAGAGAAAAGTGAAAAACGTCACTGTTGTCATACATGCAAATTAGGGCTTTTGTTGGTGAGGTATTTCAGCCCTAAAACCATCTAGAAAAGTGTTCCCTCCCTCAAAGATCATTTTGGCACCTTCAGCGCACCTTTTCAGTGGCTAGATCTCCCGAAAAGTGAAACCCTAGTTTCACAAAGTACCAGAAAACCAAAGTACCAGAAGTACCAGAGTACCAGAAGTACCAAAAAACCAAAAGCACCAGTCCAGAAATACGTTGATCAAATTTGAGGGGGTAAAAGTTGGATTTTCATAAATCTAACTGCACCAGCTTATTCGCTTAAGCTCAGCGCATCTATCCCCTGGATTAGAATTTCAAATTTTGAAGTTTGAAAAATTAGGGTTTCCTCATAAAACCCTAAGTTGTAGTTGCAGTTGCAGTCTCACAACCAGTTGCAGTATCAACTGTAGTTGCAGTATCAGTTGCAGTTGCAGCCGTAGTACCAGTTGCAATCACCCTTGAAGTTTTTAAGAGTTGGTAATGATTACCGTTGCTGCCAGATGGTGCCACTACCTGCAAATACTATCAGAGGTATGTACTCCCATATGTTTAAATGGTAAAACCTTAAAGAGTAATTGCAAGAGAAGGGATCTCTTGCCATAGATCCAAAAGGATCTCAAGATCCAACACATTCAGAGGAATGATGCAACCCAGGTGTGATTATTCTAATATGCATCCATTTGTTATATTGATCAATGTTGCATGTTGTAGCTATGACCATAATTCTAACCTTTTCTGAGTCAAGGTATTAGATGGATTAAAAGTTGAGATCATAGAGCTTATCCTCTAACCCAACCTTCTATCAAGATAACGTGTATTGTCTTAGTACAGAAGACAGGTTGAAGAAAGCACTCGTCATCTTGAGTGAAGGAGACTCAGAAGAAAAGCAAGCACTCATTACTGAGGACAAGGCTCCAGGTTTGATTAATCAAGTTAATAAGATTCAAAGGTACACATGAAAAGTTGATGACTATAGTTGAGATAGTAGTCTTTGTAAAGTATCATACTTAATAGCATGTGAGCATATAGAGGTAAGTGCTTAACGTAATCATTTGTCTGATACAACTAACACCTCCTATAGGAAGAATCTCGTGTGTTAGTTCCAGGTTTCCATGCAGGAATGTTTGATCACAACACTATGAGAGTGTTGACCTCATTTTGTATAATATTCCTTACCTTTAATCTTTGCTTTAGACAAATTACAAGTGATATCTCTAAAGGAGCTACTGTGATGATTGTTCGTGCTATTGCTTTATATTATCAAAAGGATATTATTCTTTCTTGTTGTTTTGTTCACCTTGCTCCAGGTCACAGGTAATAACCCTGAGGAAGCTATAGTAAAGGTTGCAGAAGGCAACGTGCTAAAGGAGAGACCATAAATGAAGCAATCATCATTGGAAAAGAAGAAGGTGGCTTGCATAAGCTAAAGGGTCACTCAGAAGATTCCATGACCCACGCCATTGAGAATCCATGTGAACTTTGGCATAGAATATTAGCTCACATTAACTACAAGGCGCTACCATACATATGCAAAGCGGTCACAGGTTTACCAGAACTCAAGGTTTACCATGAAGGCATATGCAATGGATGTGCACAAGGGAAGAACATCAAGAACCATTTTCTGAAGAGAGACAACAAAGCAGAAGGAGTCCTAGAAATCATTCATTCAGATGTGTGTGGCCCAATGCCATCGTCCTCCATTAGTGGGTATGTATATTATGTAACACTTATTGATGATTATTCTTGTAAGACCTGGTTGTATCTCTTGAAATCTGAAGATGAAGTGTTCAAAAAATTCAAGGAATTAAAAGCCTTGATAGAGAATCTTTCTGAAAGAAAGATCAAGATACTTAGGTCAGATAATGGAGGAGAATACACCTCAAAAGAGTTCGTGAACTTCTACAAATATGTTGGGATTGTAGATTTTTAGTGACAAAATCAAAAATATTTCATTCACACATTTCGTCAAACACTTAGCAACCTAGAGATAACTGTCTTCAGAAATTTCAGAAATGCATACCCACATTCAGAAATTTCCATAAGCATAAATACACATTGCTAAGCAAAATATGCAGCGAAAATACACAGTGGACAGCAACCCGTAACTCACAGAAATTTAGGCAAATGCCAAGGAAAACCCCAATGTGGGGAAACCCATCGAGAGAGAGAGAGATTTTATTATTTTACTTCAGGAAAGTTCATAACAGCATCAATAACACTTTTCAACCAAGAGAAATACCTCTTACAGCACAAAAATTGTCCCCTACAAATCTATCTTGAAAACCGTGCCACAATCTGTAAAGTTGTACAGATTTGTTGAAAGTTTTCACCTCGAAATTCATGCCACAATAGACAGTTGTACCTTGACTTTTGTATGATTGTCCTCCATCATAAAATTCTTCAAGGGATGCCTCAAAAATCATGCCCAATCTTGTCTCGGTTTTTGAGCCTCAAGAATGTTGTTGTACGGCCTGTACGGATCTGTACAGTACGACCTATCCCAGTGAATATCACTGCAACAAATCAAAATAGAAAATGCCTCCTTGGGATTTGTGCCCTATCTCTCTTGGGAATCGTGCCCTTCTTGATACTCACTTTCCTCTCTCAAGCAATGTCTCAACTCAACTCCTCTCGTCTTCTCTGGTGTGTTCTTCTCACATCCCTAAGAATGTATATGTACTCTTCTCTTTTCCCAAGAAACCCTAACTTACATAACCAACTCAATCTAATGGCTATCATAAGTCTAATCTGAGGGCTCATATTTAATGCTCCTCATTAATTACAAAATAAGTAATAAATGCTCATTAAATACTTTTTGGGTCCCACAACTTAAAATCACTTTAAGTTCTAAAGTACATTCACTTTATAAAAGCAATTTATTTAAAAAGTCAATTTACAAATAAAACATATCTAGGAATTATGACTTTATGTCCTCCCCATGACAAAACACAAAAACATGAATGAGGACATCCCTTGTTACATTTCAACACTCCCTCTTAACGAGGGATGTACTCATTTCCATATCCATCATCTGGTCCCATCACACTATGCTCTATAGGAGCTCCCTCTGAACCTAGAGCCATCTGCAACACCTGCACAGAACTCGAACTAGAAGATCTTCTCCTGGCAACCTCCCAGAACCCTGAGCTCACTTCATCTTGAGCATCAGTTGGATCAACATGGCTGAGCCTTCTGCCAGTGCTCAAAAGAGACTCTCTCTCTTCTCTCGGAATGCAAGACTGATACCTTGGCACCACCGTAGTCTCAGAAGCCTCCTCACGCTCCTCATCTGACGTTGAATGATACATCAAAGGTTGTCCTCTCAATATATACAACCTATTCACCCGGTTACCGATCAGTTGCAGGTCTACCGAGTCCACTCCCTCTCTGTAGATAAAGACATGTTCCCTCTTGAACAATACGCAATATCTTACATCCTCCTAGGCTGAGACTGAGAGCAAGTTAACACTCAACCCTAAAACAAAGAGAACTCCATCAATCTCCGAGATTCCCCCAAACGCGAGTTGGAATCTGACATTCCCAACTCCACGTACATCTCTCGCCATACCACCTTCATTTACCACCTGTCGGTCAGGATCAATCTTTGTGAAGTCTGGGAATACTCTCCATATTCTCGTCATGTGGTTAGAGGCTCCGCTATCCACAATCCATCTGACATCACCTTTGAATCCTCCGTTGTCAACACTGGAAACTAGGGTAACCAAAGAAAATTCCCTATCAAACTTTGAAGCAAAGTCCTCTATCGTTGTTGTAGCAGTTGTCTTAGGCCCCTCTGACTCCTTCTTCTTCTTCCTCTCAGGACAATGAGAGGCAAGGTGCCCCAATAGGTTACAACAAAATCATCTGACTTTACTCAAGTCCCTTCTGAAACTTCATTTCTTCTTGCTCTTTGCCACAAGAGAAACATTATCATCAGCTCTGTCTGTCTTCTGATCACTGCTCTGAGATCTTTCTTGGATCTCCTCCTGAGTGAAATTATCCCACGGTCTTCTCCAATCTAGTAGATGTTCACGACCCACCACGCACTTCACGAAGACTTCCCAATCTTTGGTGAAGCCATTTAAGGCTATCCTCACCAACGCAGAATCCAAAATGACCTCTCCAACAACTGCCAGCTCATCTTTAACTTGAGCCACCCGGGTAAGATAAGAAGAGACACTCTCCTCCTTACCCATCTTGGTATCATGTAACGTAGCCTTCAAGGCCATCTTTTGGTTCTCGTTCTTCGCCTCGAACAAGTTTTTAAGTGCATCCCACATATCCTTGGCAGTCTTTTTCTTAGCCAAGTGTGGGATAAGGTGATCCTTCACCCCATCCAGAATAATCCTCTGAGTTTTATCTTCCTTGACCTCATGCAAGTCCAAAGCAACAAGATCTATTGCGGGAGCTGCTACAACAGAGTTGGCATAGCTATAGATCTTGTTCTCCTTGAGAACGGCTGACAAACGAACCTTCCACTGCAAGTAGTTGGAAATTCCATACAACCGATCCTCATATCTAATGCTTGCAGCCATATTCCTTGTCACAACTCAAAGAAAACAATCACACCCTTTTGCCCAAATATCACACTGCCCACTGTCACTTAGAGCCCAAGCTCTGATACCATGTAGATTTTTAATGACAAAATCAGAAATGTTTCATTCACACATTTTTTCAAACACTTAGCAACCTAGAGATAATTGTATTCATAAATTTCAGAAATGCATACCCACATTCAGAAATTTCCATAAGCAGAAATACACATTGCTAAGCAAAATATGCAGCGAAAATACACAGTGGACAGCAACCCATAACTCACAGAAATTTAGGCAAATGCCAGGGAAAACCCCAATGTGGGGAAACCCAACGAGAGAGAGAGATTATTATTTTGCTTCAGGAAAGTTCAGAACAGCATCAATAACACTTTTCAGCCAAGAGAAATACCTCTTACAGCACAAAAATTGTCCTCTACAAATCTGTCTTGAAAATTGTGCCACAGTCTGTACAGTTGTACAGATTTGATGAAAGTTGACACCTCGAAATTTGTGCCACAACAGGAAGTTGTACCTTACCTTTTGTATGGTCGTCCTCCTTCAAAAAATTCTTCAAGGGATGCCTCGAAAATTGTGCACAAGATTTCCTCAATTTTCGTGCCTCAAGAATGTTGTTGTACGACCTACATGGATCCGTACAGTACGGCCTGTCTCAGCAAATATCACTGCAACAAATCAAAACAGAAAATGCCTCCTTGGGATTTGCACCCTATCTCTCTTGGGAATCGTTCCCTTCTTGATACCCACTTTCCTCTCTCAAGCAATCTCTCAACTCAACTCCTCTCGTCTTCTCCGGTGTGTTCTTCTCACATCCCTAAACATGTATATGTACTCTTCTCTTTTCCCAAGAAACCCTAACTTACATAACCAACTCAATCTAATGGCTATCATAAGTCTAATCTGAGGGCTCATATTTAATGCTCCTCATTAATTACAAAATAAGTAATAAATGCTCATTAAATACTTTTTGGGTCCCACAACTTAAAATCACTTTAAGTTGTAAAGTACATTCACTTTATAAAATCACTTTGTTTAAAAAGTCACTTTACAAATAAAACATATCTAGAAATTATGACTTTATGTCCTCCCCATGACAAAACACAAAAACATGAATGAGGACATCCCTTGTTACATTTCAACAGGGATCAAGAGGGAACTCACTACTCCCTATAATCATCAACAAAACGGTGTGGCTGAAAGAAAGAACCGAACGATAATGGAAGTCATGAAGACCATGATCCACGATCAAGATCTCCCTATGTGCTTATGGGTAGAAGCAGCAATGACAGTCGTATATGCGCAAAACCGATTGTCCCATAGTGCACTTGGGTTCAATACCCCGGAAGAGATGTTCACCGGAAAGAAGCCAGAGGTAAGCCATCTCAAAATATTTGGTTGTCCAGTATTTATACATATACCGAAAGAGAAAAGAAACAAGTTGGAACCCTCAGAAAAGAAGGGAATATTTGTGGGATACTGTGAGGTCTCCAAGGCCTTCAGGATCTATATACCAGGTCACCGCCACATTAAAATCAGTAGGGATGTGACCTTGATGAAGATGTAGCGCTCATGAAATCGATAAAATTCCAGCTTGAAGAGGTATATGAAGAGGAACCCGTAATCCCCAGAGTTACAGAATAAGTGAGGGAGGTTCCCAAAGCTGCAAAACCAGTGAGGGAAGTCATAACTTCCCCTGATGAGGAAATTCTAGAAGATCATGATGTAGTAGAGTTTCAAGAACCTCCTCAGATGACAATCTCCCATAAAAGAAATCCAGCTTGGGGTAGAGAGCTTATTCAATATGAAGAGAAATATGGTGTTCTCGAAGGAACCACGAGACATGTGAAGAGACCTAAGCCATTCTCCAGTTATATGGCTTTGATGTGTGATCTCCTAGAGAAGGAACCTATTTGCTTTGAAGAAGCCATTCAGAAGAAAGAATGGGCAAATGCCATGACAGAAGAATACCAATCCATAATAAAGAACGATGTATGGGAAATAGTTCCCAGACCGAATAGCAAGGATGTGGTATCGTCCAGATGGCTCTTCAAAATAAAACATGTTGCTGATGGAAGTATTGAAAAGTATAAAGCAATATTTGTAGCTCGTTTTTTTTTCTCAAAAAGAAGGCATTAACTATGAAGAGACATTCGCTCCTGTAGCCAGATACACTTCGATTAGAACCATCATAGCCCTTGCAGCTAAGATGAAGTGGAAGTTACACCAGATGGACATAAAGACAGTTTTCCTAAATGGTGTTATCGAAGAGGAAGTGTATATAGAGAAACCTCAATGATTTGAAGTTGAAGACAGGAAGTCTCATGTCTGTAAGTTGAAGAAAGACTTGTACGGATTGAAGCAAGCTCCTAGATCTTGGTATGGCTGGATCGACAGCTTTCTGACGAGCTTGGGTTTTACCAAGAGTAAAGCAGATTCTAACCTCTACTTCAAGGTTATGAACGATGAGCCAGTGATATTATTTCTATGTGTGGATGACTTATTCTTAACTGGAGAAGAAAATCTCATCACTGAATGTAAGAAGAGACTCGCTTCAGAATTTGAGATGAAAGACCTTAGCCTAATGCACTATTTCTTAGGTCTTGAGGTATGGCAGAGTCCAAAGAGGATCTTCCTTAACCAAGGGAAGTATGCAGTCGAAATCTTG
>ML797603.1:35088-78657 GCA_009831015.1 Picea engelmannii | reverse complement strand
ACTATTTCTTAGGTCTTGAGGTATGGCAGAGTCCAAAGAGGATCTTCCTTAACCAAGGGAAGTATGCAGTCGAAATCTTGAAGAGATTCGACATGTTAGAGTGCAAGCCCATGAATACACCCATGGAAATGAAGCTGAAGTTGTTGGTCGATACATCGTCAGAATTGATTGATGTCACACTATATAGACAGATTGTTGGATCGTTGATGTACCTGACGAACACCAGACCAAATATTTTTTTTGTCGTGAACACCTTGAGTCAGTTTCTGGTAGAACCCAGACATGTTCACCTTGTGGTTGCAAAACATGTGATGAGGTACCTTAAGGGTACATTAGATTGTGGTCTCAGTTATGATGGAGATCATGATTTCACATTAAATGAGTACACTGATTCAGATTGGGCAGGAAGTGTTTCTGACAGGAAAAGCACTTCGGGATGTTGTTTAAGTTTGGGATCAGCTATGATCTCGTGGCAGAGTAGGAAGCAATCCAGCATTACTCTCAGCATAGCGGAAGAAGAATACATTGTTGCATGTTCTGCCAGCTGCGAAGCTATATGGCTTCGAAAGTTGTTGACTGGCCTATTTGACCTAGATATGGAAGCAACCACGATCCTATGTGACAACCAGAGCTGCATAAAGATAACAGAGAATCTTGTATTCCATGATAGATCAAAGCACATAGAGATTCATTATCATTACATCCGTGACATGGTGCAGAGAGGAGCCTTAAAGCTCCAGTACGTTAGCACGGATGAACAGGTTGTTGATGTGTTGACCAAGCCTCTATCTCGTGTAAAGTTTGAGCACTTTCGAGATAAGCTTCATATAGTCCGAAAGGACCTTCCTCGAAAGGGGGAGTAGTTGTTGTGATGAGACATCTCTTGCTTCTAGCTTCATTTCTATGATGTAAAGCAAGAAGATGTGATGATACTAGTACTATGCTTCCATATTGACAGCTGTGACGTAAAGCCAGTCTAGTATCTTGCTTCCAACCTGATGGTTGTGACGTAAAGCAAGACAATGTGATGAGACTAGCACTGTGCTCCCGGCTTGACAATTGTGACGTAAAGCAAGTCTAGTATCTTGCTTCCAACCTGATGGTTGTGACGTAAAGCAAGACGATGTGATGAGACTAGTACTGTGTTTCCGGCTTGACAGATGTGACGTAAAGCCAGTCTAGTATCTTGCTTCCAACATGATGGTTGTGACGTAAAGCAAGACGATGTGATGAGACTAGTATTGTGCTTCCAACTTGATAGTTGTGACGTAAAGCCAGTCTAGTATCTTGCTTCCAGCTTGAGTGTTGTGACGTAAAGCAAGACGATGAGATGAGACTAGTACTGTGTTTCTAGCTTGAGAAGTTGTGACGTAAATCCATCCTAGTATCTTGCTTCCAGCTTGAGTGTTGTGACGTAAATCAAGACGATGAGATGAGACTAGTACTGTGCTTCCAGCTTGAGAAGTTGTGACATAAATCCAACCTAGTATCTTGCTTTCAGCTTAAGTGTTGTGACGTAAAGAAAGATGTTGAGATGAGACTAGTATTGTGCTTCCAGTTTGAGAAGCTGTGACGTAAAGCCAGTCTAGTATCTTGCTTCCATCTTGATTGTTGTGATGTAAAGCAAGACGAGTACTAAGCTTCTAGCTTGACAACTTTGATGTAAATCCAATCCTGTATTATGATGAGCCAGCCTCATGTTGTGATGATGATGATTTATTAGTTTTATACTAATACATATTGATCCAGATGATGAGTGCATTCCTTTGAGAATGACGATGTTGTTGATGAAGAAAAATTTCGATGATTTATAGATACGCCAGTCATTGTTCCAAGATGATATTGATGATGTTGTCCTCCTAATGTTGTTGATGATAAATGCCTCTCTCTCGTCTGATGTTGTTGAAGAATACCCTTCTTGTTAAGGGGGAGTGTTGAAATAATGTAACTGCAAAGTGTATTCTAATTATTATTTGATATATTATTCATTGGATCAATCCCCACTATGGATTGATCATGTCGGCTATTGTAAAGGACCAAATCCCCTTTTGTGGATTGGTCATAATGTAATTGTAATAGGCATAAAGAGAAGTCGGCCCCAAAATATATTAAAGAAGCACGAAAATATAATAAAGGTGGTTATAACCACCCAGAAGAAGAAGTCAGCCCTTCCAGTGAAAAGACACTTCCACACGTGCCAGACTTGTATAAATAAGGAGGTTAGCGCCTCACTAAGACACACACTCACTTGTTCATTGAGAGACAAGTTTTGGATCTGCAGTTGGAGAAGAGAGAGAAAGAGAGGCGCATCTTTGGGAGAGGAATTTCTGTACTTGTTTGAGTTATCTCTTGGCATTGTATTGGCTATCTATATTAAAGAAGTTTTGTTGGGTTTTCTACCACATGAGGGTTTCCCGGGATAAATGATGTGTCTCTTGTGATAGTGTATTTCTTTGTGATTCTATCGTATGCTATTGGTATCTATTGAAATGCAAAGAACTATAATAATGGCTTAAACATTAACAATTTTGAGAATGGGCTATTTTTGGCCCACAATATTTCAAGATGCAAGGAAGTATGTCCAAGCCTGTGACAGTTGCCAACGAATGGGTCAGCAAAATCATAGGGATGAGATGCCTCTCCAGCCTCAAGTGGTGTTAGAGCCTTTTGAGAGATGGGTCATAGATTTTGTAGGGCCCATTAACCCACCTTCTAATCATAAAGTCTACATATTGGTCTACACAGATTACATGACCAAGTGGGTAGAGGCAAAAGCACTCATCAGGGCCTCAGAAGAAGTTGTCTTAGCATTTTTGTTTGAAGATATCTTTGTTAGTTTTGGAGTTCCCAGAGAGTTAGTAACTGATGGGGGGGCACCTTTCACATCACATAAGTTTGAATCCCTACTCAGTAAATATCATGTTTTGCATAGAACAACTTCGCCATGCCATCCCCAACGTAATGGGCAGGTGGAAAGTACAAACAAATTCATAGAAGCTATTCTTACTAAGACAGCGAGGGAACATCGTAGGGATTGGTCTAACAGATTGCATGAAGCTCTATGGGCTTATCGAACCACTTGGAGGAACACAACTGGTTTTTCTCCTTATGAACTGGTATATGGGAAGAGCCCTTTTTTTCCCATTGAGTTCAAGATCAAGACCCTAAGAACTGCATCAGTAGTCAATCTAAACTTGACTATGGCACAGAAGGCCAGACTGCAGCAGCTAAATGAGCTAGATGAAAAGTGTTCGGATGCTATTCATCAAACCATAGTGATTCAACAGCAAAGAACCAAGTTGCATGACTGATTCATCAAGAAGAAGTTATTCAAAAAGGGAGATTGGGATCTGTTGTATGATTCGCGCTTTAAATAATTTCAGGGTAAGTTGCATACAAGATGGTTGGGACCTTACGAGGTAGACATTGTTTTTCCCAATGGGACAGTCAGATTAATCACTATTGATGGATCCAATACACAGTTACCTGCAAATGGTCATCGTTTGCACTTGTATCAGTGTCCACTTTCCAAGGCAGAATTTAAATCCAGATGTACAGATGATACAAATTATCAATTTGAAAATGAAAAAGAGCTTGTTCCTTCCCCTTCTAAACCTTAGAACTTTTTTCTTTTCAATAAAACCTTGTATATAAATAAACTCTGCGAATTTGAATTTTTCTGTTTTTTTCTTAAAAACTTTATGCTTCTTTAGTAAATTCAACCTAGAAGGGTATCAGGCAGTTACTTGTGTGCAGATGGATTGATGAACAGGAAGGTAGATTACAGCGAAAGGAGCCAAAGGATTAGTTTTTGGAAGTTTAAAAAAAACTCCCTAAAAACTAAGGGATTCTGTGTTCGGTCGGGTTACATGTTGTTACACCTCTTTTCGACAAAATGGTCTTGTAAAAATTTGTAGCATGTAAAATTACCATTTTGTCAGAAAGAGGTGTAACAGCATGTAACATGGTTGAACACAGAATCCCTTAGTTTTTAGGGAGTTTTTTTAAACTTCCAAAAACTAATCCTTTGGCTCCTTTCGTTGTAATCTACCTTCTTTTTCATCAATCCATCTGCACACAACTAACTGCCCGATACCCTTCTAGGCTGAATTTATTAAAGAAGCATAAAAAACTTAAGAAAAAAACTGAAAAATTCAAATTCGCAAAATGTATTTATATACAAGGTTTTATTGAAAAGCAAAAAGTTCTAAGGTTTAGAAGGGGAAGGAGGAAGATCTTTTCCCTTTAAAAATTGATAATCTGTATCAGTTGTACATCTGGATTTAAAGAAAATCAGCAACCACATTTTCTTTTCCTGGTCTATCTACTATAGTGATTTCAAATTCTTGTAGTAATAACAACCATCTCGTTCCTCGGGCGTTAGTAATAGGTTTATTCATAAAATATTTAATTGTTGAATGATCAGTATGAATAAAAGTAGAATAACCAGTGAGATAATTCCTGAATTTATTGATAACATAAACTACTGCCAAAAATTCTTTTTCTGTAACTGTATAATTTAACTCAGCAAGAGCCATGTTCTTGATGATATAGTAGATAGCATAGGGATATTTGTCCTCATGTTTCCCTAGAACTACACCAATTGTAGTATCTGAGGCATCTGAAGAAATGTGAAATGGCGGAGCCCAATTGGACCCTCTCAAAATGGGAGTTGTAGACAATTTATGTTTCAAATCTGCAAAAGACAATTTGCAATTGTCAGTGAAACTAAAGTCAACATCTTTTGTTAATAGAAAAAATAAGGGAGAGGCAAGCTTGGAAATTTTTTTAATGAATCTCTTGTAATATCTAGCATGCCCTAAAAAGCTTCTTACCTCTTTCTAAGTTGATGGAGTTGGAATGTCCAAAATTACCTGGATTTTGGTTGGGTCTACCTGAATTCTTGCACAAGAAATGAAGTGTCCCAGCACCACACCTTCGCTCATCATCATATGACACTTTTTTGTACTTAGAGAAAGATGATACAATATGCATCTTTTGAGTAATTTTTCCATATTAGCTAAAGCTTCATCGAAATCAGTACCATAAGGTGTAAAGTCATCCATGAATATTTCCATACAAACATTCACCATATCAAAGAAAATACCAATTACAGCTCTCTGGAAAGTGGCTGGTGCATTACACAAGCCAAATGGGAGAACCTTGTAGGCAAATGTACCCCAAGGGCTGGTAAACGTGGTCTTATCTTGGTCCTGTGGAGAAATTGTTATCTGGTTATAACCACTAAATCCATCTAGGAAAGAGAAACTTTTTCCCAGATAGGTTGTCTAGAACCTAATCAATAAATGGCAGAGGGAAATGATCATTCTGTGTGGCCTTATTCAGGGCTCTATAGTCCACACACACTCTCCATTTACCATTCTTTTTAGGCATAATAACCAAGGGTGAAACCCACTCGTTGTCTAATATAGGGTAGATGAATCCTGCATTAATAAGTTTCTGGAGTTCTTCCTTAACAATCTCTTTAATATTAGGGTTCATCCACCTTTGGGGTTGGAAAATGGGTCGACATTCTTCCTTATGTATATATGGTGGGTGCATAATTCAGAGTAAAATCCTTTCATATCCATGTAATCCTAGGCAAATTCTTCTTTATGTTCAATCAATAACTTCATCAAACGTCTAGTTTCAGCAGAAGATAAATCAGAATTGATGTTCATGGTTTTTCCAGGTTTGATTTCTACAGCGAT
This sequence comes from Picea engelmannii, assembly GCA_009831015.1. Lineage (NCBI taxonomy): Eukaryota > Viridiplantae > Streptophyta > Pinopsida > Pinales > Pinaceae > Picea > Picea engelmannii. Next base: position 72,946 of record ML797603.1, on the reverse strand, counting down.
GCTCTTAAAACTGACTTTAGGAAATAATTCAATTGTTTCAGTATCTGCTATTACAGTTGAATTAACTTGATTTACAACATTTCAGAGAACATCTTCGGGCTCACTCCTTCCTGGGCAGTAGGGTCAAAGATTATACTCAATCGGTGGTACGGTGTTTTGTGTAACAGCAGAGGGGTCACTAATAAAGCTATTGATTAGCTCATCCTCTATATCCTCTTTGAAACTCAGGGATTTTCCTATGTTTAGCACAGGCAAAGCGCTTTCATCCTCAAGGTCCATCCATAAAGAATTTTCGAGTTCCACACTGGGCGTAGCATGAGGATAAAGGGTAAGTTTCTTGGTATCATAACCATCAGACATGGTCATTGAACCAGATCTACAACCAATGAAAGCATCAGATGTATCTAACCATGGTCTTCCTAGAATTAGAGGGTGGCCCCCTAGACGTGTTTTAGGTTACAATACAACAAAATCAGCAAGATACTCCCATGAATCAACTGAAATAACTAGATCATCGATTACTCCTTCTGGTTTGATAGTAGAACGATCAACTAATTCTAAAACAGTAGGAGTAGGTCGGACTTGCATTCTGAGTTGCAGCAATTTTTTTGTCTCTATTGGCATAATGTTAATTGTTTCCCCTAAATCAACTAACACATCGGGAATAAATGTTTGTCCAATTTTGACAGTGATTGTAGGGTTTCCTGGGTCGCCATATTTAATAGGTGGGGTTTTGCCTAACATTAGTTCAAACAATTCTCCCACTACATGTACTGTGAGGGGGTCCCTAGGTTTCCTTCCAGCCTTTTTGTTACAGAGGTCTCTCACAGTCTTCGCATAAATAGGGACATCCCTAATCGCTTGCAATAGTGAAATTTTAACATGCAGATTTTGCAACTCTCCTAAGAGATTGAAGGATGGTAATTCCACAGTTTTGATAATTTCCAATCTTTCAGGAAATGGGGATTCTGCTAATTTTATGATAGGTTCGTCAATCTCCTCTATATCAGCAGATGGTTTTTCCCTCGAATCCTTGTCTTATTCTAAAGATGGAGCATCTTCAATTATTGGCTCGACTATTCTTCCTGATCTTAATTTTATCTCATCACAAGGCATAGGGGTAATAGACAGAGCATGCACATTGTGTATATCAATATTATGAACGGCCTTATTATTTGGAGTTGGGTTAGGTTGCACAGGCATCTAAGGCCGTAAGGGAGGATTTTTATGCGGGGCATTGGGAGGTAACTGCAGTTGTTGTTGTTGGTACTGGGGTTGGAACTGTTGTTGATAGGGGTTCTGTTAGTGAGGGTTTTTATAAGTAAGTTGTTGTTGAGGGCCTCTCCAATATGGGTTCCATTTCCCAGGATGATTCTGTTGTTGGGGCATAGGTACCCATGCATTGGGATCCTGATAAGGAGGTGGCATCTGATTTGGAGGGGGGGCATTCATCTAGCCATATTGAAGCTGATTGTTCACATTATTCCAATAATTAAGTGTTGCAGGAGAGAATTGAGGATTTGTACCTTGACCTCGTGGATGCCATTGTCTTCTCTATGTTATTAGATAGATAGTGTTTGCTTCCTCATTAGTCGCCTCCATTTATGCTTTTACACCTGGTAGGGAGGGACATTGTTCAGTAGCATGATCTAATTCACAAATAAGACATACCTGGACACTATTCAGTGGGCACTCCCTTGGTGGATGTTTCTTTCTGCATTTCGAACAGAAAATGGACAATGCCTGATCTAATCCTGCTTGTTTCTGTTTAACCCACAGAGTGTCAATTTATGAGGCAAAAGAGTTAATCATTTTTTGTTTTGAAATCTTCTAACAGATTACCTATTTATTCTCTTGTTGCCCCTCCATTGGCTGATTTTTGTACCCTTGAAAAAGTGGTATCCCTGGTAGCTGAATTATTCCTTGTAGATCCTCGAGAGCATCTCTTACAAAGATTTACAATGTCTTCATAGGATTCCTTAGATATATCTCCCTTGCCAAGCATATTCAACATATCTAAACAATCATCTCTAACTCCTTTTAGCAAAATAGTTTTCAGTATGTCGTTACTCACATCCGGATGTCTTGACCTTTGTAGATTATACTAGAGTCACTCCACAAAATCTTCAAGGATCTCGTCCTCCTTCTGAGACATCTTGAACAGTTCCTCTCTTCGTTCCCTCGTTCGGCAGTAGTCTTGGTACTTGTTCAGGAAAAGCTGCCTCATTTGTCCCCATGTTGAAATATTCTCTCCTCCAAGGCTCATGAACCATCTTCACATGTTACCCTTCAATGTAGTTGGAAACAATGTAAGCTTCTGCGTAGTGGTAGTGTAGTTATAGCTTCTACACAGAATATCAAATTCAAACAGAAACTCATCGGGATCCTTAGTAGATAATCCATGGAAATTTGGCAGGGCTGAGAGAGGTATGTTCTTCATAGGAGCTATCCCCCGTGTGGGAATATTAGTAATAGGAAAGACCAGGGTAGAGATAGTATTTTCATCATTTGCCTGATCTTCATTGTTCAGTGGATCCTCATGGTGGAATTCTTCTTCATTATCTCCTTGATTTTCTATACGTGTTTTTTCTCTCCAATCAATACAGAAAGTGTCCCACTCCTCTTTAGTGACTATCTGTCCGTTGATATGATAAATAGCTTCTTCTAGATTTTCCCTGTTTCGAGCTACACTTGCTTGATCTTCAATATTCTCTAGTGTTGCATGTTGACTTGTTGGTGACAAATCTTCAGCTTCAGCTTCAGCCCCTGATGAAAACGATGCTTCAAAATGGGGTAGTTCTAATGACTGAGGAATGTGTCTTCTTGGAGGATTTGAAGGACGAAAGATAGATCCCGAAGAAGAATCTGCTTTGGCAATAATCTCATCAACAAAGGTTGGCCTTCTCAGTGCAGGATTCCTTCCACCACGTCCTCTGGCACCTATAGGGTTAGTATTTTTGGGGATACGTCCTCGTGTTCCTCGATTCATGCAGACTACTTATTCCTAAGAAAATAAACCTAATGTGCTTACAAGAATCTATAATTATCTTCCCCGGCAACGGCGCCAAAATGTTGTGCAATTTAATTGTCTAAATAAATAGATAATTAAGGTTTTCAATATGAATTATCAAACCCAGGGAATTTTTGTTATTGTAAGATAATTGTGCACAATCTATGCTAGATTATGAAAGAAAACACTAATCAAGTTGCAGTAAGGTAAACTAACAGAATTGAAAATATGAACACTAACACAAGTAATTGACACAACTAGAGTTCTAATCTATTGTTGCAGAATTGAAGTCACACTTGCATAATTGAAATCTAATTTCCAGTAGTAGAATTTGATGAGTGTATAAGAATCTTGGATTATCTAATCTATTCTAATTTTCTATATTACTCTTGTAGAAAGAAGTTCTGCGTTAATTGCTAAAAGGAAGTCTACTTAATTGTAGAAAGGGAATTCACACTTCTATTTACTTTTTCTTGGAAACAGAAATTTAATCTAACGCAAAAAAGGAATTAACTTTCAAAGCAATTCTCCAGCAGTATACAATAATTGATTCTAACTCTTATGAGACACATTGATGTGCATTAACAAAAAGGGACTGAACTGTAACAGCAAATGTATTCTAGCAATGCATAAACAGATAAATCACACAACTATAAACAATCAAAGCAGTTAATCTAAAACTTACAATAGAGGGCAGTCTGTGAGGAAGGTGGCCCCTTTCCTTCTCACTGAATCCACTCGAAAAGACTACAATAGGTTGGAGAAACTCAAATCACTTCTTTATTAAATCACCAAAATGTTCAGATACAAAATGCTTCACTTCACTCTTTGTTCCACAACTAATCTCTACTACCCTAATGGTTACAAAAGCTCTGTTATTTAAAGACAGAGACATTCAGTTCAAATGGACTCAGAACAGCCTTGAGAATCAGAGATTCTCAAGCTATTTGTATGATATAAAAGATATGTTATCCTCACAAAATATGGAAATGATCTTGATCACCAGCGTGAGCCAAAACGTGTAACAGCCTTGAGGATCTGTCTTTAGGATACAGATTTGAATGATATACCAACTTCCAGGATCAGTGGGAATCTATTGCAGCAGTTGTAACAACTTCCAAGAAAGGTGTGCAATTGTTGTAGTTGTGTAACAACATGCAAAAATGGCACACAACTGTAACAGTTGGTGTAACAGCAACGATCTTTCTTCAAGACTTGGTTGTTTTTCTTTAATCTACACATTTTGATCATTAGTTGAGCATTCATGGGTAAAATATGAGAAACGCTACCAATCAAACATGTTAAGTAAATAAAAATACAAAATCAAGATCAATGATTCATACCTTGGGAAAAAGGTCTTAGCAAACATGACATTAGGCATTTTAGCATAGAAATGATAAGGTTGAATGAGCAAAAGATATAGTGAAAAAGGGACATTTATGGATCCTAACATCCAAAAATGTCATGTACTTTAATTGTCTAAATAAATAGATGATTAAGGTGTTCAATGTATAAACCGTCAGATCGGAGCGCGAAGGACTAACAACTGTTGGATTCAGTATAACTGCGAAGAGGATAATGGCCAAGAGTCATCCTCGAACTCGTGATATGCGCAGTCGCGAAATGATCTGGGTCGTTGGATCCAGAGGACACGTGGCAAGAGATCAGCATTTCATTGACTGAAGAGTCAAAGGAAGGAGGTGCTCTAACCTTTAAAGTCGCGAAATGCAAAATCGCAATAAGATCTAGACCGTTAGATCATAGAGGGTTATGGACCGTTAGATCATAGAGGGTTGTGGACCATTGATCTAGAATATTTCAGATATCGGGAGTTAGAAGAGTCAGGGTTTGCTCGCATTCAAACATCTGAAACACGAAATCGCAATAAGATCTGGACCGTTAGATCACAGAGGGTTGTGGACCGTTGATCTTGAGTATTTCAGATATCGAGAGTTAGAAGAGTCAGGGTTGGCTCACGTTCAAACATCTAAAACACGAAATCACGATAAGACATGGACTGTTAGATCACAGAGGGCTATGGATCGTTGATCTGATATGAAGTCTGAGTTCAGGCAGAGGAGATATTGACCATTGGATCGAGGACTAATCTGGGTCGTCAGATCTAGGAGAATAACATGTGCCACGAGAAGAGATCCACGTCCGCAAGGACAGCTGCAGACCACGTCAGCAAGGGCCATGTCAGATAGGAACTCGCGAAATCCTGAAATTCCGAAGGTAATCATGACCGTTGAGTCACGGGAAATCTTAAATCGTTGATCTGAAGTGATTGAAGTCGGGAGTTTGGGAATCGGAAGAAGGGAAGTGCTCTAACCTCCGACATTGCGAGTCATGAAATGCTCGAATGTTTGGCTTGTGGTCATAGCCAAGGTCACATCGTCGTTGGATTAAGGGAGGAGCTAGCACGTCGCTAGACTCCACATCGGAGATGTAAAATCGCGAAATGCCTTTTTTTTAATAGGGTTGTGGTCACAACCAATGGTCACATTAGCGGAAGAGAAGGGAAGGAGCTAGTCTTGCTAGGCTCCACTTCAGAGTTTCGCGAGTTGGGAAAATCGAGGTGACTCACAGTCGATCACCCAAAACGTGAAATCGCAAAACGACTTTTGTTTGTCGTATGGTCACAGCGAGTGGGAATGTGGGGAGAAACACGCCTTGTGCTAGTTCGAGCAGGTAAATTTCGCGAGGAACATATTTGAAAGTTCAGCAAGTCTCTGCGGATTTAATCCAACGGTGTTGATTAATCGACTTTTTGAGCGAAGGGTGATTGTTGCACTTCATGGACTATTGATCAGTTACAATTCAGTTAGCAGAACTGAATCATAGTTCTTGGGTTTTTTGGTGATTCAGTTGCTTGTGTGTTTTTTTTGGAGATTCGAAGTGGAACTAAATGGAAGGATTGTATAAAAGCAATACGCCGTGACTGAGTTAGGTTGGTTGTTCTCACTAGAAAAATGAGTTGAATTGGGAGAAAGGAAAATCACAGTATGCGCAGTGTGAGATTAAACTCAGAGATGAGAAACAGAAGTTGAACAGAACAAAAAAGGTGAAGAGAGAAGAATGTACACATACCAAAGAGCATGAGAGGAACATAGAAAGAACATATAGAAAGAGACAGCAAGTCAAGCCAAGTATGAACAGAACAGAAGAATAGTGACACAGAGAAGAATTGCAGAACAGAGAAGAAGTGGTAAGAATTGATATATCTGTATTGTTGGTTATTCAATCATTTATTTATAATCAAGGAGGTAGGGATGACTGTAGTCCTTTGTTATTCAAGTTGGTGCTTGAATACTGGAAGTTGTAGCTTTCATTTAGTTGTGGCAAGCAAACAGCGTAGCAGGGTGGTGCTAAGGAAAACACAGAGTTTTTTGTATGCAAGTTGGTGGCTATATAAGTGGAAGTAGGTGCTTCCATCCAGTTGGTGTTGGAACACTCAGTGAGTCGGTGTTTCCTTCTAGTGGGTGCTAGAAAAACCAGAGAGTTGGTGCTCTTAGCAAGTTGCAGCTTGTAAAACAGAGGTTGTAGCCTCATTTTGAGTTGGTGCTAAAATATAGATGATGTACAGAACATAAAAGATTGTTTATCATTCGAAGAAGAAGAGGTTTTCTCCCTTTATGGGTTTCCTCGTGAAAATCTGTCTCTGTGTATATCATATGTGTGATTGATGTTCACTATTTATGTTGTTCATATCTTGTATAATCTTGATGGCCACTTGGAGAAGATTGAAAAAATGTTTTAATAGACATAATATTGTTTAAGCACAGTAACAACTGATTCACCCCCCCTCTCAGTGGTCTTAGTAATTTCAACAATTGGTATCAGAGCAGGTTCCTTTTATTTAAAGGTAGATCTGTAAGCTTAAACATGACAAGTCATGAAGGGACTTCAACCAATAAGCCTCCCCTGTTTGATGGAACAAAGTTTGCCTTCTGGTAAGTTAGAATGAGAACATACATAATGGCCTTAGGTGTTGATGTTTGGGATGTAGTAGAAACTGAATATATGAAGCCTATTGTGCTAGCTTCTAAAGATAACAAGTTAGAATCTAGCTTCAATGCAAAGGTAATGAATGCTATCTTGAATGGACTTGCTAAAGCTGAGTTTGTAAAGGTGATGCATCTTGAATCTGCCAAAGCAATGTGGGATAAACTTATTAGCAGTCATGAAGGAAATAAGAAAGTAAAAGATGTCAAACTTCAAACATATAGATTGAAACTTGAACAACTAAATATGAATGAGGATGAAACAATTAGTAATTATTTTTTAAGATTTGAAGAGATTGTGAATGCCATGAAGGGTCTTGGTGAGAAGATTAAAGATGCATTTTTAGTTTAGAAGATTTTAAGATCTCTTCTTGATAGATTTATTCAAAAAGATTTTGCAATAGAATAATTAAATGATCTTAAAACTCCGTCTATTGATCAACTCCTAGGAACTCTAATTGCATATGAAATGAGAATTAGCAAAGATAAATCCATCACTAGAGAAGCATCTTTTAAAGCAGACAAGAATACTGATTCAGAATTAGATGATATTGAGGCAAAATTTGTGAAAAGGTTAAAGAAAGGATCAGGAAAATATCAAGGTAAGTTGCCCTTCAAATGTTTTAACTGTGGTAAGATAGATCATTTTGCATCTAAGTGTCCTCACAAGAAAAAGGATCAGAACTCTGATGATGAAAAGAAATACAAATTTAAGAAATATAGTAAAAAGAAAAGTTTGTGTGCAAACAATGACAACTCCTCAGAAGACATAAATAGTGATTCATCCTGTGAAGACAAAGTGAATGATTTTATGCTTATGGCTATGGGAGATCTTGATGATGAACACACAGGAGGTGACATGGATGACGAAGAAGTTGTGGTGGATATGGAAGGTGAATTAATCAGACTCGGATTTAAGAAGAGAAAACAAAAACAGTTGTTGATGTTGTTTAAAATGAATGGTAAAAACCCTGATGGCAAAAAAAATAGAGGACATTCTGAAACAATAGTTATCAGAGAAGAAAGCAAGATGTGAAGCCTTGGAAGAAGAGATAGTAAAAACTAGAAAAGAGATGGAGAAGTTTAAGGCATTGTATCACCAAAATCTGTCAAGTATTAAAGCCTCAGAAGGATTAACCTCCATTCTAAATCAGCAAAAGAATCCAAAGTTGAAAGATGGCTTGGGTTATGAAGAAGGATCAAGTAGTGATCAGGCAAGTAACATAGAATCCATCAAGTTTGTCAAATCTACAATCATTGACAACAACTACTCTGCAGAAACAGAGAAAGATAATCAGTCGCCAACAAGGAATGAAAAAAAAAAGTACCAGAACAGAATCTGTAGATCAAAAATAACATAAACACATATTTTGGTCAAAGAAATCATCAGCATGGAAGAAATAGACTTGCTCAAAGAAGACAGCCATTTTCCATGTACAAAGGATTTTTCTATGGATATTGTTTTTTCTGCTCTAACTTTGGTCACAAAGCTGTAAATTGTTCTTTAAGATTTAGATATGAGCAATCAAGATACTCAAGGAATAATTATCTGTCACAACAAAGATTGAGACAGCCAAGTAACAAACAACCACAGACTACAAATCATGTGATGGATGGGAAAAAGACGCAGGTTAAGCATAAGAACAGTTATGAGCATAACAATCGTTATGATCTGTTATTCAGTGAACCAGAATGTTACACCTGCCATAATTATGGACATAAAGTTGCAGACTATCGCTTAAGGAACTATAAGCCAGATTTGAATCTTCCTGCTGAAAATTTCAAGGTTTGGAAGAAGAAAGAAGATGATAAGTGTGGATTAGTGTTATCAGCCCAAAGACAAAAGAATCCCTGGTATATTGACAGTGGATGTTCCAAACATATGACTGGAGACAAAAGTAAGTTTCTAACTCTAAGTGAAAGCAAATCTGGGAATGTAACTTTTGGAAATGATGCACCAGAAAAAATAAAAGGTAAAGAAATGGTAAGTCTGAGTAATGGAAAAGGGAAAGCTCAAGATGTGTTGTTTGTAGATAGTCTGAAACATAATCTGCTTAGTGTTAGTCAAGTCTGTGACCGAGGATGTGAAGTTTTTTTTACTTCTGAAGATTGTAGAATAAAATCTGTGAATTCGGGACAGTTGATTGAAAAATGCATAAAAACATAACACGATGTCTATGTTTTAAAAGAAGAATGTCACTTATGCAAGTATGATGAAAGTTGGTTATGGCATAGGAGACTTGGACACCTAAATTTTGATCATATAATCAAACTTAGAACCAGTGGGGCAGTAAAAGATCTTCCAAAGATATCAAATCCATATGATTATGTTTGTAAACCTTGCCAAATAGGAAAGATTACTCGAACACAGTTTAAATCTAAGAACTTTCCTTCTACAGAAAAACCTCTTTAGTTAGTACATATGGATTTATGTGTATCATCAAGGAAGGAACGTACAGGAAAAGAAAACTATTTCATGTTGATTATTGATGATTATTCTAGACTAACATGGGTTGTCTTTCTGAAGGAAAAGTCTGAAACATTCGAAAAATTCAAAGTGTTTAAGGCTATGACTGAGAATCAAACAGGAAAAAGATTGAAGGCAGTAAGGTCTGATAGAGGAGGAGAATTTAGTTCATGGAATTTCAAAGAGTTTTGTGATAAACATGGGATCAAAAGAGAGTATACTATTCCAAGGACTCCACGACAAAATGGAGTAGTTGAGAGGCAGAGTAGATCAGTTCAGCAGATGGCAAGATCAGTGATGAATGAAAGGAATATTTCTCAGACATATTGGGTGGAAGAAATTCATACAGTTGTACATATTCTTAGCAAAGCTTATCTTAGGCCGCATAGTGACAAGACTCCTTATGAACTATGGTTTGGAAGCCCTGCTTTAATCAAAGATTTTAAAGTCTTTGGGAGTAAGTGTTATATCAAGAATAATGATGAAAATATCGGTAGACATGATGACAAGGATGATGAAGGTATATTCTTAGGGTATGCTACAAACAGTAAAGGATACAGATGTTATAATAAGGGGTTACATAAACTAGTTGATTGTATTGATATAAAAGTTGATGAAGAAATATCGGTACGAGATGTAAGCAGTGTTGAATCAACCACAGAAGATATAGTTAAAGTTGAATATGAACAGGTCGAAGAATCAGAAAAAGAAGACTTTGATTCGGAGGAAGATACAAATACTCAAGCAGACTCAAATAAGCATACAGAAACAAAACCACATCTCATAATTGTTAGAAAGAATCATCATGAAAATCAGATAATTGGAGATATAAATAAAGGAGTCCAGACAAGAAGGAAATTGATTAAAGACTCAGAACAATGTCAGATTGCTTTCCTATCTATGATTGAACCTAAAAATTTTGATGAAGCAAGCAAGCATGATGATTGGATTAGAGCTATGAATGAAGAGCTTGATCAGAATAAGAAAAACAACACTTGGGAGCTTGTTCATAGACCTGAAGATAAGAATGTAATAGGCTCCAAATGGGTATTCAAGAATAAAATGAATGAAAAAGAACAAATTGTTAGGAATAAAGCCGGATTGGTCTATAAAGGGTATGCACAAGTTGAAGGACAAGATTTTGATGAAACCTTTGCACCAGTGGCAAGATTGGAAGCCATCAGGATGTTTCTTGCATATTCATGTGATAAGAACTTTAAAGTATATCAAATGGATGTTAAGTCAGCATTTATCAATGGAGATCTAGAAGAAGAAGTATATATGGAGCAACCTGAAGGATTTTCACTGACAGATAATTCTGACTATGTCTGCAAGCTGAAGAAGGCGTTATATGGACTGAAACAAACACCACAAGCTTGGTATTATAGATTGGATAAAATTTTACAAGACAAAGGGTTCAAGAAAGGTATTGTTGACAACAATCTATATATTAATTATGAAGGTAATGATCTATTAGTTGTTTTGGTTTATGTAGATGACATTATTTTTTTTTGTACTAATGACTCTTCTATTCAGTGGTTTGCTAATTCTATGCAAACAGAGTTTGAGATGTCTATGATAGAAGAACTGACATATTTTTTTGGTTTACAAGTAAATCAGAGTTCTGCGGGAATATTTATCTCTCAAGAAAAATATTTGAAAGAGATGTTGAAAAAGTTCCAGATGGAAGATTCCTCTTCTGTTAATACACCTATGGTGGTTGGTTGCAAGCTCAGTAAAGATGATATTTCACCTGATGTTGATCAAAGAACATATCAATCAATGATAGGCAGTCTTTTGTACATCACAGCGTCTCATCCTGATATAATGCAAGTTGTTGGAATGGTAGGTCGTTATCAGTCCGCTCCTAAACAAAGTCATTTAGCAGTTGTCAAGAGGATATTCAAATATTTGAAGGACACAATGACTTATGGTCTGTGGTATCCTAGAAATCAGAATTTTCAGTTAACTGCTTATTCAAATATTGATTGAGCAAATTGTGTGGATGAGAGAAAGAGAACCAGTGGAGGTGCATTCTTCCTGGGTGACTCGTTAGTAGCATGGTTTAGTAAGAAGCAGGGATCTATTTCCTTATCAACTACAGACGCAAAGTACATTGTTGTTGCTACTTGTTGCACTCAGATTTTATGGATGATACAAACTCTTACAGATTTGAAGGTAATTTTTATTGATCCCATCCCACTTCACTGTGATAACACCAGTGCCATTAGTGTCTCCAAGAATCCTGTACTTCATTCAAAGACTAAGCATATACCAATAAAATACAATTTTCTCAGAGAACAAGTTACAAACAGAATTGTTCAGTTGAATTGTATTCCTTCCACAGAACAGATAGTTGATATCTTTACTAAACCATTAGTAGTGACACCATTTGAATATCTTCGTCAGAAGTTGGGGGTCATATCTTCTTTTGTCTAATCTGTTCACCTAGTCAGGGGGAGTACTTATTCAATATCTGTTGTATTTTTGGTAAGTGTTGTAACAGCTCGGGGGAGCATATTTTCTTTGACATTGATGTCAAAGGGGGAGAAAAGTTGTGGTTAGTTGTAAAAGTTGTGGTTAGTTGTCTGGATGTTATAGAAAATCAGTGCAGCTGCAGCCTTTCAGGGTTGCAATCAATGCTAAAGGGGGAGATTGTTGGCATATCTTTCAGGAAAAGAATGTGTTTGTCATTGATGGCAAGAACAACAGCGATGACACTCAGAATATTGATGGCAAGAACAACAGCAAGGACACTCAAAAGAGCACAGAGAAGAAGATTAGACCTTAGTCGTCAGATCGGAGCGCGAAGGACAAGCAATCGTTGGATTCAGTATAACTGCGAAGAGGATAATGGCAAAGAGCCGTCCTCCAACTCGTGATATGTGCAGTCGCGAAATGATATGGGTCGTTGGATCCAGAGGACACGTGGCGAGAGATCAGCATTTCTCTCACTGAAGAGTTAAAGGAAGGAGGTGCTCTAACCTTTGAAGTCGCGAAATGCAAAATCGTTGTTGGAGTCGCCTTTGTTTTTTCTAGCCCGTCTCAAATTTCATGTCTTAATGCTCGAAATCGAAAGATGGTTTTCGTATTTTCCGTCTGTGGTTTCAAAATTTATGAAGTCTTATCACGCAGCAGCGATGATTATTGTACTCTCGAGGTGAGTTCTACTTTTCGGAAAAAAAAATTCCCCCTTTTGTTCTACCTCGGGATTTCGCATGTTGGATGCTATAGATCACGTAGTTCACAAGTCCCGAGCAACGAAACAACGAAATCGCTTTAAAATTTTACCACGGGTCAGTAACGGGAGTAAAGTTTTCCTAAATCACGATTGAACATCATCGGGTTTTCGTGCCTCGACGTTCACTAAATCCAAAACTCTCATTATCGTATCCCCGATAGCCGAAACCACGAGGTCCGTATGTTAGTAACCCGTGTCAAAGTTAAGAGAAAAAACTAAGCCATGGTTAAGTTTCGTCGGCAATTCGCCACTCAGCGTGTTCTCTTTTAAAAAACTACATTGTCTAAGCCCGAGTCGCGAAGTCGCGATGAAGATACGAACATAATTAATTAAACACTTAATCCGAGTTTATCTTCCCTTTTAATTAAAACGTATTATCGCGATCTCGCGGTTTCGCAGCTCGGCATGCAAACTTCCCGGAAACTTACCTTCGAAGCTCTCAGTCGCGATATGGAGAATATAAATAATCACGTAATTAATTAAGCACCTAATCACAATTACGTTTTTATTAACCAAAAAATTGCAATTTCGGGGGTTAGAAGTTCAAAGGGTTAAAGAAAAAATTCCCGATACAACGAATACCAAAAGGTTAAATTAACTTTGGTAAAATCGGATTAATTAAGCTAAATCAATATCTCTCGTGTTTTGATGCTTGCACAGTTTACGAAGCAGTCTTAATCCTTCCTTACGCCAACTGACATTTCGAACTGCCAAAATTTATGGCATTAATTAGAAATAAGGCGAATCGACAAATAAAGATCGGGTTTTTATTGCTAAATTTATTTATAAACATGATTTAACAGATCTGTTCTAAAAAGTACCGAGTTTTCGAAATATATAGAGTTGTTATTCGTTATAACAAATGCATTTCTATATTATGCAGAGCACACTTTCTCAGCGAGCTAACTTCTATATGTATACGTATTTTTATCGCAAAAGAGCTAAAACAGGATCTCCAGTCATGGCCCCGCGAAAAGCATCCAAAGCCAGTGTTGAGGTTTCGGGACAAGGTTCGGACAACGTTGTTGATACTTCACCTCGAAGTGTCGACTCAGTCCCGAACTGGTCGTTCGTTTCTGATGTTCTGCAGGCCGAATTAGTGGATTATTCCGAAAATTCCAGCGATAATGAAAAAGACGACATAACCACCAAGTATAAGATCGTCATTCAATCGGGAATGCATAAAATAGCGGCCAGGCCACGACTACTCCCCTATTATGATATGGTCTGATGGGCATTAGACCATGTGGACATACCGACCAGAACCATCATGAATGAGCAAAAGGTCACCATCGGGACTTTCAGGCCTGAACATTTGCAAGCCATGTACAAGTTGTCCGCAGCGTCCGACCTTACATATGATGTTGAATTCTTGGAAGAGTTCAAACAGAAGGAATGTGTGCAGTATGACAAAACTATGTCTAGTTTAATAAGAGATTGGGTTTCGCACCCTGCGAAGTTCAGGGCAGACAGTGATGGTATATATTCAATAGCTTCCTTAGAACCACAGTTCAAGTATGTAGTTATGATGACATGCAGATTATACGAGAGAGAGGACACCTCACATTTCTTTCTTCAATGGGTACCTCTAATATTTCGAGTCGTCGAAGGTTGTTCCTTCGACTGGGCGAAAATGTTGTCTGATAGCTTGACCAGTCGGGTTACGGAGTATCGGGCGCAGAAAGAGAGTGGAAAAATTTCTTCATTTTTTATGTCTGCATACATTATGGACGTCGTGTGCTTTCTAACACCATTTCCCTTAATGCGCTGGAGTTGGACTCCAGCAAAGGACAAGCCCATCCACGTCTATCATGCGAAATTGTGGGAAAACAAAGCGGCAGATTCTGTATATGAAATCTTCAATTGGGTGATGGTACCGCTGCATGTCACTATTTTCGGCCACCCGCCACCCAGGATCTCGGATAGTATAGTGATGAATTTGAGCAGCATAGTTGACTGGTATGTAGAAGCCGAATTTGTATCTCAGAGTTTTTGGGGCTTCTGTTCCCCCGCATGCATTGCCATTATTCATTCCCGACAAGTTGGTTTGTCGTGAGGTTGCTAGACAAACAGTGATCGGTGGTATAAGCAAGGAGCTTAAGGAATACTCAAAAAAGGTATGGCCACATTTTCCTGTTCATTTAAATTCATATTCTTCATTAGATTTCGGGCATGCTAAAGCTGAGGCAGCAGCCCTGGAAGACCTAAAGTTGGTCCTTATTGAATATAAGAAGCACGATCCGCAAAGGGTCGTGAGTAATCATTTGGCCAGTTGCGGGCTCAAGAGATCTGGACCGTTAGATCATAGAGGGTTGTGGACCGTTGCTCTGGAATATTTTGGATATCGGAAGTTAAAAGAGTCAAGGTTGGCTCATGTTCAAACATCTGAAACGTGAAATTGCGATAAGATCTGGATTGTTAGATCACATAGGGTTGTGGACCGTTGATCTAGAGTATTTCGGATATCGACAGTTAAAAGAGTTAGGGTTGGCTCACGTTCAAACATCTAAAATGCGAAATCGTGATAAGGCATGGACCGTTAGATCAAAGAGGGCTATGGACCGTTGATCTGATATGAAATCTGAGTTCGCAAAGAGGACATCTTGACCATTGGATCAAGGACTAATCTAGGTCGTCAAATCCAGGAGAAGAACATGTGCCACAAGAGGAGATCCACGTCAGCAAGGAGAGTTGCAGACGTCAGCAAGGACCACGTCAGACAGGAACTCATGAAATCCCGAAATGCAGAAGGTAATCACGACCGTTGAGTCACGGGAAATCTCAGACCGTTGATCTGAGGTAATTGAAGTCGGGAGTTCGGGAATCAGAAGAAGGGAGGTGCTCTAACCTCCGACATCGCGAGTCGCGAAACGCTCGAATGTTTGGCCCGTGGTCATAGCCAAGGTCACAGCGTCGTTGGATTAAGGGAGGAGCTAGCACGTCGCTAGACTCCACATCAGAGATGTGAAATCGTGAAATGCCTTTTTTTTTTAACAGTGGTCACATTAGCGGAAGAGAAGGGAAGGAGCTAATGTTGTTAGGCTCCACTTTGGAGTTTCGCGAGTAGGGAAAATCTAGGTGACTCACAGTCGATCACCCGAAATGTGAAATCGTGAAACGAATTTTGTTTGTCGTATGGTCACAGCAAGTGAGAATGTGGGGAGAAACACGCCTGGTGCTAGTTCAAGTAGGTAAAGTTCGCGAGGAACATATTTGAAAGGTCAGCAAGTCTCTGCGAATTTAATCCAACGGTGTTGATTAATCGGCTTTTTCAGTGAAGAGTGATTGTTGCACTTCACGGACTATTGATAAGTTACAATTCAGTTAGCAGAACTTAATCATAGTTCTTGGGTTTTTTGGCGATTTGGTTGCTTGTGTGTTTTTTTTGGAGATTCGAAGTGTAACTAAATGGAAGGATTGTATAAAAGAAATACGTTGTCACTGAGTTAGGTTGGCTATTCTCACTGGAAAAATGAGTTGAACTGGGAGAAAGGAAAATCATAGTATGCACAGTGTGAGATCAAACTCAAAGATGAGAAACAGAAGCTGAACAAAACAGAAAAGGTGAAGAGAGCAGAATGTACACATACCAAAGAGTATGAGAGGAACAGAGAAAGAACAGATAGAAAGAGACAGCAAGTCAAGCCAAGTATGAACAGAATAGAAGAATAGTGAAGCAAAGAAGAATTGTTGAACAGAGAAGAAGTGGTAAGAATTGATATATATGTATTGTTAGTTATTCAATCATTTATTTATAATCAGGGAGGTGTTAGGGAGGACTATAGTCCTCTA
Organism: Picea engelmannii; assembly: GCA_009831015.1. NCBI lineage: Eukaryota > Viridiplantae > Streptophyta > Pinopsida > Pinales > Pinaceae > Picea > Picea engelmannii. The sequence continues at coordinate 56,432 of ML797603.1, read as the reverse complement.
TTATTCAAGTTGGTGCTTGAATACTGGAAGTTGTAGCTTTCATCTAGTTGTGGCTAGAAAACATGGTGGCAAGGTGGTACTAGGAAAAACATAGAGTTTTTTGTATGCAAGTTGGTGCATGTATAAGTGGAAGTAGGTGCTTCCATCCAGTGGGTGCTGGAACACTCAGGGAGTTGGTGCTTCCTTCTAGTGGGTGTTAGAGAAACCAGAGAGTTGGTGCTCTCAGCAAGTTGCAGCATGTAAAACAAAGGTGGTAGTCTCATTTTGAGTTGGTGCTCAAAGATAGATGATGTACAAAACATATAAGACTATCTATCATTCGAAGAAAAAGAGGTTTCCTCATGAAAATTTGTCTTTGTGTATATCATATGTGTGATTGATGTTTACTATTTATGTTGTCCATATCTTGTATAATCTTGATGGCCACTTGGAGAAGATTGAAAAAATGTTTTAATAGACATAATATTGTTTAATCACAGTAACAACTTATTCACCCCCCCTCTTGGTTGTCTTAGTAATTTCAAGAGACTAGCACATGTTATTGTCCTAGTTTTAAAAGCCCTCACCTACTAGATCTTGTCAAGAGGCCATTTTTCTTGAATCATTTACTAAGGCCTTGCCATTGCAACACCTTAGTATCCATTACTTCATCTTAGCTGATTTTTGCTTCATCTTTGAGTTAAAGAGAGAGGAAATCTACTAAGGCCTAGGGTTACCTACACCTTAGTAGCTAGTTTCCCTTAGAGTTTGATAATTGGAGCCTTGGGTTACCAACACTCCAATCTATCAATCTCTCTTGTCTTTGACTCTCTTACTATCGTTATTTCTCTTCAACATTTGTTGCCACATCATTGACTCCATTTTCCCTAAAGCACTAGTCTAAGTCCTCTTTTGAGTAATTGATCAAAACAACCATCAAAACCTATTCTTTGAGCTTCCTACTAACCATTTCTAACCCTAAAATATCCTAACCTACTAACAATATCATTGTTGTTACTAAAGTAAGCTACAGCCATTAATTGCAGCATTAAAATCTTTCAAAAGCAATTGAAAAGGTTGATTTATACATTGTCTTGTTTGCTTCTAACAAATGATAGTATTATGATTTCAATGGTTGATGATTCTTAGTCATTTTGAAGCTATTTCAAGGCATTTAATGTGAAGTATTGCCTTATAAATGTTGTTATAATTTTTTGTTTACTTCATCATTATCAACCAATTGCTTTTATTGAGAAAGTCTATGGTTTTACGAAGTGTTAACCAGCAAGTTGTACTTGCAATATATATAGTTTCTTGTTGCTTTGTTCCGGGCAGGTACACCTTGATATATTATCATTTCATTGGTTATAAAACCGAGACTTTATGATCAGTGGTGACTTGTGAGAGGGGATCTTTATTTAGCCATTTTTACTTTTCCTTCTCAAACCCCCAGGTCATCGAGGACGCCTCCCCTAGGCCTACCATCCTAAATAGAAAGAGACATCCTATTGAAGTGACAGTGATAGGATAGTCTCGAGTTACGCCAATTTGTTTTCCTTTTACCTTTCCTTCTATCAAAGTACAAATTGTGCAATAACATTTTACAAATAACTACATATCATCAAAATCATTGCCTATATTAGGATCCTCATCCTCAGCGTGACCCTCTAAGCATTAAAATAAGATAGAAAAAACTTGACATGCCTAATAAGTGATTTTACTTGAGTGAAGGGTACAGTTTTACTAGGGTCGCGACAAAAGAGTTCGACAATCATTGTCACCAACATCAAGGTACATAGAGGGCTTGGTGCTCTTGACTAAATGCCAATTTCATACCCTCATACATGATAGAATCTAGTAGAAAAGTTGCAATACTGTCAATCTTGAAATCCTGAAAACCATTAAGTCTGTTGAATTTTGAATGGGACCTAAAATTCTACTTTCTGCATATGAAGTCCAATGAGGTTGGAACCACTCTCAAACAACCTGAAACAATTAATGGTAATGTTAAAATTTTAAGTAAAAGGATGAAAATGAAAGATAAAGGAGAATGTCACTTTAAGAATTTAATATTACCATTAATTAGTAGATTACTATCCTCTTTATGTTTGCAAAATGACAAAAAAAAACTAAGTTTTCAGCTCTTGCTCGCCTCTTGCTCCTTTGCTCTCTAAACCCCACTATGTTTGCAAAATGACACTTTAAAAACAAAAAAAACAACTTTTAATTCATGATTGTCTGCGGCCCTGCAACATTTTCCAACTCGCGATATTATCATGCTATTTTAGAAAATATCGCGATATTATCGCCAGAGGAAAATATTGTGTTATTTTCGAAAATATCACGATATTATCGTCGGAGGAAAATATCGCGATATTTTTGGGCGATAATATTGTCGACCCTCAAAACGGCGATAATATCACGATGTCAGCGATATTATCGCGATGTTGGTAACACTGATTCATATGCCACCTTGGGCCCTTATTGCTTACTAAGAGAACTATTCTACAATGTGATTTTATTTTTCTTATACCAAAGCTTCATAAACTTCTTTTGCACATTAAGATTAGCCATAAAAAAAGAGTCCATGCAAGGATATCCAAGAATAATATCCACATCATCCATATTTGTAGCATGAAAATCTGAATGTAAAACATATTTATCCATAATAATCTTCAAATCTTTAAAAGTTTTGAACATTCTCACCCACAACATGTGTGCTTTCGATATGTTATGTAAGGACCTACAATATTTTAGCCAAGTTAACACTGATGAATGATACTTATTGTTAGGGTTTGTAAAAATAATGACCTTCCCCCTTTGCTAAAGACATCCATGAACCTATAATAGGAAGTGTTCACATGAAAATAAACCCTTACAACTCTCTTTATCTTTGTGGCATGAGAACCCCTATCTAAAAATAAGCATTCAACTTTTACTTCTAAAAAATAGAGATTCTTATTAGGGCCAACTGACTACCACCATATGGTAGCATCATCCTTTAGATTATAACCTAATTTGTATCTCCAACGATGAGACTCTGACTTCCTCCAATTTAATTATTTTTAAACACTAGAACCATGAAATGTTCCTGTAAAAAACATCATCCTTAGGGAAACCCAAAAATAAAACTAGGGTTTTGAAAAAATAGCTTTCAATGAAGCTTCTTTGTGTGGTTAGTTTAAAGAGAATAATTATTGTAATATTAAGTACCTAGGGAGATATCTAAGGGGAATACTTAGTATAATGTGGTCATAATCATGAAATAAGGTCCACAGGGTAGTTGGGTGTAATAAATATAATAATGAAGGGTAGTTGGCATAAACCACTAGGAATAATTAATGTAATGTGGCCATAATCATGGAATAAAGCCCACTAGGTAGTTGGGTGTAATAAATATAATAATGAGGGGTAGTCAGCGTAAACCAATAGGAATACTCATAAAAGAATATACACATGAGTATCATTTTATTGGAGATATACAGAAGATTTTATTGTAACAAGCATTAATTGTGAAGTGAAACATTCCATAAGGAGTAATTGATGGTGTTACCCTACCTCAGAGTATTATCATATTCTTGAATATATTGTTTGTGATTGAATTATTTCTGATCCAAAAATACAAATGATACATGATAAAAGTGGCCAGATACATTTCTATCAGAATCATCATAGCTCTTACAGCCAAAAAGAAGTGGAAGTTACACCAGATGGATGTGAAAACAACCTTCTTAAATGGTGTTATTGAAGAAGAAGTGTATATAGAACAACCTCAAAGGTTTGAAGTTGAAGATAGAAAGACTCATGTCTGCAGGTTGAAGAAGGCTCTGTACGGGTTGAAGCAAGCTCCTAGAGCTTGGTATGGCAGAATTGACAGTTTCTTAACGAGTTTCGGCTTTACCAAGAGTAAAGTTGATTATAACCTTTACTTCAAAGTTATGAATGATGAACCAGTTATATTGTTGATGTATGTAGATGACTTATTCTTAACTGGAGAAGAAAAGCTCATCACGGATTGTAAGAAAAATCTCGTTGCAGAGTTTGAAATGAAAGACCTCAGCCTAATGCATTATTTCTTAGGTCTTGAGGTTTGGCAGAGCCCAAAGAAGATCTTCCTTAACCAAGGGAAGTATGCAGTTGAAATACTAAAGAGGTTTGATATGTTTGAATGTAAAGCCATGAACACACCCATGGAAACAAAGTTGAAGCTCCTGGTTGATACTTCGTCAGAAATGGTTGATGCTACATTGTACAGAAAAATCATTGGATCGTTGATGTATCTGACGAATACCAGGCCAGATATATGTTTTGATGTGAACACCTTAAGTCGGTATCTGGTAGAGCCCAGACGTGTCCACCTTGTTGCTACAAAACATGTGATGAGATACCTTAAGGGTACGTTGGACTTTGGTCTCTGTTATAATGGAGATCGTGACTTCAAACTGGTTGGTTATACTGATTCAGATTGGGATGAAAGTGTTTATGATAGAAAGAGCACTTCAAGATGTTGTTTTAGTGTGGGGTCAACCATGACTTCATGGCAAAGCAAGAAGCAATCCAGTATTTCTCTCAGCACGGTAGAAGCGGAATACATTGTCGCATGTTTCGCCAGTTGTGAAGACATATGGCTTCGGAAGTTGTTGACAGGTCTATTTGATCTGGAGATGGAAGCAGCCATGATTCTATGTGATAACCAGAGTTGCATAAAGATGACGGAGAACCCTGTGTTCCATGACAAGTCGAAGAACATAGAAATCTGGTATCACTACATTCGTGATATGGTGTAGAGGGGAGTTGTAAAGCTCCAATATGTTGGCACAGATGAGCAGGTTGAAGATGTGTTGACTAAGCCTATGTCTTGTGTAAAATTTGAATACTTTCGAGACAAGCTTGGTATAGTCCGAAAGGACCTCCCTCGAAAGGGGGAGTGATGTTGATGATACTATGGTATCCTGACCAGCAGCGGGTAGCTCATTTAGGATTTTATATCCTAGGGGACTAACCATCCCTGGATAGATCCCGAAAGTCCTGTAAGGACAGTCTGCCAGGGAACCTGTGCATGTATATGCTAGTTGTGGTCAGTAGTGGTAGCTCTGTTATGATTTTTATAATCCTAGGGAATATTATGATTCCTGGGCAGATCCTGAAGGTCCGGTAAGGACGATCTGTCAAAGTACCACGTGGTAGCTCCTTTAGGATTTTATATCCTGGGGAATCTTATGATTCCTGGGCAAATCCCTAGGGACTGTCAGAGTACCACAAAATGTTGTTACACCTGCCTAATTTTGTTGTTATATGATGATAATGATGTTATCTCAGCCTCGTGTTGATGATGTTGTTGTTCCAGCATCGTGTTGTGATGATGTTGTTCCAGCCTCATGTAGTGATGATGTTGTTGCTCCAGCCTCATGTTGTGATGATGTTGTTCCTCCAGCCTTGTGTTGTTGACGATGATGATGTTGATGTTGTTATTATAGCTTTTATGCTAACTGATGTTGATGTTTAAGATTCGAGCTCCATAATGTTAACGATGATGATGATGGTATTCCAGCTCCATGCTGTGAATGATGATGATGATGATACTCTAGCTCCATGATGTGAATGATGATGATGATGATACTCCAGCTCCATGTTGTGAAATGATGATATTATTGATGATGAGAAAAACTTCAGATGATTTATAGATATGTCGATCAGTGTTCCAAATGATCTTGATGTTGTTGTCCTCTCTCTCCCCTGATGATGTTGTAGAATACCCTTCTTTTTAGGGGGGGGGTGTTGAAATATTATAACTGCGAAGAATATTCTAATTATAATTGAGTCATTATCATACAAATCAATCCCCTTTTGTGGATTGATCATGTCGGGCTTTGTATAAGACCAAATCCCCTTTTGTGGATTGGTCAAACCCAAATTAAGTAAGGCTAATTGAGAAATCGGCCCCCGGGGCTAATTAAAGTGGTTTTAGCCACTATTTCGAGAAGTCGGCCCTGCCTAATGAAGAGACACCACCCTAGCTCTCCTCGGCTAGTATAAATAAGAGAGGCTAGCGCCTCATTTACTCACTCACTCAAGTCACTCATCTAGTGCACAAGTTTGAAGGAAGTTGCAGTTGTCGAAAGGAGAGAGAGGCGCATTGCTCAATCTTGGATATTCTCTAGTGTTTAGTTTATTATCTTGGCATTGTATTGGCAATCTATATTAAGGAAGTTTTTGCTGGGCTTTCTCCCCCATGAGGGTTTCCTAGGATAAATGTTGTGTACCTTGTGATTGTGTTTCTTTCAGTGATCCTTCTTATGCTATTATTGTCTAGTAAATTGAAAAGAACTTAATAGCAACTCTAAATTTAACATGAAGTGTGGGACCTACATCGAGGTGACATTGGGTGTAGGATTCCCAAGTTGTAGCACTTGCTTTTGTGGTTGGGTCGAGCTTTGCCCAACCTACAACTTATGCTATAACATTTTGGCGTCGTTGTCGGGGAAGATTTTGAATCTTCTCCGTACCCTAACGACACTTTGGTAAGCTATCCCAAAGCCTTTCCCTTAACTTACCTGGCAACTCTACCCAAGGGACGTTCCCTTTCCACCCTTCTTGATGAGCTCATCTTGATGTTCATCTAGCGACTCCACCTTCCCATAACCCACTTTTCCCTTGTGTTCCCCTTTCCATCCTTTGATGAGCCTTGAGCTCATCTGGCAAGTCCATTGAGGTGTTATCCTAAGTAATGGAAACATGGCCCTTTGGCGCTTTCATGAAGCATACAAAGCTTTGGATCTCGAAGCTATTGATGGATATCCAAATAAGTGCCCAATTAACCAATTTGATCTCCTCCCAAACTTCGATGGTAATCCATTGTCAGTCGTACCACATGTTGTTGAGTTTGTCAGAGCCATCTCATGTTTGAGTGCGCAACATGAGGATGTATGCTTGCGGTTGTTTTTTCTATCCTTGAGAAGGGAAAAGAGAGATTGGATCAGACATTCTTACAATCCAAGAAACATATCTTCTTTGACGATCCTCATCAGAGAGTTCCTTAAGCATTGGGGACCAGAAGCTCAAAGTCTTGAAGATACAATTCAGGACCTGGAGGATGCATTTTCAAGAGAAGGTTTTGACCTTGATCCTATTGAATGCTTAAGGGGAACGCTTCTTCCATAGTTTGTTGAAACGACAATTGAAAAACAAGAAGTTGACAACACCAATGAGGAAAATTTTGAACGTCTCAAGCGAAGCAGAGATGAAGATTCCAAGTTTTGTGAACAACTAATGAGACTTTGCCCTGATAAGGACTTTCTAGTTAAGTTTTTTCAGCAAAGAAAAGAGGAGCTTGACGCCATCATAGAAGATTATGAGAAAATGCCTACCCAAAATTCATCATGGGAAGTGATCATTGCATATTTTGGAACAGATTCATTATACGATGCTCTAACTGAGAAGTATGGATACCAAGAAGGATTCCCAAGTGATGATGAACAACTCTTCATGCCCAAGGAACTCTATGAACTCGTTTTAGATCAAGATGAAGATGGTGAGTTCTTTGAACCTTTTGAAGATGATGAAGACCTAGATAAAATACAACACCCAGATGAAGTGACATTGGTGTCCTTGCTCCCGCTTGACGAAGATGATATCATCCAAGCTTGTTCTCCTCGTGGATATGAAGATGAAGTATTTGCCCTTCCACTTGATGAGGACGTCCAGACCTCTGCTCCGCCTGCACATCAAGAAGAGAACCTGATGAGCTATAATCCTTTTGAAAACTTTGATGATGCTTTGTTCCATGACTATGGAAATAAAGAAAACTACCAAAAGGATCTTGATGAAGTTTCTCTTGCAGAAGGCATGAACGAGACATTGTTATCTATTGTCCAGTCTTGTGAAGAAGCAATCAGCTTCGATGATGTAGATGAAATCATGGAACAACCCCCAAATATAGTTGGCGACCACATTGATGATTTCATACGTATTGGGAGGCGTAGATGGGACATGAGTTGTTACATCTTTGATGGAAATCCCATCTACGACATTGAAGGCCACTCTCATAAGGACATAAGCATATTTTAAGAGGATTTCTTTTCACAGTGGAATGGTCTGTATATTTCGCAGCCTGGTGATGATATGGTTACAGATTTGTTCAGCCCCTTCGAGGATAACTCGTTGCATCATACTCAGAGTGATTTTCATTCATCCCTTGATGCACACCCTTTTGAGGATGTAGATTTGTTCTACGAGGACTTTCAGCCTTTGTGCTCAGATTTTGATACATACCAGGTCGTGGCCAGCCCAAGGCAGTCAGCAATTCACTCTACGAAGCGGAAGTTTTGTCATCTTCGGGATTCTCACGAGGATTCAAGGACAAAGAGGCAGCGTTTTTCTTCTTCTAGACTTGAGCCTGTCCAGTATCTCATTTCTTCCCCTCGAGTGAAGCATGGGGTCTTCTTGAGTCATCTCACATCTTCTCAGTCTTCAGGGAGCAGTGATTGTGTTGATGAGGATGGATAGATCGGGCTTGTGGCTATGCTTGCAGGCGGGAGTTCCAGAACGATCGAGATTGTGGTTTCTCTTTCCAACAGGATTTCCTCCCTCCCACTCATCTCCATGAGTTTTATTTCATGATTGATTATATGTCTATTTATGCTCATGATTACTATGTGTTGGACTTATCTTTGTTGTTTTACATGATTAAGCACAGGGGGGGATGTCTTCATCAGATGATCAGGTGGTTGCACTGGTTGTACGATTTCACTAGACACCTTTGAGACTTGATCTTCAGGGTCTCAAGACCCCAGGTAAGTAGGTAAGTCATCTTGATTGCTTGCATCTTTCATTTTGGTTTGCTCCTATTAGTTTAGTTGCATTGCATTTTCATTTTGCTCTACTTGCATTATTGATTTCATCATCATATATGTATACTTAGTTAGAAATAATGTCAAAATTTCATTTTTCTAGCTTAATTGGTTTTGATTATGATCATACGAGAACAAGGATGAGTAGGCTATCATGCACTGGACAGTTTGATGTAAAAGACCATGAGAGTAAAAGACCATACCAAAATCAATAAAGATGCTAAGATAATCCACCATAAAATCCATAGGCTTTTACATACCCTTTTACTTCCTCAAACAAACCCTTGCAACATCAATGAACTTTAAGCAATAAATGATGGAGACTAGAGTGGGGGTGGTTGGGTCGGGCTTTGCCCAACCTACAACTTGTGCTATAACAGTGCCCACCATGAAAACACCTCGGAGGTGAACAAATCCTACAACTAATTAGCTAAACTGTTTCAAGTTGGCAAGTATTCAATTACAAGATTTATGTAAAGTTTGATGTGCAAATCGGTTAATTGAGAGGTTACTAGTGTCCTTTTGCTTAAGAGGATGTTGATCACTGTGTACTGGTTTAGATTTTTGACAAGAATGGTTGCTATGTTATTTAAGGGAAATTTCAGCTCCATATGTTTACTTTGCTGAAGAGGATTATAAGTGTGGTGGTTGCATTGGTTCAACAGAGTAACTAGTAAAAATACCTTTTTGAGAAGTAGATAGCTAACCACACACTGAGAAGGCATTGAGTTGGCCAAGAGCTGAGGGACAAGATACTTAACTACCATGGAAATTGTAAATGTTGAGCATAAAGGGAATTATGCCAAGGGCAGAGGAGGTTAAAGATTGAGAAGAGTATTATAGGAATTCAAAGGCCTCAACTTTTTAATAAGACGTAAGACAGATTATACATTTCTAATTTGGAAAATGGATTTCATTGTTCTTTTTAGGGACAATTCCATCTCTATCCATAGGTCACATGGTTATATGTTTGTAGGACATGCCAAATGCTCTTGCTATGCCAATCACTCCACCTACCAATGAGACATCTTGTAAATTCTAATAGAATCAAGGAATTCGAATTGTCGTCCAATGAGAATGTCCCCACTATTCCTCTGTGATTTTGCAGGTACTTTCCCTGTGATTTTACACTAGCCTGCTAGAATTGCACAGATAAAATGTTCTTCAGAAGAAGATAAACGTATGGACCTGAAATTTCCTTTAAATAACAAAGCAACCATTGTTATCAATAAATCTAAACTAGTACACAGTGATCAACATCATCTTAAGCAAAAGGACACTAGTAACCTCTCAATTAACTAATTTGCACATCAAACTTTACATAAATCATGTAATTAAAGTTACATAGATAATAGATAGGGAGCTTTTAGCTGTAGAAATGAAAGGCCATATATAGATTTTAAACAGGGAGAATGCAAACAAATTCCAAGTGATCAAATGCAAAACATGGTTACAGTTTTCTGTTCGAATACCACGGTGATTCCTACCACATGCCGAAGCATGCCAAAGATATTCGATCTTTCATGGTTCCATTTATGTTACCATAGTGCCAACACCACTGTTCCTTTGTATTAAAATAAAGAAAATATTGCATGTGCATAAAAATATGAAAAACTTACAAACGACATGTGCCAACCATAAACACATGATTTGCTTCATCATCGCACTTAGTGAGAAATTCATTGCAGATTGAAAACAACTAATATTCATTCTCATGCATTGCAAATCACAAAAAATTGCAGATTTGAAATATTTATTTGCCAGAAATCATACAAACATTAATGTTCTTCAAAACACCAGACTTCTTACAGAAGTTACTGAATTGGAAGTAAAAGCTTACAGAATATAAGCACAACACTTGACATCTGCAAAAGGCAGAAGTGATGCTAGTTATCTCGATGGAATAATGAACACTCTTGCTGCAATTCAGAGATCAAACATATTTCTTCCGGTGATTATTCAGACTGCAGATCTTTGTACTGCTTAATAGTGTTTTGTCGAGAACATTTCAAAATAGTCTTCTCTGCAACAATGAAGTAAGATGCAATAGAAGCTGCGATCCACAGAAAGAAATAGTGAGCATTTGGAAGTCAAATTTCTTTCATACATTATTACCTGTTAAAATAAATATCCTACAATAGTCCTTTGCGCCATACAATACAAGTACAGAAACTGCTCTCTATAAGTTTTATCCGAGGGAACTAAATAAAATCTAATTCACTGAAATTATATATATATATATATATATATATTGCAATCTAAAATTAAGAGCCATACATTTACATGAAGCAGACAGTAAATATTTACTCTAGAGTCTAGACAACTGCCTTAATAGCATAAAGAATGGTGGTTACCTGGTAACTGAACTTTGACAATCAAAATAATTCAGCACTTCTGTTGCATAAGAGCAAAGAAAACAGGAAAGCACAATCTATAGATAGACCAAACTGGCGTACAAACACCCATAGTAAATGTATGAGCATTAACACAATAAAAGGTGATAACAGCAATAAAGGTCTTAATGAGTGAAAGTGGTTCAAAGTCCAAATAAACTAATCATACTTTTTTTTTTTAAATGCATCTTGTATTTCATTAATGAACAAAAGATGCATCATCCAGATTACATCATCAAGCCAATGTTTGGTTACAAAAACTGCCCCAACCTACATAGGCAAGGAGTACCAGCCTATCAGATTTGGTTCCAACGTCAATAGAATCTCTATCTCGTCTGAAGATCCGTATCATTGCTATAATCTGAATTGCTAGATCTGATTTGAAAACTTTGATTTCCCCCAAATGAAACGGCATAGAATTGCCATTAATACATCGTATCTTCAACAACGAGATGCCACTCAAGCATCATGCCCCATATGCTTCTTCCTGCCAACCTGATCATCCACCTATTGCCAAAAAACACCCCTTTGCAATGAAAAGGAAACAGATAGCAGAGTACTCAATGGTAACGCAATCCTGCTCTGGCCACCCTGCAATCCCACAAAAGATGTTTATCTGTTTATCTCTTTTGGAACCTATCTTTAAAACTAGGCTGTCATTGAGGACTATCCTGAGCGTCGTGCCCCACCACCCCTTTGCTCCCGAAGCATGCTCTGAGAGGGAGTGCCCCAGAACGCCCTTGAAACATGCTTTCAGATCACTCCCACCTGGGAATGTTTTTCAGGAGAGTGTTCCTGGGGATTTTGGGGCAATCCCTGCTCCTGTGGGAAGTGCTCCCAGGGCCTTAGAAACACTCCCCAAGCGCTCCGTGAACAGTCCAGCACATTGAGCCATTTTTTTTTGCTTGTTGGAAACAAGGCAAAGTTCCAATAGGGAAAATTAGTCATGACTAGGGTTCCTTGATGGATTAAAACACTCTTTCACTCCATTTTCTCTCATTCTATCACTCATTTCAACCATTTCACACATCTTTACTAGGTTTTTGAGTGGGCTTCTTGCTAGTTGTTGAGGAGCATATGTGTGAGAGCTTGGAAGGGAGATTGAAGGCTGCCACAGTTACATTCAACCTCCATTGGAGAGCTGAAAAGGTAGGCTCTAAGCCCATTCTTCTCTGGGTTTTTTTCCATGTGTTGTAAAGTTGTAAATTCTCTTTGTTGAAAACTTGAATGTTTGCTTCTCCTACTCTTTCCCATTCCTCCTCCCTCATTCTATTGCAAGCAATAGGTTATTCTCAAGAAGCCTGATGGATATATGGTTTATCTTTTTGGTTCCAACTTTTGCGATGGTGGTGTTGTTGGGAAACCGAAATACCAATGATGAGGAGAAAGAAATAGGTTGTGGCCCATACGTTGGAGAGGAGGAAGAAATGGAAGGGGATGATGACAATGTCATTGATGATGGAAATAAACCCAACGAGAGTTGAACATGCTTGTGGAAATATGTGACAATGCATGATGGAGGGATAGGGGGTGGAACCACTAAATTTACATGCTCCCGTTGTAGCAAAATTTACACAAGCTCATATACTTGTGTGAAAAAGCATCTCTGTAGAATTATGCCATGTGATGAAAAGAAGAGTGTAGGATTCAAAACCTATGATAAAGTGTCAACAAAAGATAGAAAAATACAAGAGGGAAGAGAAGGAAGCACAAAACAAATCCAAAAAATCAAAGGTTGAATCTAAGACCTCAGGCTCATATAGAATGTTTGGAGGTCGATCCCCATCCCTCCATGCTGGTGGATTCTCGCCCATGCAATTGGGGCATAGAACAATATCAGATTTCCTTGACCAAGGTTGTAGGGATGATGTGGATGCAAAAGTGTTCATGATTCTCTGTGCATGTGGCATACCATTCAATGTTCTTCGCTCACCCTACTAGCATGAAATGGTACAAGCCATCAACAAATGCCCCTACAGGATACACGAGCCACTGGTATGACAGCCAAAACCATGGGACTTGATAAGGAAAGAGACAAAATCCATAATGCTCTAGAATAATTTACAAATGATTGGACTAAACATGGGGTATCCATTGTATCTGGTGGTTGGACAAATGTCGAAGGTAGGCCATTGATAAATATTCTTGGTGTGTCTGCTAGTGGTGCAGTCTTCCTTTCAACCCATGACTACTCAAATCATTACAAGACCAGTATTAATATTGCAAAACCCCTAATTAAAACCATTCAAGAGATTGGGTCATACAATGTCAGTCATTACTGATAATGCTACTAATTATAAGGCAGCGAAAGGAATCATTAAGGATATGTACCCTAACATATTTTGGCCTCAGTGTTTGGTTCACACAATGAACCTCTTGATGCATGATATTATTAAGATGAAGGACCATGATTATAAATGGATTGGTGCATTATACAAGAAAGGGAAGAGAACGATAAATTTGCTACCAATCATAGTCATGCCCACTACATTTTCCACAATCACTCTAAGTTGGAGATACTTAAGATTGCAAAGACCAAATTTGCTAGCTATTACCTCACCCTAAGGTGCCTTTTGAAGGTAAGAGAGGAATTGGTTGGTATGGTCTCAATTTATTCATGGCAGGGTTTGAAAGACAAGGCTACATTTGCATCTAATAGACATGAATTTAAGGGGCGGAGGGCACATTTCTTGATGATCAATTTTGGGCATATGTTAGGAATGTTTTGTAGTTAATCGAGCCCATTTATAATATGATTAGGTTTGTAGATGTAGATCAGCAAGTGATTGGGGAGGTGTATGAGCAAATGGACAACATGCTAGACCAAATCAAAGACATTGCTGAGCAAAGAGATCCGATCCTATGTGATCATATTTATAAACATGCAGTTAAAAGGTGGGATGATTTGAATGTTCCACTCCATGCCTTAGCTGATGTCCTTACACCCAAATATCATTCTCCATCTTGGTTGGTCCAACCAGCACCTGAGATGGGGTTAGGAGAAAACCACACACAGATCCAAATCTACAAAGTGGGCATATGCTTGCATTAGACAAGTTGGTCCCTAATGAAGAGGAGTGTGCTCAAGAATGAAGCAAATTGAGCAAGTATATCAGTGAACATGGAGTCATTGTTAATCTACATGCAACTCAATATCAAGATAGGTTGAATCCTATTGAATGGTGGAATATGTATGGCACTCTACCACACATTTGCATAATTTGGAAGTGAGGGTGCTTTCACAAGTTGTTTAACACTTCTTCTACAAAGAAGTGTTGGAGCACCTACAACTTCATCAACAACATGAAGAGAAACAAACTGAATGTAGATTGAGCAAACGGATTAGTTTATGTGAACTACAACTTGAGGTCGTTGTCCCATTATTGTGAGGTGGGAAGAATGATAGAACATATAAGACTCGGGACAACAATCCAAAGGAGGTTAATTTGGAGGATGTTTCCATAGTTTTAGAGCATTGGAGGTTGAACTTTTGAGTAACACACCCGACCCCCTAAATCCTTTTAGAATGGTGGGATGTTCAATTTTCCTCTCTATCTCGTGCTAGGGGCTCAAGTTTGATCCTCTCGGATCCTCATTCCATCTATTATGCATAAACTCCCCTTAAAGGAAACACTTACTCTTATAAACCCTTATGACTAACCTCCAACTACCATGAAAAATCATTCTAAGGACTCACTGTGACAACAAGGGACCCATACGCCCTCAATCGAACGGCTAGACTCGCTCCTTGCCACCCGATCGACGGTCTGTAGTGATCCGGACTCCTTCCCATCAGAATAACAGGTCGCCCAGATTTATTTCCACTCCGATGGCATCTTTCCGATGGACCAACTCGAACCAATCCAACAGCTCTCAAACTCGGGAACCAATGGCTCTGATTACATCGGCTCCTCAATTCGCTCAACGGTTACCACCTGTCTCTTTAACTGCCCATTGAGTGATCAGGTGGGACCAACGATGATCCATTTGTATCCTCCAAATATAGATAAAAATGGAAATAAAAATCTCTCTCTATATATATAAAAATTGTTACAGTGCAAATATAAATGCCTTAACAATAATCAAAACTTTATTTTTACATATCCATATCTAGATTTTGCATAAGTTTTAAGTTCTAAGTTCTACTGAATCGACTAAGACTACAACCAACCTACATCTATCTCAAATGATAAAAAAAATTACACTTCAAAGGGATTTGATCACTTTTGACACTTAATAGATTCAAGGTTAACATAGATCTACGCTGGTTTATCAATCTTAATATCAATAACATTAATTATGAAATTGGTTCTCCTTGTGACTTGTATCCATCCTGATGCTAATCCGTGCTAGTAAGGCTCTAAACATCGACCTAAATATTTATGATGCGGTATACCCAAAACTTGAAACTACAACATTATAACTTGTCAAATTTAGCAAATATTGATTATTGGCCATTCTTTTTTAAAAGCAAAGAAGTCTCGTTCCTTTTCTACTCCGCTTGTCTCTAGATTTAAGGAATATAGGGCATACAATCCTTAATATCTACAGGCAAGCATAACCCTTTGTTCCATGCAATTAATACAACAATTTTAAGGAGATCAAATCCATCCCAACCGTGGGGCTTTAGGCACTCTGCATGTGGTGAGCATTAGTTATTTGTTCTTCGGTTGTCAAAATTAAGCTCATGTCATGGAACATTTATAACAAAGATCCTGCTTATATTACAAAGCACCAAAGTACGTTACAAAGAATTCTGCAATAAAGGACCTAGAAGAGAGAAAGATTGACAAGACCCTTTAAAAAACACATCACCCAAAGGGGAGTACCCCTCGAGGAACCACATCCAAATATGAAAAGGAACATCTCTAAGATTGAGATGAGGAAATTCAACAACACAGGTGTCAAAATTTAGGTTAGGGAACTAAACAATACTTTACCTTGCATACCATTCCTACATACAAACGAATTCTCATTGCATCATTACACATGGAAGCAAAAAAATTCAATGGACTCAATGGATCACAAGCAAACAATCCAAGCAAACCTAGGCCATACAGATACATGTGGAAGGAATTCAAAACAAATTAACTTGAATAGGATAACACTTTGGGACAGTGATTACTTCAACTAGCATTCCAAGCTCAGACAAATAGGATTAGTAACGGCATATAACACTCAACATCAATATCGGGAAACACAAGTTTATGATTTATCGGAGGATGGGTTACAAGAACTATATATTGGGGAATTTAAGGACATTTGCTATGAGATCAAACTATTCAAACCTAGTAATATCCAAGGTGAAATTCAAAAGGAAAGACCCATTTAGGCGAAAAATTAAAGCCAAAATAGGAAGGTCATTAACCAACATGAAGGAATTTTGCAGCATCAAACTAAGAACTCCATGCCAATTACAAAGGATCTCTCCCAAGGAACTAGAAGAAAAAAGAGCACATGGGTTGTGTTATCCCCGATTTCTAGGGATAACTAGGAGATCATGTCTCGAGGCCCACAGGTCCTAGACATGGAGTACCGAGAGCAGGATTGACCCGAGCATGGCCCTGAAGGGCCCATCCTTTTCTTCTTTCGTCAGATTCGTCTTGTCAGCAGCAGCAGCATCCATCACCATCAGCTTGGTCTTGTATCGGAAAAGGCTCTTGCTCCATGAGGTAATTGGTCCAGGTATCATGGTATGTGTCACTTTTGATCATTATAACCTTTGAATGTATGCATCTAACTCCTTTTATTTCTGACGACTGCTTGGATCTTACATTGACCCACTTGACCATGATTGGGGAGATTGACTGGGTGCCCTAGCAAGCCTATACCCATAGGTTTTGGTTTGCCACTTGGGGGTTTCTAAAGAGCCATCGTTCGCTCCCATCATACCATCACTCTTCCATCTTGTCTCCCGCTCATCTATCCCATTCCCCTTGTCCGGGCATTAGGATGATCTGTTTGTGGGGTTGCACCTTATCTCGTGGGAAGAAGGGGCTAAAGGCCCAGAAGGTAAAAGCAGCTGGTAAAAGATAAAAGCCTAAAAATGAAACCTCGAGATGCCACGCCCAGGGATCCCAGAGAAGGCAATAAAAAGCCTCTCAGCAAGAAACAAGAGGGACCCAAAGAAAATAACAAAACAAGACCTAACCAAGAGGATAGGGGGTCTCATCACGAGCCAGCCTATTATGTTCATGGGTACCTAACAGCATGACATTGCCACCATCTGGTTACCACGCCAGGGCAGTGACTTTTGGTTGCATGGCCAAGGGAAAGGGGGTCTCATCACGAGCCAGCCTTATCACCGCTGTGAAAGTACTTGTGGGTAACACTGTCAGCTCTGGTCACCACGCCAAGGCAGTGTCCTCTGGTTAGCCCTTGAATAAAAATAAAAAAAAAAGAAGAAAAAGCAAATAAAGAAAAGAATAAAGGCAAAAGGGGCTTGGAAAAATTTTCATCCATGACAGGTACAGCTCGCCTTCTACAAAGGCACCCACAGGTAATATCATGCATCCCTGGCTCTCACTCTACCCGTGTGTCTGGACATCCCTTGAACCACTTCACCTCATTTACATGGCTTGGATGAAAACCCTTGGAAACTTTCCTTTCCTTATGGATACTAGCCCAATAGGGTATCTTGTCCTTTTTCTCATTCTTGTATTGTAGGTTTTTGTAGAGTCTTTGAGCTATTGAATGATATATCAGGGTTTTTATGCATATGTTTAATAATCTTAATGATGAAATGTGATTGACATTGCTATGATCCCTGTGACTAATGAGCCCATGGAGGGCGTAGTTTTTTATGTGCAGGATCATGCCCGATAGACAGGTACCACGAGGACCGGTACACATGGGGAGATGATTAGTTCGGACCTCCATGGGGCTGAAGAGCCCATCAGATGGTTGTTGAGACCCCATCAAGGGCAGAGACAGGACATTGTTTGACCGAGGTCTTGCACCGGAGAAGAAGAGGATGTTCCATCAGGGGCACTTTGGCTAAGCCAGACCTAGGGGGGTTAACCCACTTGCAGTGGAACGTTGGCCCCAGATGACCCAGGACGTCACCAGGAGGCTTGTGACGTCATCATGAGCATATGGCAGATGGACAGGGTTGTTGGCATGTGTGGTAGTTTGGAAGAGCCCAAGGAGGGCTAACGTCTGGCTTCTGGATGCTGCACTGGCCCCAAAAAGGCCTAATGTCTCCCTCAGGAGGGCTTGACGTCTCACTTTTTGCTCATTTAGGGTTTTAAAAGAACATTTAATGTAAAAACAGTATGATTTTGGTTTAAAGCATTGTCGGCTAATTTTTACGACCTAAAATTAATTAAAGGTCATGATACAGTGTATATTGAGGAGTTTTATCCTCATTTTGACATAACACATAACTCACTCTCCTAGTGAGATCTGATTTTTGCGCCCTTGTTGGGTATTTCATCTTTTGAGTGAGGTGCACTTGTTGAAGGAAGGATTTTCTTGGCATTTTTGGCATTTCTCTTGAAGGAAGGTTTACAACTAGGGTTTGCAATGCTATTTCTTCATGATATGTAAGTGTTTTTTTCTGCAAAACTTCTTAATTGAATGGTTGTAGTCTTATATTCTTGCATTTATTATAAATTTTGTTGATTTTAAAACCCTAGGGGACAAACACACAAGTAGGTCGTTGTCTCATGTCCCCTAAGAGAGAACTTCTCAGCCATTGAAGAAGAAAGGGAGAGCCTAGCCATTGCTACACTCTTTTTCCTTCTTCCCCTGTGCTAGCAGTACATTTTAAAAGTCAAGAAGGAGGAGACGTCCCAGGCCCAGGTTATCTACACCTAGGGCCATCCTGCTTCTAGGGTTTGGTGATAGGGCCTTGCCATTGCAACACTCTTCCTCATCTCACTCTCTTGTCTTGACTTATCTTTTATGCTAGTCGTTTTGCCAAGTTTAACCTAAGGAAGGAGGAAAGAGCACGAGGCCTTGCTTAAGCAACACCGAAGTGAGCCTCTTTCCCCTAGAGTTTTGATTCTGGGGCCCTGCCATTGCAGCGCTTCAGAACCCTTCCATCTAGTCCTTAGCCTTTTCCCTTCAACCTTGCGTCCTCTCTTAAATTGACTCCATTTACCCTTAGGCACTGATCTCAGGTCTCCAACGTTGACGTGATAGTGGTCAAAACAACTCTTAAAACTTTTATTATTTGAAACCCTAACTAACTACTAACCCTAATAAGGCTGACGTCATCCTTGGTTATTCCATCTTGACGCAACATTTTCCGTTGATAAGCAATTAGATGGTGTTTTAAAGCATTTATTGAATAAGGGATTGATTGGATACATTGTTTGCTACATCATCTCGATATTTATTGATGAATTGATATTGTCCATTGCTATTATTGATAAACATTGATCTCGTCAATATCTATTATATAATTGCCAATATATTGATATCAAATAGTGATATGAAGTACTAACCCATTGAATCATAGGCTATAGCCTGCATGTATTGTTTTGTTGTTGCTTTGTTCCGGGCAGGTGTTCTCATTTGGGGCTACACTTCATTATTGGCTGATTAGCCGAACTATCTGATCTTGGTGGTAACCTGTGAGGAGGGACTTTTACTTTGACCTTTATACCTTGGCCTCTTCAAAACCCCAGGTTACCGGGGACGTCTCCCCTGGGCCTAACCTCCCTAAATAGAAAGAGTCGCCCCATTGTGGTGACATTGGGTGGGGTAGGTTCCTGTTACGCCAGTTTGGCCTTTATCTTCTAGCCATTTGACCTAGCTACAAACTGTGTAATAACAGGTTGCACTGCGATTGTAATAATAAATGGTTTAAGAATCACAAATGCCGAGAGAAAATCTTATTTGTAATTGAAGATGCTCAAGAGGGAGAGGGTGGGGAAGAAGAGGAGTTAATTGGAGAACTTCCGAATACACAAGAATAATACACTCTAGATGACATCCCGATTTCCAACTATATCTATGCATGGCTTCACTAGAATCTCAGCACCTGAAACACTAAAGATCATGAGACAAATTAAAACACAAGAAGTCATTGCAGCAGTGGCAAATTATCCACAAGAAACTAACATAACAACTCAATTGTTTTCCTTACCCAGTGAAACATTTCCAGGTCATGATTGCTACTAAGAGCAACATATCTTGTAAAGGGACATGACGTAACATCAAGTTAGCCATGGGAGATTACCATCTAGCAACAAATATGTATGCAATACCCATGAAAGGAGTGGATGTGATCTTGGTGCCAATCCCGAATGACCTACAACTTGCTCAACCACCTCTTAATAACCTTCATCTGGTTGCCTCAAGGAGCAAAAAAGCCTTGCAAGAATTAAATGTGACATTTGTTGCTTAAACAAAGTGCTCAGAGAGCATGCATTAATTGATATTGCTAAACAAGGAGACGTTTTATGTATCAAAGAGTGCTCTGACATTCCAACTTGGTGATACTATCTCTCGGTGAGACACGATATCATCTCAAGTTCCCCTCAATGATCCTTTATGAATTTTCCATAATTTCTTTAACCCACATCTAAGGTAGGAGGTTTTTATATGTTTTAGAGCATTTGGTCAGCTTCAGAGAAATACAAGCTCTTAGTTGTCTAAAGAGGAGATTAACTCGAGGCTATTCAACAGTGTAACTTTGCACAAGCAGTGAGAAGTACAGTTTTGCGCTGTCAAATTCAGAGTTGGACATGTGTGTGCAGGATGGACTGATGCACCAACAATATGTTGTTGATGTGGTGCAAGTGAGAGAGCAAGTTGACATGGTCAAAATTGATCATGGGTTAGAGCACATCAACTGTATTGATATTTAAAAGCAATCATCCTCAACATAACTCTGAGAGCACGAGCAATTAACAATGTGAAGACCAAGTCATTGATCGACCTAACACAGTAAATATAAGGGTGAGAAGCCTAACTATGGTTAGACAAGTTAATCATTGTTACTTTGTGAACCACTCATGTCGCAATAGAGGAATATAGCAGAGCAAATCTGTCTTCATATGTTGAATATGGAGATAGTGAGCTTGTAGAGATTATATGTGGGACAACATAGCCCTAAAGATTGAACAGAATCTTAATTAGTCATAAGTTGTACATTTGCATTGTGGCCATAGAG
>ML797602.1:247254-263209 GCA_009831015.1 Picea engelmannii | reverse complement strand
ATATTTTAATTTTTTTGTCTAGTTTTAAACAAGTAACGAATCATTTTTATTGTTACAGTATGTTCTACCTCTATCTCTCCCAAACGAATTTGACAACAATGTCAAACAAGTTATATATGATCTTGGAAAATACACGAGGTGAGTAGCTGCAATATATATGCAAAAAAAAAAACATTTTTTTGTTGTACTTAATGACATGTATTTTACTTGTAATGTAATATGTATTTATGTGTTTTGTTGAAACATGTTATTTTCTTACGTCATAATCTGTAGATGGTTGGCATTGAAAGAAATCCATGAAAATGATATAAAGTATTGGAAGAGAGAAATTCCTCGGCTAATGTGTGAAATGCAGAAGTATCTACCTCCAACATTTTTCAATGCACAAGAACACTACCTCATACACCAAGTCCAAGAGATTCAAATGTGTGGACTTTTACACACAAGGTCAATGTGGATGGTGGAGAGGCACTTGAAATCATTGAAGGATTTGGTTAGACAAAGAGTACGTCATGAGGGTTCTATAGTGGATGGATATATGGTATATGAATCCATGGTGTATATTAGTCATTATCTTCCTAAATTATAAGTGCAAGCTATGCATGCAGTGGATTGCATTTGGGATGTGAACTCCATCAAAAAATTTGAAAGGGAGAAGTTGTTGGGGAAAGGTACAATGAAGAAAGTGAGAGGTAATTAAATTGTGGATATTTTTAATAAATATAATTTTTTTCATTTTTTTGTGTATATGATCATACTCATTTAATATTTATTCTTTCATAATTTATCAATATTTACCATGGTTATAACTAATATTTAATATTGGTGAATTGTGATTTTTTGATCGGTCAGTTGCTCAATATTGGGATGCACTACATTTATACATTGCAAACAAACTTGATTGGATGAAGGTATGGATTGATAGATGTAAATAACGTCATGGAGATAGGTTATCATGGAAAGAACTGTCTAGATTGGTTAGAGAAGCTCATCATAATGGATATTCTGATGTTACGCAAAGGGAAATAGATTTAGCATATAGTTTAAAAGATGGAAAGGAAAGCAAATTCACCCATTTTATTTAGTTATTTTATATTATATTAATGTGACTGTAGGTGTGTTTTTTTCATATTATACTTTCCAAGTTATATAAATTTGTTTATTATTGATTGTCAATGCATCTTTTACATGTCTGGCATATTGCAGTTGAAACACCACAAGGCTATGTGAATTTCGCATCAAACAGTTGGATGAAACTAGAAAAACTTTTGATTGTGGGATAATTGTAGTATTCCAGGTCACTAATGTTTCTTCTAAGAGTGATAGACATCCTTGAGAATCTGAAAATACATACTATGGGTTTTTTAATGATATAATTGAGTGTGACTTTAATTCCTTCAAATTAGTTTTGTTGGATGTCAAATGGTATAGGTTATAAATACATGAACATGATGAGGAAAGAACTGTTATTCAACATGCCAATGGATTTTCGATGATTAAAACAACAGATTTTGAAAAAACAAATGACCGCTATAATTTTCCAAGTCAATGTGAACAAGTCTTTTACTCAAAGGTTCCAGGTAAGAGGGATTGGTCATTTTTTGTTAGATATGATCCAAGAGGAAGACCAATAAAGTATAATGTATATGAAGAAGATGATATTGAAGAAGAATATGATGTAGAGCTAGAGAAGGAAGAATATGGGTCGACAGATGAAGAAGATGGAGAGGATGAACCAGGCGTAGGAGACAATGCGCCAATTCTTGATAATGATATCGATGAAGATATGCTCGAAAATGACATTGATGATGATGATGATGATATCATCAATCCTTTCAACATTGTTTATGAACTAGATGTTGATATAAATGTCGAGTTGGATGATCAAGAAGAAGATACAAAAGAAGGATGATACAAATGTTGTGTTGGTCGATGAGGTACGTAACTAGATATTTTAATTTGTTTGAATTATTCTCTTTAAATAATTTTTTATGTGGATTAATTACATGTTTTTAAGTTTTATTTCTTTTTTTTTGGTAGTTTCTAAGCATGATTACTATGTTGTTTTTGTTTGTTTTCTATTTTATAGATTGGGTATCGGGGAATTGAGAGCGATGTGAGGGGCGGGAGGGGCCATATGAGCTTCCACCTTCATGTGGTTTGCCTTGTTTAGTAGAGAATAAATTATTCTCGAAACCAAGAGAAGCTCATATATTCATCTTTATACTCAAATATCACTCACAGACCCACTCTATATAATGTCTCATCTCGTCCTCGTTTCATTTTAATTTTCTGATCAGTGGAATTTTAAAGGAAACAACTATTAAAAGACATTGTACTAGAGCTAGAGTACATGATGGGCAACAATGACCTGTGAATGAGGCCAACGTTGAATTTTTTTCAAAATATTTCTGTATGCACCGAAATTTGACATGGATACTTTGTTCACATTTGACATGCACCGAAATTTGACATCGATAGTATGTTCCATGTCAAATTTCAAGATAGTTCCGACAAAAATTCTATATAAGGTAATTTCCATGTCAAATTTCAAGATAGTTTCGACAACGATTCTATAGAAGGGAATGACGAATGATTACAATGAGAGGTGCAGCATGATGAACGTTGATGAAAATGTGGACGATCTCAAAGATTATGTGGGGACATCATAAATCCTTGAGTCTTGAAACCATCCCATACCGTCAAGGCATGTGTCTAGTCTAACCATGTCAAATTTTGATGCATATAGGCACATATTGAATAAATTTCAATGTTGGCCCCATTCACTGCTCACTATGAAGGGTCAGTGCATGACATTTGTGGTGGGTGAATTGAAGCTTTTGTGACATCAACTCGACTTGATAATTCAATAATCAAACCCTCCTTAAGTATTATGTGGGGAAATCAAACATCCTTAAGTATCGAAACCCTCCCATACCTTCGAGGAAACTATCTAGTCTAACCATGTCGAATTTCAATGCATATGGGAACAAATTGAAAAATTTTCAATGTTGGCCCATTCACTGCTCACTGTGCGGGTTCAATGGAATAAATTTTTGATGGGTGTATTGGAATTTCCATGTCAAATTTCAAGATAGTTCTGACAACGATTATGTAGAAGGGAATGACGAATGATGACAATGAGAGGTGCAGCATGATGAACGTTTATGCAAATGTGGAAGATATCAAAGATTATGTGGGGACATCATACATACTTGAGTATTGAAACCCTCCCATACCGTCAAGGCATGTGTCTAGTCTAACCATGTCAAATTTTGATGCATACAAGTACATATTGAATAAATTTCAACTTTGGCCCCATTCACTGCTCATTATGCGGGGTCGATGCATTACATTTGTGGTGTGTGAATTGAATCTTTTGCGACATCAAATCGACTTGGTAATTCAATAATCAAACACTCCTTAAGTATTATGCATGGAAATCAAACATCCTTAAGTATCGAAACCCTCCCATATCTTCAAGGCAACTATCTAGTCTAACCATGTCAAATTTCAACGCATACGGGAACAGATTGAAAAAAATTCAACATTGGCCCCATTCACTGCTCACTGTGCGGGTTTGGTGGAATAAATTTGTGATGGGTGTATTGGAAGGTCCATGTCAAATTTCAAGATAGTTTCGACAATGCTTCTATAGAAGGAAATGATGAATGATGAAAATGAGAGGTGCATGATGAATGTTTATGAAAATGTGGATGATATCAAAGATTATGTGGGGACATCATACATCCTTGAGTCTTGAAACCCTCCTATACTGTCAAGTCATGTGTCTAGTATAACCATATCAAATTTAGATGCATACAAACACATATTGAATAAATTTCAACGTTGGCCCCATTCATTTCTCACTATGCGGGTTCGGTGCATGACATTTGTGGTGGGTGAATTGAAGCTTCTGCGACATCAAATAGACTTGGTAATTCAATAATCAAACCCTCCTTAAGTATTATGTGGGAACATCAAACATCCTTAAGTATCATGATGGGTGTTATGAGATCCTTAAGTATTGTGTGGGTTCGGTGGAATAAATTTGTGATAGGTGTATTGGAAGTTCCATGTCAAATTTCAAGATAGTTCCAATAACAATTCTATAGAAGGGAATGATGAATGATGGCAATGAGAGGTGCAGCATGATGAACATTGATGAAAATGTAGACGATATCAAATATTATGTGGGGAAATCATGCATCCTTGAATATTGAAACCCTCCCATACCGTCAAGGCATGTGTCTAGTCTAACCATGTCAAATTTTGATGCATACAGGCACATATTGAAGAAATTTCAACATTGGCCCCAATCATTGCTCACTATGCGGGGTCAGTGCATGACATATGTGGTGGGTGAATTGAAGAGTTTGCGACATCAAATTGACTTGGTAATTCAATAATCAAACCCTCCTTAAGTATTATGTAGGGACATCAAACATCCTTAAGTATCAAAACCCTCCCATACCTTCAAGAAAACTATCTAGTCTAACCATGTCAAATTTCGACGCATACGAGAACAAATTGAAAAAATTTCAACGTTGGCCCCATTCACTTCTCACTGTGCGGGTTCGATGGAAGAAATTTGTGATGGGTGTATTGGAAGGTCCATGTCAAATTTCAAGATAGTTCTGACAACGATTCTATAGAAGGGAATGACGAATGATGACAATGAGAAGTGCATGATGAACGTTGATGCAAATGTGGACAATCTCAAAGATTATGTGGGGACATCATACATCCTTGGGTCTTGAAA
The DNA here is from genome assembly GCA_009831015.1 of Picea engelmannii. Taxonomy (NCBI): domain Eukaryota; kingdom Viridiplantae; phylum Streptophyta; class Pinopsida; order Pinales; family Pinaceae; genus Picea; species Picea engelmannii. Next base: position 258,447 of record ML797602.1, on the reverse strand, counting down.
CCCTCCCATACCGTCAAGGCATGTGTCTATTCTAACCATGTCAAATTTTGATGCATACAGACACATATTGAAGAAATTTCAACATTGGCCCCATTCACTGCTCATTATGTGGGGTCGGTGCATGACATTTGTGGTGGGTGAATTGAAGCTTCTACAACATCAAATCAACTTGGTAATTCAATAATAATAATAAGTGGTTAAATCCACTTTAACCAAGAGAATCAACAATAGAGCCACTTGATTTAATGAAGTCAATTTATTGATGGTTCATCCATTGGGGTTGCAAGATAGGAATCAAACCTACTAGAAATTGGCATTGGTAAGAGGAATGAAATTATGATTATGTTCAAAATTATCCAGTTTGTGTTGATAGTGTTACCCCTCATTTTACATGCAATTCATGCAATGACAGTACGGGAGGGTTTCCAAACTCAAACATGATTCACACAAACAATTTCACAATCAAACAAGAAGCCTATAGAATAATTAATGTGAAGGGTGACAAGCCCATTTTTTTGGGTGGCATCGCCTGCTCATGTACTTGACCCTACTTATAAGTGACATGTGAATGGGGCCAATGTTGAAATTTTTTCAATTTATGCTTGTATGGACTGGAATTTGACATGGCTAGACTAGACACATGTAATGACAGTATGGGAGGGTTTATAGACTCAAACATGACTCACACAAACAATTTTGCAATCTTACAACAAGCCTATAGAATAATTAATGTGAAGGGAGACAAGGCCAATTTTTTGGGTGGCATCACCTGCTCATGTACTTGAAACCGGTGCATGTAAATCATGACATGTGAATGGGTCCAACGTTGAAATTTTTTCAATTTGTGCTTGTATGGACTGAAATTTGATATGGTCAAACTAGATGCATGCAATATCTTCCATTGTCCTTAAATTATTTTCAATTGTTTCTTGCATTTTCCTTTCAATTATTTTCAATTGATCACGAATATCTTTGATTTTAGCAAAAGATCTTGCGAAGAGTTAGAAAACTTCTCCATTTTAATTGAAAATAACATAATTTTAAGAAACAATGTTCTACCTTTGTCTTAATGTTTCATCCATTTTAAACAGATTCCCCTAGATGATAAATGAATCATTATCAACTTATACTTCAAAAATAATCTCATTCATTACCAGTAGCTTTATTAGTTTCACATCCTCACAATTATTCACACCATTCATTGCTTGGGAATCTAGTACATCAATCTTACTCTACCCTTGTTTTTCCAAATACAAGTTTGTCTAAACATTTGTATTGAAATATGGTAAGCATCCCTTGTTTCCATGATGTAAAATTATAATTATTCAATTTCCATTTACATACAACATTATATGAAACAATTAATTCACCATTTCAAGGGCCATCCCTTTGTTGTCAAAATGATCCCTCTATCTCATTGCACGTGTTGAAACCATTTAATGTTAATTCCTCATGGGCTCCATCACCCTATAGGAAAGGATGGGATATTCCCCACCAAATGATGTTGAATTCTCAGGTAGCTCACTCACCAGCTACACCTCTATGTGACCTCACTAACTTCTTATGGAGACTCTAATATGACTCTTTTCTTTCACTTCTACTTCATATTCTTCTCTCCACAATGGGATTTGATTCCATGTAGGTTTTATACACAAGAGTGAATAGAATACACATTAAAAATGAGAAAGAGTGAATTCCTTCATACATTATATGATGCAATGCCTCATTATACTAGGGAGAGGATGAGTACATTACATAAATCCATAATACCTAACGATTAATTACTACATTTCCATTATTAAATCACTTTATTGGTTAGATTTTTTTATACATCTAATTCCTAATTCATTTAAATTCTAAATATTATCATTATATATAACAATTTTGGGAAACTTTTGGGGCATATAGGCTCCAAGGAAGGTATGTTAGTAGATCCATATAATATAAAAGTAATAATGGATATGGAACCACTTGTAAACCCATGCAAAATCAAGTATTTCTTGGGCCACATATGGAACTAGAGAAAAATTGTCAAAGGATATGCAAAGACAAGTAAATAATACCATCTTGTTGGGATGATTATGTAAATAAGACCATCTTGTTAGGAGGATTATGTATATTGTTAATGTTTTTTCAAGAATATGATTTTAAAATATTTGTGAAACACAAAAATTCCCATGAGGGACTAGACCACTTGTTTAGGATAGAGAATGGAGTAGAGGAGAAACATATGGAAGGATACTTCCCCAATTCTAACTTGTTTTAGGGTTAGACAACAATTGGGTACTTGGAGGATGTATATCACTTGAATATGGTAAATAATCCTAAGGAATGAATGTTCCAAAGTAAATAATCCTAGCACATAAATAATTAATATCTAAGATAGTAGTAGTGTACCTATATAGAATAGGTATGAATGTAATATTGAGAAGATGTTTTCAACCATAAAAACTAGACACTTGATACATGAATCCCATTATGGAGAGGTGGGTGAAGATTTTTTAGGAACCAAGAAATTACAAAATATTCTTCATGCAAGATTATGGAAGCCTACCATGTTTGAATATTGCTTCAAGAAGGTAGAAGTGTTTATAGTGTCGAAAATAAGGGAATAAACCTTACACAAGATAATTTCATGATTAGTTAAATACTTTCTTAACCTTGCAACATGTGGTGGGTTTCATAGGGGTAAATGACTCTAAGTGCATTTCCTAAAAGGATATTGCAATCCTAATTCCATATATAAATAGAGGGGTAGAAAATAAAACCTATTCATGATGAGGAGGGCTAGAAAAGCATTCGATAACAACATGGATATCAATGGAGTGTGCAACATTATGAGAGACAACAAGATCCCAGGGAGGACCTTGAGGAGGAATGCGTGGCATTTTTGTATCCACCTTTTTTTTTCCATTTGTATGTAACCATAGCCTCATGGATAGGGGTTTTGACATCTTTAATAATATATAGGGTTCACACATCTATCCATATTTTGCAAGTGAGGAAAATAGATTCAATTTAGAAATGATTGGATGTAACTACAAATTAGGAGGGAAAGGTAATAAGGGTGGTTGTGCACTAGGATCTCCGAAATACAAATGGTCTATCTACACCAATTATATTTTATGTTATATTTTAATAGATGTGTTTCCCCATCCAAAATCCCCACCTGGAAATTTCTTCTGCACAGATCAACCCATCGAAACATGACTTAAGGCCAAAAATAAGGTAACTACCCCGTCTCCGCCCCACAAAATTATAAGTAAAATAATGTTAAAAGTAGTGGTATTTCATTTGTGTCGAAAACGATTCCCACTTATTCTATGATCCTGGTGGATATCAATGGCCATCCACCTTTTCCAACTGGCTCAAAACCGTTTTCTGGCAATTTTGGTAATTTACTATTTTTAGCCATTTTTCGGGTCCTGAACTTCTGGAGCCGTTTTGAGGCCCTAAACGACGTTTTTTGGGAAAATGGGGAGCAACATATATGTTCCTTCAATGTTGCTCACAAAAAATTGTATTCCTCGGATAGATATTTCTAACGAGGTATCGAGTGCCCTAAACGGAGATCGTATGCAAAAGTTGCGCCCCCGGGAAGTTGACGTATCAACTACCCCCATCGAGGCCCGCAAACCTTTTGGATTTTCATCTTCCGGGGTTAGGGTTTTGGATTTTCCTTATGGTAAAAAGTCCCTTAGAGCCTCATTTTAACAATAATCTTATTGCGAATGCGAGTAGCCGACACATCTCTTCTAAGAGATAATTTGCCACCATTCTTACGAGTCTTTCACTCTGTATTTTTGCACACTCTGTACATTTCTTTCATTAATAGAAATCGTGTATTACTGTATATATGTGACTCTTGTTATATTTTCGATATATATTTGTTATATTCTTGTCTCTCTTGCAATATATCTGAATATTTATGTGTTATATCTTCGCTCTCATTTCGTGCTGAAAATAATACGGATCAATGGTATCAGAGTAGGCTGCTCTTGATTGTTTTTCAGTACATGTCCCCGACGAGGTCCGAGTATATCAAGTTGGATCTCAATATTATCTCTCTTGAGGACAACTTCTCTCACACACCCAAGAAACCCTCAATGGTGGAAGAAAATAAAATCGACGGAACAGATGATCCTATCAATCTATTGCTTGAGCAAGCTCTCACACGACAGAGGGACGAAATGATGGAGAATTTTTCCCACATCCTTCAACACATGTCAATAGCAATAGGCGCATCTTCATCAAACAACCACTTTGTAGGTACCTCGCCTTTCAAGGTACAAGTTAATTTTGATATTCTTGTATTTGAAGGATAGATAGATGCAGAATCCCTAGACAAATGGTTAAACCTGCTAGAAGGTTATTTCTATGTTCACAATTTTTCTGACAGAGAAAAGATCACCTTTGTACTCCTTAAATCTCTCCCCCATGTCAAACATTGGTGGGAAACTTACTCGGAGTGGAGTTCCATGGAGGATTCTGGAATATATGGGTTCAAGCCCACTTGGGATTTTTTTTCTGGATGCGGTAAAGGAACAGTATTACCCTGTTGGCAACTATGAGGACCAATACATGAGATGGACCACACTACGACAAGAGAGGGGCCAAGAAGTTCTGGAGTTCACCAATACTTTCCATACCTTGCACACCAAGTTGGGTATCAAGGAATCCAAACGAAATTTAGTTCTAAAATACCGCGGGGCTCTACACAGATACATCCAAACTGAAATGGATTTTCTGGACATCTCATCACTCAGTTTTGCTTATCGATATGTTGTTAAAATCGAGCAGAATTTTAAGCACCAGAAAAAATGGGATTTTGGATCTACAAATCCGCAACAACCAAAGTATGAGAAAGATGGCCCTAACAAACAGCTTCCTGAAAACCAGTCTAAGCCACAGGAAAATAAGGGTCACGAAAAGACGAAGAAGGACACCAAAAAATGGTGTGATTTCCACAAAATCCCCTGGCACAACACCGATGAATGTCGCTCAAAACATTCATTGGTGGCTGAGATCAAAGACAAGGATTTGAACCATGATTCGAAATCTGATTTTGAAAATACTGGTAAAAGACATATCATCGACGCAGGCCCCACTTCTATTGTCGCGACCACAACAATTCAACCAAAAGAACCAACAGATCCTAAAGAGGGGGAGCGCATTTTTCATTCACATGTGTGGGTTAAGGGGACCTCACTTCATTTTATTATTGATATCTTAAGCCAGAAGAACCTCATCTCAGCAAAGATCGTCAAACAGTTGAGATTTTTGAAAAAACCACACCCATAGCCATACAACATCGAGAGGCTTCGCTAGGGATGAGATCTTTGTGTCAGCCAGCAGTGTCAATTGTCATACGGCATCCAGCCCTTCAAGGATGAGGTATTATGTGATGTTTCCCCATTGGATGTCTGTGATGTTCTCATGGGCCAGCCATATATTTGGAGACGCCATGTTGTTTATGAGTCTCGACCCCGCAGTGTCATTTTCTTTCTAGGGGGTCAACTCTACAGAATACCAATGGTAGTTCTGAGTATTGTTCCACCTAAATAGTTCTGCAAGGTAGTATTTGATACTGCAAAATTCAGATTTTTCACAATCTATTCAAAAGGGGAATAGAAGGACACTGCAACCACTACAACCTCGCCCCAACCACCTTCTATCCAACATACGCAGGTCGACAAGGTTGCAGAAAAGTGCAAATATTCCTTCTGCACATTGTCCTCTCATGTAGATCAAATTTTTGAACAACCTCAGCCTCAATAGGTTCGTGAAAGACTTACACAAACTGAGCATCTTGACGTCTCCAGCGAGGCAAGTAGCTCACCAAGATTCAAATTTCGCAAATGCTTTTTCCTCTCCCCCGGGCACTCAACGCAATGGATACCATTGCTTCCTAAGGAAGGAGGATTGATCCAAGTGGATATCAGTGGCCATCCACCTTTTCCAACTGGCTCAAAACAGTTTTCTGGCAATTTTGGTAATTTACTATTTTTAGCAGTTTTTTGGGTCCTGAACTTTCGGAGCCATTTTGAGGCCCTAAACTACGTTTTTTGGGAAAATAAGGAGCAACATAATTTTTCCTTCAATGTTTCTCACACAAAAATTGTATTCCTCGGATATATATTTCTAACAAGGTATCGAGCACCCCAAACGGAGATCGTATGCAAAAGTTACACCCACAGGAAGTTGACGTATCAACTACCCCCATCGGGGCCCGCAAACCTTTTGGATTTTCATCTTCCGGGGTTAGGGTTTTGGATTTTCCTTATTGTAAAAAGGCCCTTAGAGCCTCATTTTAATAATCATCTTCTTGTGAATGCGAGTAGCCGTCACATCTCTTCTCAGAGACAAGCTGCCACCATTCTAGCGAGTCTTTCACTCTATATTTTTACAGTCTCTATACATTTCTTTCATTAATAGAAATCGTGTATTATTGTATATCTGTGACTCTTGTTATATTTCCAATATATATTTTTTATATTGTTGTCTCTCTTGCAATATATCTGAATATTTATGTGTTATATCTCCGCTCTCATTTTGTGCTGAAAATAATGCAAATCAGTCGTATTAGAGCAGGTTTCTCTTGATCATTTTTTAGTGCATGTCCCCGACGAGGTCCGAGTATAGAAAGTTGGGTCTCCAGTTTGCCTCTCTTGAGGACAACCACTCTCGCACACCCAAGAAACCCTCAATGGTGGAAGAAATGAAAAGTGACGGAGTAGATGATCCTATCAATCTGTTGCTTGAGCAAGCTCTCATGCTATAGAGGGATGAAATGATGGAGAATTCTTCCCAAATCCTTCAACGCTTGTCGATAGAAAAATGTGCATATTCATCAAACGGCCACTTTGGAGGCACCTCTCCTTTCAAGGTACAAGTTAATTTTGATATTCCTATATTTGAAGGACAGGTAGATGCAGAATCCCTGGACAAATGGTTAAACCTGCTAGAAGGTTATTTCTATGTTCACAATTTTTTCAACAGAGAAAATATCACCTTTGAACTCCTTAAAGCTCTACCCCATGTCAAACATTGGTGGGAAACTTATTGGGAGTAGAGTTCCACCAAGGATTCTGGAATATATGGGGTTGAGCCCACTTGGGATTTTTTTGTGGATGCAGTAAAGGAACAGTATTACCTTGTTGGTAACTATGAGGTCCAATACATGAGATGGAGCACACTGCGGCAAGAGAGGGGCCAAGCAGTTCCGTAGTTCACCAATATTTTCCATACCTTGCACACCAAGCTGGGTATCAATGAATCCGAACGAAATTTGGTTCTAAAATACCACAGGGCTCTACATGGATACATCCAAATTGAAATGGATTTTCTGGACATCTCATCACTCGGTTATGCTTATCAATATGTTGTTAAAATCAACCAAAAGTTTAAGCACCAAAACAAACGGGAGTTTGGATCTACAAATCAGTAACAACCAAAGTATGAGAAAGACAGACCTAACAAACAGCTTCCTGAAAACCAATCTAAGCCATAGGAAAAGAAGGGTCACGGAAAGACGAAGGACACCGTAAAATGGTGTGATTTCCACAAAATCCCCTGGCACAACACCGATGAATGTTGCTCAAAAAATTCATTGGTGGTTGAGATCAAAGACAAGGAGCTGAACCCTGATTCAGAATCTGATTCTGAAAATACAGATTCGTGACAGACTTCCACAAACTAAGCAGTGCGATGTCTCCAGCGAGGCAAGCAACTCACCAAGATTCAAATTCAGCAAATGCTTTTTCCTCTCCCTTGGGCAGTCAACGCAATGGTGACCATTTCTTCCTAAGGAGGGAGGATTTATCTAGGTGGATATTGGTGGCCACCCACCTTTTCCAACTGGCTCAAAATAGTTTTCTGGCAATTTTGGTAATTTACTATTTTTAGCAGTTTTTCAGGTCCTGAACTTCCGGAGCCATTTTGAGGCCCTAAACGATGTTGTTTTGGAAAACAGGGAGCAACAGTAATATTCCTTTGATTTTTCTCACACAATAATTGTATTCCTCGGATAGATCTTTCTAACGAGGTATCAAGTGCCCCAAACGGAGATCATATGCAAAAGTTACACCCCCGAGAAGTTGACGTATCAACTACCCCCATCGGGGCCCGCAAACCTTTTGGATTTTCATATTTCGGGGCTAGGGTTTTGGATTTTCCTTATGGTAAAAAGGCCCTTAGAACCTCATTGTAACAATCATATTCTTTTGAATGCAAGTAGTCGTCAGATCTCTTCTCAGAGATAATTTTCCACCATTCTAATTGTAAGTTTTAAACCTGTGAAGTAAAGCAATGCATATAGATTCTTAAGCAAAACATAATTTAATAAATGGCTCATACAAATAGTACACAGAGATTTATACCAGAAACCCTCAACCGATGAAAACCTTTCTTATATTCATTATATCAAATTTCACCATTCACCATACAATATATACAATGTTTTTAGGTATTCCATAGATACCAAAACCCTAATCCCTTAATTCGGGATTAATTTAGAAAACCGCTAAAAATAGCAAAAACCGCCCCAAAAACAAAATTTGGGGTGTTTCCCCGAACATTGCGTGTAACCAGGGGGGGCATACCTGGCCCCCCCTGGGACCCCCCTAGGAAGCGCCTGGCGCACACAATGCAAAGAATATAACACATACCCAACATTCTCCCACTTGTTGTTTTCTTTGCATCCAGGGGTCCACAGGATTATATAGTCAACAATCCAGGGCAACAATGCCTATTTTTACTCTACACTAGGAGAACCTTTTTGTGCTCATGGACTTTGTCAATAAATCTGCAACATTCTTCAAAGTGTCAACCTTTTCCAGCAACACCTTCTTTTCCTCGACCATGTCTCTCACAAAGTGATATTGAACATCAATATGCTTTGTCTTTGAATGATAAGCTGGGTTCTTTGCCAGAAAGATTTCACTATGATTGTCACAACCTAATCTGACTGCTTGTTGTACCAACCCAATACCTAAACAAAATATGTGTAACCATATTGCTTCCTTTCTTACATGAGTGGCTGCCATGTATTCATCTTTTGTAGTTGAGAGTGCCACTACAGCATGTATTTTTCTCATCCAACTGATTGCTCCTCCAAATAGGTTAAACACATACCCACTTGTAGATCTTCTATGATCCATATCTCTAGCCTAGTATGCATCAACAAATCCATGTATGTCCACCACTCTGTCCAATCCTGGTCTTCCTCAGTATCACAATCCATAAATGGTAGTGCCACGCAAATACCTAAACACCCTCTTTACTGTTGTCCAATGCTCCTTCCCTGGTTTTGACATATACTTGCTCAAAACTCCCACTGCATGTGCAATGTTCGATCTAGTATAGACCATTGCATACATCAAAGTACCAACTGCACTGGCATATGGAACATGGGACATGTCCTCTTCTTCTTCTTGTATCTTGGGACACTGATCTACAAATAACTTTACACCTATAGGAATAGGAACCTTGACCAGTTTACTTCCATGCATATTAAACCTCTACAATGTCGTCTCAACATATTTTCTCTGATTCAACCAGAGTTTCCCATTTGCACGATCTCTTTTAATTTTCATTCCCATAATGAAGTTAGAAGCACCGAGATCCTTCATGTCAAATTTGGAGGATAGCTGTGATTTCACCTCCTTGATAACATCCATGTTATTTCCTACAAACAACATGTCATCAACATACAACACTACATAAATGAAGTGATTACCAACCTACTTGGAATATACATAGTGATCAGCCCTGCTTCTCAAAAATTCAAATCCAAGGATGTATGTGTCGAACTTTTTCTACCACATCATAGGTGATTTATTCAGACCATATAGTGACTTCTTTAGCTTATAGACCAACTCTTTCTTTCCCTTCACTACAAATCCTTTTGCCTGCTTAGGTAGATTTCTTCTTCCTAATACCCATGTAGGAATGGTGTCTTCACATCCATCTGTTCCACTTCAAGATCAAAATTAGTAGCAATAGATAAAATAAATCTAATAGAAGTTAACTTAGCAATAGGAGAAAAAATCTCACCAAAGTCAATTCCCTCTACCTAGGAATAACCTTTTGCTACTAACTGAGCTTTGTATTTCTCCACTTTTCCTTCTGCATTAAACTTCTTCTTAAACAACCATTTTCTACCAACAGATTTTCTTCCAACTGGAAACTCAACTATATATCCCATGCCTCATTCTTATCCAAGGCATCCATTTCTTCAACCATGGCCTTCTTCCAGAGTTTACTAACCTTTAAATTCACTGCTTCCCTGATAGTTCTGGAATCATCATCAGTAATAGATAAAGAAAAATTGGAACAGAAATCAGGTGGAATATACCTTTCTGGTTTCCTTCTTTCTCTCATGTATCTCCTCAATACTAGGGTATGAGGTTCTTCTTCTTCTTATGCTTCATCTTCTTCAGATGATTCAGATTTTGCATCATCCAACTCAAGCTCTATTTTCTCAGGTTCTTCTGGCCTTGGTAGGAATTCCTATTTGGAAACATCTTTCACCTCTCTGAAAACAACATCTCGACTGTAAACAATCTTCTTGGTATCTGGGTTCCAAAGCTTATAACCTTTCACACCATCTTTATAACCAATAAAGATACACTTTTCATCCTTTTTATCCAGCTTACTCATATTTTCCTTTGGAACATGTACATAAGCATCACAACCAAACACTCTAATATGTTGAAGAGGGGGTTTCTTTTCAGTCCATACCTCGTGTGGATTTTTATCATCCAAAGCTGATGAAGGTGATTGATTGACCAGGTAACATGTTTTACCCACTGCTTCTACCTAGAATTCTTGTCCTAACTCGACACCGTTGAGCATGCTCCTTGATTTTTCCATCAATTTCATGTTCATCCTTTATGCAACTCCATTATGTTGAGGAGTGTATGGAGTAGTCTTCTACCTTGCTATACCACACTTCTTACAGAATTCTTCGAATTCATTTCCATAGAATTCTCCACCATTATTTTTTCTCAATACCTTTATTTTCTTTTCTGTTTGATTTTCTACCAGGGCCTTAAACTCTTTAAATTTATCAAACACCTCAGATTTCTTTCTAAGAAAATAAATCCATGTGTTCCTTGAGAAATCATCTATGAATGAAACATAATACACAGATTTACCTAGGGATGGAACAGGAACAGGTCCAAACACATCACT
>ML797602.1:236042-247154 GCA_009831015.1 Picea engelmannii | reverse complement strand
TGTTTACCATATATGCAATGTTCACAGAAATCAAAATCTAGAGTGCAATTAGACATACCTTCAACCATACCTTTACCAAGTAGTGTTCGAAGGCCCTTTTCTCCAATATGCCCCAGTCTTTGATGCCACAACATGGTCTTCTTTTCAGGGACAATATTGGTATTTTCTCCTTCATTTCTCTGCTCAGGGACAACGGAACAGTTACACCCATTAGTATAAGTTATTCCAAACAACTTGTACAGATTTCTACACCGAAATCCCCTCATCAACACCATTTCCCCTCGTACCATCTTCCAAGTGCCCTTTCCCAATACAGTATCCACTCCTGCATCATCCGACTTTCTTACAGATATTAGGCTCCTGGCTAGTTTTGGAATGTGAAGAACCCTAGGGAGAGTTCTAATACTTCCATGTTTTAGTAGCAAATTAACCCTTCCACGTCCCATGATTCTGGCTGTCGATTCATCTCGTAGGAATACATCACTACCGTCATATTTTTCATATTCACATAACCACTCCCTATGAGGAGTCATATGATATGACGCACCTAAGTCGATCAACCATACATCATGGTCTGCATGTGTACCTATAGATGCCAGGTAAACATCACCTCCTTCTTCAGTGGAGTTTTTTGCCCATGTGGAAGAGGTACTATCAGATCCCTTTGGTTCATCAAGCTTCTTAGACTTGCAATCTTTCTTATAATACCATGTTTTACCACACTTCCAACATTTCCTCAAAGATTTTCCTGGAGACTTAGATCTACCTATAGATTTAGATCTTCCCCCTGAAGATTTACCAGGATTCCTGTCTTTGGTATGACCTCTTACAAATAAATCATCCGTGATATGACCATCCATGCTTTTCCGCCTCATCTTTTCAGATAACAAGGATGAAACTACATCCTCATACTTCAATGTAGACTGAGTGGTACTACCAATTGCTACAACCAGATTATCCCAAGAGTCTGGCAAAGAACATAACAGAGTAATACACTTATCTTCTTCTGCAATCATAATATTAACAGATACAAGTTGACTTACCATAGTATTAAAGGCATTTATATGTTCTATCACAGAATCTCCATCCTCCATCCTAAGCTGATACAACTTCTTTCAAAGAAACAACTTGTTTACTAGGGACTTTGATTGATACAAAATCCCTAACTTATCCCATAGTTCCTTGGCTGTAGATTCTCTCGAGACATTCAACAACATTGAATCTTCCAAGCAGAGTCGAATATTACTCCTTGCTCTTATGTCCAACTTCTCCCAATCTTCCTTTGACATACTAGTAGGTGTTGTACTAGTAGTTTGTGTACTAGTAGGTTATGTACCAGTCGTCTATGTGCCAGTAGGCTGCATACCAGTAGGTTGTGTACTAGGATCCATAGCAATCCATTATTCTTTGTCTACAAGAAGGTCCTCCATCTCCAGCTTCCATAGCTCAAAGTTTTTACTGTTGAAATTCTCTATCTCAATTCTATAAGAGCTCACCATTCCTCTTTCTACACTCGAATAACCACTGCAAAATATCCCACTAAACCTAGGTTTATCACAGACCCAAGATAAACTTGATCTATCAAGACTAAGCCAAACCCTCAACAAAAAAGGCATCCCTATGAAGCCAAAAATGAGTTCTGATACCACATGTAAGTTTTAAACCTATGAAATAAAGCAATGTATATAGATTCTTAAGAAAAACAGAATTTAATCAATGGCTCATACACATAGTACACAAAGATTTATACCAGAAACCCTCAACCGGGGAAAACCTTTCTTATATTCATTATATAGAATTTCACCATTCACCATACAATATATACAATGTTTTTAGGTATTTCATAGATACCAAAACCCTAATCCCTTAATCCAGGATTAATTTAGAAAACTGCTAAAAATAGCAAAAACCGCCCCCAAAAAAACATTTTGGGGTGTTGCCCCGAACGTTTCACGTAACCAAGGGGTCCATACATGTCCCCCCCTGGGACCCCCCTAGGAAGCGCCTGGCACACATGACACAATGATCACTACTAGAGGGATCATCAGACGCATTTTTCAAATCTGACACGCCCACACACACACATGCAAAGAATATAACACATACCCAACACTAGTGAGTCTTTCACTCTCTAGTTTTACAGTCTCTGAACATCTCTTTCATTAATAGAAATCATGTATTACTATATATATGTGACTCTTGTTATATTTATGATATATCTTTGTTATATTGTTGTCTCTCTTGCAATATCTTTGAATATTTATGTGTTATATCTCCACTCTCATTTCGTGCCGAAAATAATCCAGATCAGTGTTATCATAGCAGGATGCTCTTGATCGTTTTTCAGTGCATTTCCCTGATGAGGTCCAAGTATATCAAGTTGGGTCTCAAGCTTGTCTCTCTTAAGGACATCTTCTCTCACACACACAAGAAACCCTCAATGGTGGAAGAAAAGAAAAGCGACAGAGTAGATGATCCTATCAATCTGTTGCTTGAGAAATCTCTCATGCGACAGAGGGACGAAATGATGGAGAATTTTTCCCACATCCTTCAAAGCCTGTCAATAGAAACAGGAACATATTCATCAAATGGCCACTTTGGAGGCACCTTGCCTTTAAAGGTACAAGTTAATTTGATATTCCTGTATTTGAAGAACAGATAGATGCACAAGCCCTAGACAAATGGTTAAACCTACTAGAAGGTTATTTCTTTGTTCACAATTTTTCCGACAGAGAAAAGATCACCTTTGCACTCCTTAAATCTCTCCCCCATGTCAAACATTTTTGGGAAACTTATTGGGAGCGGAGTTCCACAGAGGATTCTGGAATATATGGGGTTGAGCCCACTTGGGATTTTTTGTGGATGTGGTAAAGGAACAGTATTACCATGTTGGAAACTATGAGGAACAATACATGAGATGGACCACACTATGGCAAGAGAGGGGCCAAGCAGTTTTGGAGTTCACCAATACTTTATATACATTTCACACTAAGCTGGGTATCAAGGACTCCGAATGACATTTGGTTCTAAAATATCGCGGGGCTCTACACGGATACATCCAAACTGAAATGGATTTTATGGACATCTCATCACTCAGTTCTACTTATCAATATGTTGTTAAAATCAAGAAGAAGTTTAAGCACCAGAACAAATAGGAGTTCGTATCTACAAATCCACAACAACCAAAGTATGATAAAGATGGCCCTAACAAATAGATTTTGGAAAACCAATCTAAGCCATAGGAAAAGAAGGGTCATGGAAAGACGAAGAAGGACACCAAAAAATGGTGTGATTTCAACAAAATCCCTTGGCACAACACCAATGAATGTCACTCAAAATAGTCATTGGTGGTTGAGATCAAAGACAAGGAGTCGAACCCTGATTCAGAATCTGATTCTGAAAATACTGATAAAAGACAGATCATCGACGCAGACCCCACTAATATTGTCGCGACCGCAACAATTCAACCAGAAGAACCAACAGATCCTAAAGAGGGGGAGTGCCTTTTTCATTGATAGATGCGGGTGAAGGGGATCCCACTACATTTTATTGTTTATAGCAAAAGCCAGAAGAACCTCATCTCAACAGAGGTCGTCAAACAGTTGGGATTGTCGACAACACCACACCCACAACCATACAACATTGAGTGGCTTCGCGAGGGATGAGATCTTTGTGTTAGCCAGTAATGTCAATTGTTATATGGCATCCAGACCTTCAAGGATGAGGTATTATGTGATGTTTCCCATTGGATGTCTGTGATGTTCTCTTGGGTCAGCCATATATGTGGAGACACCATGTTGTTTATGAGTCTCGACCCCGCAGTGTCATTGTTTCTCTGGGGGGGTCATCTCTACAGAATACCAGAGGTAGTTCCAACTATTGTTCCACCTAAACAATGCCGCAAGGTAGTATCTCATACTGCAAAATTCAACTTCTTCACAATCTGTTCAAAAGG
The DNA here is from genome assembly GCA_009831015.1 of Picea engelmannii. Classification (NCBI taxonomy): domain Eukaryota; kingdom Viridiplantae; phylum Streptophyta; class Pinopsida; order Pinales; family Pinaceae; genus Picea; species Picea engelmannii. The sequence goes on along the minus strand of ML797602.1, from coordinate 243,199 downwards.
GGAACAGAAGGACACTGCAACCACTAGAGCCTCGCCCCAAGCACCTTTTATCCAACAGAAGTAGGTCGACAAGGTTGCAACAAAGTGCAAATATTCCTTCTGCACACCATCCTCTCTTGTAGCTCAACTTGTTGAACAGCCTCAGCCTCAACAGATTTTTGATAGACTTCCACAAACGATCAGTGTGACGTGTCCAGCGACGCAATCAGCTCACCAAGATTCAGATTTAGCAAACGCTTTTTCCTCTCCCCCGGGCACTCAACGCAATGGAGACCATTACTTCCTAAGGAGGGAGGATTGATCCAGGTGGATATCAATGGTCACCCACCTTTTCCAACTGGCTCAAAATAGTTTTCTGGTAATTTTGGTAATTTGCTATTTTTAGCAGTTTTTCGGGTCCTTAACTTTCGGAGCCGTTTTGAGGCCCTAAATGACATTTTTTGGGAAAATGGGGACCAACATGGATGTTCCTTCGATGTTGCTCACACAAAAATTGTATTCCTCGGATAGATATTTCTAACGATGTATTGAGCGCCCTAAACAGAGATCGTATGCAAAAGTTATGCCCTCAGGAAGTTGACGTATCAACTACCCCCATCAGGGCCTGCAAACCTTTTGGCTTTTCATCTTCCGGGGTTAGGGTTTTGGATTTTCTTTATGGTAAAATGGTTCTTAGAGCCTCATTATTACAATCATCTTCTTTCGAATGCGAGTAGCCGTCACATTTCTTCTCAGAGATAAGCTGCCACCATTCTAGCAAGTCTTTCACTCTATATTTTTACAATCTCTGTACATTTCTTTCATTAATAGAAATCATGTATTACTGTATATATGTGACTCTTGTTATATTTATGATATATCATTGTTATATTTTTGTCTCTCTTGCAATATCTCTGAATATTTTTGTGTTATATCTCCGCTCTCATTTCGTGCCAAAAATAATCTGGATCATTCTACAACTCTCAATTCATTTCACAAAGTTGGACTAGAGTCAATATCAACAAGGTCTTATTTCCGTGTTGATTATTCCAAGCCCATTCCCTTGGTTGTGTTTTCACTAGATAGTAGATAGAGATAGTGGGAATCTAGTTAATCCATTCATGTGCATCACTAATTAGATGGCGAGGCATTTGGCTACCTTAAGAGAGTCATAGTTACCCCCGTCGTTTACCCGTGCTTGGTTGAATTTATTCACTTTAACATTTAGAGCATTGGGCAGAAATCACATTGCGTCAACATCCACAAGGACCATCACAATTCTTTGTTTGAATTAAATAGTAAGATTCCCCTTGTCTGAAATAGCTCTGAGTCGACTATTATAAGGTTATATTGTGTGTGTGTGTGTGTGTGTGTGTTATAATTATATATATTATAACATAATAAAAAATTAAAAAACATAAAAATTCAAATTCCACAAAACGAAAAACCCAACAATAAACCCCCCTGCCCGCGCTCATTCATAGTAGCTTGTAGTTGGAGGATGTAGAGCACCCAAACCAGCCTGATATAGAGACAGAGGAAGAGAGAACTTGCGGCCAAGGGGGATTTGCCCAGAGCAAGAGAGACAATACAAAACTTGTTAGATCAATACATTTACTAAACTCGGAGATTGGTATTGTAGGGGAAGCTCGTGCCCATTCATAGCTTGTAGTTGGAGGACGTAGAGCACCCAAACCTTGTGACAGAGACAGAGTTAGAGATAACCCGTGTCCAAGGGAAATTTTTTCAGAGCAAGAGAGGTAGCGGGGGGAGACAGTGATAGAAAGAGCCAAGTGGGAGACAATATCAGAGACAAAGCGGCCAATGGGGATTTGATCAGAGAACCAACAATGACGCCGCCAAAATCCGTATGCTTAGGTTTTGTCTTGAAATATTCATCTAGATTGCGTAAAATTTTGTTGGAGACTCTCTTGGAAGGCTCTTATCATTTCTTGTATGATCCGAGCATAGTTTTAAGTATGGATGACAAGGATCTATTCAAGAGAATCATTATCTACTAATTCATACATTGATTCCCCCCTCCCGCTACCTTTCCAATATATCTTAGATTGGATCAACAATTTGAGTATGGAAATTATAGTTTTTAAGCCAATCAATGTCAATTTTGAAAAATATTTAACATATCCTAGATTTATCATTTTTGGGGAAAACTAAGTTTTACAATTTTCATCTTTTTTGAGTGGTTTTTGGCCCTGAAAACTTGCTAAATTAGGTTCAACATCCCTTCATATTGTAGATCTAGCTTCAATTTTTATAGCACAATTCAAAATTCCCATTTTTTAGCTATGTTTGAGGAAATATGGCTCCAAGAAGTTATGGTTCCCTTGAATCATATACCAAGTAAGAGAGGGTGTGCCTTGATCCAAATGTGTAACTTCGAAAATATGAAGCATATTGAAGAGAATAGATATAGTAAAGAGTACAAGGTGGAAATCCTCAAGGAGATTAGATGTAGGGCCTTAATCATGCAATGTCTAATGGTGTGAGATACGGTGAGGATAAAAATGGAAACCCTTGAAGTGTCTATTTCAAAGAACTTTTTTAACTTCTAGAGGAAGGAAGCTTCTAAGAGAAGAAAAATATACAAGAATAAAAAGAACATTCTAAAAAACGTACATAAATGTTTGTATAATACATAAGAATAAACGATAAAATAAAATGATCCATATAAATATGTTTCATGAATATGCTAATTAATAAGTAAAATTGATATTAGGTTCACTATTTTTGTATATGAAACATGCCAAGTGGAATTGTTATCCTTTCCAACACATGAATTCCTTGAAATCCCATTTCATGCATGTATGAATTCCTTAAAATACTTAGTAAGCTGCAATGTGGGTGCAATGCAAAGGAAGTAGTGGGATGTGAAGAATTATGAAATAAATGTGAATTGAGATCAAATTGTGGTCAAAATTTCTCACCTTAGCTCAAAAGAGAGGGGGTTACTTGTTATTGAGAATATGTAAGCATACAAAATTTGTCCCCATGGTACCCACACTAGACATGATGTGTTGTGGTTTGATATAGTGCTTGATTATACATCCATATACTATGTAAAGTAATAACATAATGATGATTTATCCAATGGATGGATGGTTTTTTTATGGAAGAACAAATCAGATTAAAAGTGAGGTTGTAGATGTTAAATAGATTTAGAAATACGATACCTATGTATAGAATTTGGAAGGAGCATGATGAACAAGCCGGTAAGTGCTCATGGCATTGCAAGTAGGAGAAAATTGGATTTTGAAAGACTTTATTTTTTATAACATCATATATAAACATATTTCGTTAACATAATGGGTTTCCTTCTTATAAGTGTTCGTTAAGCATAGAGCTAGTGTAGTTACAAGGATGAGAAAATGAGTTGCAAGGAACAAATGAGAGTCTTAAGGATTTTCTTTCTTATAAACTCATACATAAACATATGGTGGTAATAAAGTGGGTTGTCTTCTTATAAGTGTTCATTAAGCATAACTTTTCATATAAGGGTGAGTAGAGACAAAGGGTGTGAGTTAATAAGTAGATAATTGTTTTTAGTTTTATTTTCCAATGAGGTATAGTTCCATTATCATCCATCTATTTTTTTTAAATTTTAGTGATTTGGTCCATATTAAAATGGAAAAAACTCTTGAGGACAAAGTCCCATTGTGGAAGTTTCCATCATTGAAGTATAACTATAACTTGTGGAAAAATTCCTACCTGATTCGTGGGAAAATTATTATTGAAAATAAATTGAGTTTTCAAATTATTAACTCACTGAGAAAAATATAGATAGCAACTAGGGTGATCTAAACTCATAGAAATGATCTATATTACATGAATAGCTTAGATAAGAAAATTCCACTAAAGTACATGGAAGAGTGAACCTCATTATAGAACTTGTAGTACACACAAAATAACCCAACAACTAGAGGTTCCATCCTCAACTAACGAAACTTATATTTTACGTTTAACACATTTTTGAATGATTTGTATGAATTAGTATTTTTAAAATTAAAATAGAAATAATGAAATATTGCTCTTATTTATTTTCATCATCTACCTAGTATGAAAATCTCAATGGTTATTCACTCGAGGGTACATGTAAGGCATAGAAATAAAATCTTTGGAGGAATGATAAGAATTAAAATCTTCAAAAAAATACATAGAAATAGAATCTTCATATGCAGGCAGAGAAAATAGGGGCAAGGTAGGATCCATGCATGCATCATTAGAATTACTCAATTTCCTAGATGAATGAATAATTGTTGTTTTTCAAGTGGTTTTAGACCTTATCAATTTTTCATAATTAATGTATTCCTTCCTTTTCATGAAGGACATGGAAGGAAGAAGAAAATATTATTCATGTATTTGAAATAATATTCATATTTCCGATGAGGGTAGTCTTTTTGGTGAGTTAAAGTTCCACCTTTCTTGTTCATTTTTTTCAGAAATACCATGATTTGGGTTGTCTTTAAATTGTCCAAAAACTCTTAGGGTAAAGTTACATAAGAAAAGTTCCCAACATAGAAGTGGAATCCTAATTTTTTGCATAGTTCCTATCGAGTTTGGGTCAATTTTTCACTGGAAAATATAGATGATATGAGTGCCCCTTATCCCACTCTAACCATTTCAAGTCCAAAGCTCAAAAATATGGAAAAAACTAGACAAGGAGAGTCATATAACATGAATTTGTAAGAAACTAAAAATATCTCAAAATGCTTTGTCTTTCTTGGTGTTGATGTGACACTAGTTATCTTCTTTCAAACCAATGTATTTTTTGTGGATATTTTCAAACCAATGCATGCATAACTAAATTGAAAATTGCATTTTGAAAAGCATATCATTTATTGGGAATTGAAGTTAGGACTTTGCATTGTGTTCATATTCATTTATTTTACTTGTTGAGTCATAACATCATTAGTTTCACAACCACACCTTTTTGAGTAAGCAAGGCCACTAAAAGTAACGCTTATAATTTAAAATTGATTAGTAACGATTTTATTTTCTAGGGTGCACAAACTAGCTTAGGATTTAGAGCCTTGGAATAGGATTTTTTGAGTAAACTTCTCCAAGGCTATTACTTCAGCATATGTGTCTGACTAAGGGAGTGGAGAAATCCATTGTATAATCGGTAATATCAGGAGGCTCCACTTACATTTGAGTTAAGCATGAGGTCGCGTGAGGTTGGTTGAAGGGATATCCCCCTGATACCTTATTAGCGTCAGATATATTTCTGGGGATCTATTCGTATATGGGGATGTTTCTAGTACCTTTACCTCTGTGAGAGGCGATGATTTCAAGGTTTTGGGCTTTATTACCCTATCCATACGGTGGATCTGACTTACAATTGTTTTCCTATGCATCGGTTATATCGTGGTTGCTTAGTTGCTTGACTTAGGTACCACACAGGTTACTTGCAGGGGTTATTCTGCAGGTACCTTGGGTTAGATAAGGGTCGGACAACACACAACCTTTATGGAGGATTACCTCTCCGGGGGGATCTAACCGATTGGTTGTTAAGCCCATGAGGGCCCTTATAATTGATTGCGTTACCTTCGATCTTTAGCAGAGGAGTCTCAGGCCCCTCTTGGGCAAGGCATACCTACTTTAGAGAGGGAGGCCCCTTTCAGCCACTTTATCTTGTTTGTGTGCATATTGGCCTTTTGTTTATTTTACTTTGGTGTGCTCTTTGATTACTAGTTCACCTTAGGATTTGTTTTTTTTTATATCATGAGTCTTGACTCATCATGGAGCTAGACCATCTTCCCCACAAGTCTCTCTACTTGTTACAGTTACCACTGCATTTTGAGTCTTTTCCTTCTAAAAGGCGTATATTTATCATACATGGTACATACACCTCCACTCACTAGATTTGTGATCGTACGAGGATGAGTACTAAATTGAGCCAGAAAGATATTGGGAGTCAGAAAGATTTGTCGACTTATTTTTTCACTGAAGATTCTTACTGTGCCAACTATCTCCTAAATCGTATTCTGACTAGAGCTATCAGTTCTATGCCTCTAGTCGAGAGAGGGTGCAGAAAAATCCCTCGGTTAGTCACCTCAGAGTCTATGTCTATGTTTCTTGGGATCATATTCCAAATGATTGTAAGAAGAAATTGGACGCAAAGAGTCATGCTTGCATCATGATGGGATAATCTGAAAAATCCACAACCTATCTACAGAGGATATCAGTTTACCTTTTTTCTGCCTCCCTAGATGGGTCGCTAAAACGATTGATGTTGCTAGACTTGATGTTGGTGATGTCTCTTCGGGTCGAAAAACTCATAGTCGCAAGCAATAGGCTAGTGTTGCTTTGATGGCTCTGCACATGTTCTTGAGACTTGTGATCCTATATCTTACTCAGATGCACAAGGAAAACCTGAATGGGAACAAGCTATGCAAGACGAGATGAATCATCTTTTGAAGAATCATACTTGGTATTTTGTGACTTGTCCTAAAGGGAAGGACATCGTAAAATTTCCATGGGTCTATAAGACCAAATTTAACTCTGAAGGTGTTTTTGAGTGTCATAAATCTCACTTGGTCGCAAAAGAATTTTCTCAACAAGAAGGCATCAACTATAATGAGACATTTGTTCATGTTGCCCCCCCATTCCTAGGGGTAATTAGAGGATACCATGTCTCATGGTATGCAATGAATATAGTGATCCCAACCATGATGATGATCAACATGTCCATAAATAGCAGCCCAACATCCCCCCTCACATTGCCTCTTATACTTTAGATCAGCTAAGCTCATCACATCATGTCAACTCAGTGTATGGGAGATGGTAAGCAAGTGTCACCATGAGGTATGTTAGTCCTTATTTCATGCAAAGTGTTGTGCTTAATATACTAGGCATGTGGATGATGATCATTGGTTGAAGTTGTGGATGGATAATGGATTACTAACTCAAGAAGTTATGTTTGTTTCTTTGTTTCACCTTGGTCGCCAGCATGTGTGCCTTAGTCCTGTGTTATCACAACCCAGGGAAAAGGGGTACCATTGGGGGCCCCTCACAACAATAATGTTTTGTTTTCCCACCATACTTAACAATTTCCATCCTAGAGCCTATCACAGTTTACTAAGCTTGTTAAGCCCTAATATTGGCTCATTACCACTTAATTGGGGCATATTAGATTAGTAATGTTATTTTATTTATGTCGG
>ML797602.1:203530-219973 GCA_009831015.1 Picea engelmannii | reverse complement strand
AGTAATTAATCATTCCATTGTTTTCTCCTAGGGGACCCCACCTATTATAGTAATTAACATATGTGTGTGTGTGTGTGTGTGTGTGTGTGTGTGTGTGTGTGCTTCGCAACTTTTTCTGAGCTTCTATAGTAGGTGACGAATCATGAGTCAATAGGGGGGAGATAAAGTATGATTACATCTAAACAAAAAAAAGGCTACAGGGTCCTAGTAAGAAGATCAAGCATCTATGGTATGGTCCTTTAAAAGTGTTGGGGAAGGTAGGTGATATACCTATAGATTCAGTCTACCTCATATATGCACTTTTAGTCAGTAGTGAATGTGGAAATTTTGAAACTATATGAGCCTTCCATGTTAGATCGAGAAACTAATGGGAAAGTCTTACCTACCATAGAGGACTTAGCTCCAGAATTTCAAGCATAGTTAGTAGAGGATACAATATGACATAAGAATTCCAAAGAAACTAGACAAGGGAAGCATGAACTCTAGTAGGTTTGGATGAGAGGAAAACTTCTAAGCAAGGCTTAATGTTACTCCAGGAAGAAGGTAGAGGAAAATTTTCCTCACCTCCTTTAGTAAAATATTTTGGGGACCAAATCCTCCCAAAATGGAGAGGTATGATCTGAAATGGATCACAATATAATTTTTCATCTATTTTGGTACTTTATGGGTGGAAAAAATGGAGGTATTTTGCTTGTAGGGCCCATTTTAGGGTAGTTCATGTTTTGGTGATTTGGGGTATAGAAACTTTTAGAGCCTATTTGAGGCCTCAAAAGAATTTTTTTGGGTCAAAACCTTGTTAAACATTGTTATAACCATAAATATATTTCCAATGATACAAATATTAACAAGATCGGAATTCGTATGAGAAGTTATGCCTCTCACAAGTTAACCTATTTTGTTTACCACCATAGTATCAAGTGGATGCCATGTAAGCTTCCATTATTGACACATGTGGAGCTAATCACATGTGTAATTTTAAGAAGATTATAAAGGGTTTAAAACCCTAACCTTAGTTGGGAGTTGACTCATGCTAAAACCCTAACCCTAACCCTAGATGGCTAGCATGAAACTGTTAAATATTGGGCCTTGAGGAAAGGAAGGGGTTCCATTCTTATTGCATTGATTAGTGTTCCATAGTTGAGTAGAGAAAGGGAGTGATATATTGGAGTAGAAAATAAGAAGTAGAATATCCTAAAACAACCATATAGGCCATAATGTCCATGGAAACTCCATAGGGAGTTCGTTTTCTTTGTATTTGCATTTCATAACTTAGAAAACAACAAGGCATTGTCCTCACCTTTTGGATAGGTTTTCCCAAGGAAAATTTTGTGTTCATTATGTAAATGGTGTATTGTTTTCTTTAGCTTCTTTCATTTCAATATTAGTTTATGTTAGTATTTCATACGCTAAACTAGTAACATTAAATCATAATCTTAAGTAAAACACCACATAACAAGAGTTTACATAAAATCATAAGATATATTATGTTGAACTATTCTAGTGGAATATCCATGACATTTTATAGATTACATGTTCACATTTGATCTTAGATGAAGCATATCCTCTCACACCTCATACCCTTTGATTAATGCTTTGAGGCCTAACTCATTCCCTAATCTTATCGTTTACACGATGTGGTATTCGATCAACTATAACATTGGGTTATCCTAGTATCTACATGAGTACCTTTTTAACACTAGTTATAGCTTGATCATCTTCTAGTATCCGCATGAAGGTCTTCAACAACCCCCGAACCTCTTTTTTAGTCATTTGCACCAATAGAATTTAGTGTTTACTCGATCAATGAATTATGGTTTGTTGTATTTCCACCTCCATAGAATAGATATTTCATGCACATACAACTTCCCTCATTATCTCTACAACATTGTGTAAAAATACTTTTAGTTTAGAGGGATCAAAACCAAGTGATTTTTACATAACTATATGGATAAGACCTTGATCCATGTACCCACATATGCTCCTATCTTTTTTCTACCTCGAGTGACAACATTTATGTCAATATATGCTCAACTCACCTCATCACCATAAAGGACTTGTGGCTCTGAATTAACCATGTTTGCATAGCATTGAGTCATGTCTTGTGCCTCTCACTTTTATACTAGCTATAGGCAGTCTTTAGTGTTATGCCTAGTCTTTTAGAAATGACCGCAGTAAGGTTAATGCAACTATGGACAATTGTGTGTAACGAGCCCCACCTCATTACAATTATAACATTGTGTTAGAGGATGATTCACATCATTCTGCCATGCTCGATTATATTGATTTTGATTCTTCCCTTCATTTTTTCATTCCATTGATTCCATCGTGAAAAAAATATTCTCAAGCCTCTCTATGAGCATAGATAATGCATGGTACTCTTCTATATTGTGAGTTTTAACCCCGCAAAAGTTTTAATTTACTACCACCATAGTGATACTATACTTTTTCAACACCATGCAATGATGAGGGTCATGTCCTCGATTTCTACATATTTTTTAGAGCCCAACATATTGGCCACTATTGTGATATATCTCTGATTCATGGTGCTATAATTTTTTAGGTGGCCTTCTGTCTTGCATAACATGCACCACATTGTTTCTCTTTCACTCAACTTATCCTTCACTAATTCCTGAATCTTCTAGGATAAAATAGTCAACTAGTACTAAACTACACTAACCTTGGAGCTAGCCTTAAAACCAAGGCTTCAACCAATCCACTTATAGATTCTAGTCACATATCAAATTCCATTGCTCTCTTTTTCATCAACAATTGTTGTCGTAGCAACGATAAGTGCATATGATATAATAACCTACCAATAAATCATTCCTTATACTACATCTCTTGAATATTGTAGATCAACTGATTCATCAAATCTCAAAACCACTGGTCATACTCCCAAACGATCTCGCCAACATTTTTCTTAATCTCCTTTAATTTTTTCGTGAAACATGGGAAACTATAAAGATTATTTGTTCAATTGATTGGTTATAATTTGTTGATTACATTGTACAAACACAAATCCATTAGGTCTTGGTTGTTGTATCTTCGACATTGCTCCTACAACAACACTCTACAAAACTTGATAACACTATAGATGACTTCTGACTCCCTTTAGAGGTCACACTTGCACTATTCATAGTCACTATAGTGAATTTTCTTGAAATACTAATCAAACACACACTCGTTCTCTTCACAACAATAGTCACAAGATCTTAACAAACTTCAAAAGGTGTAGGGGATAGGACATAGGAGGGGCTCACTTCACTACCATTTCAGTTTGCTTCCTCAGTGGTATGACAATTTGCAGGATTAAAGTATTAGAATGGTGCAAACTCAAAAGTATCTTCAAATTACTCTTATTCATTTATCTTTTCCACAAATTTGTAGTAACACTTTGTTTGGAAAGATCAACAAGTGTCTTTTCACTTCATTATGAGTATTTTCATTCCCAGTGTTGTCGTGTGATTTCCACCTCAATTATATAGAAGTTCTTTCCACCTATGTGAACTCCTGAATTTTTCGCAACACCACACTTTTTTAGTCTTTACTTTCAGGGTTGACCAAACTTCTCTTATCCTCTACAACATTCCACACTCTAGATGCAACTCAAGACCGTATCATCTTCTTAGCAACTCTTGCATGGTGTGGACCTTTTCAATTTCTTCCTGCCACTAGTCCTCTATTATCTTTTTGTGCTCTCACATTTTTCGTTCTCTTTCATAATCCACCACATTTAACATCATTGATCCTTAAATCAACTTATGACATTGACTCTGCCATCAAGTCCTCCTATTGTTCCATCCCCCATGCAAGGCTTACATTTCCATCTCAATGGGGCTTGGAAACATACCCTTTTCCACTAGCAATGTTTTTATGCTTATTGATATTTCCTCCATCAATCTTCTACGTGGACCCTTCTTAAAGAATTTGAGCACCTTGGTTAGAGATTGATGACATTATATTGTGAACTCTAATGCATAACCTTCCACCACACCTTTACAACTCAGGTCAACTTATGGTCATACCATTGGATTTTTAACAAGTTCTTGATGGTCCACTCAACTCTAGATTGCAGAAGCCAACAACAATGCTTCTTCGTGATCCTTTCCACCCATTCATGGAAGTTTACCAATAATTCCACCCAAAATATCCCATGCAAACACTTAAACATGTATATATCTTTGAATCTTGCAATGTCCTCTCCCACATGGGCACTTTCTTGATATGTGCATTCCTGAATTCTCTCTTTTAGCAAGTCTTGAGTTTTGAATTTCACTAACCTCCACCACACCTTTGCTACTTTGCATTAGTTAAAGTATTGATAATGGAACCATGTTGTTGGTTGTATAATAGACCCAAGGTCTACAAAATACATCCAACACAGGCTATATGTAGTAAAAAACACCGACATATTCATGCTTCTAGAAGGAAGGAGGCCTCACCCAAGACACATATGATAGTTTCCATATCATTAAGGTACAAAGTATTAATTTTTTAGTGGGGGTGCACATTACATTACTTATTCTTTAATCACATTCCTTCTAACTAATTGAACTAACAATGTGCATATCAAGTATCACAATGTACAAATCATCAAGACATATCACAAATACAAACACATGAGTAGAACAAGTCTCCATTATATTAACAAAATGATCAATATAATATAACCCATGACAGAGCATCTAACTTAAAGTTCTAATCTTTTCTCATCAAAACTACTATAGTAACAACTACAAGTCCCATATATATAAATGACTGGAGTGGTTACAGAATATCCTTGAATATAATTTTTATCTCTCATATATACTCTAGGAAAACCTAGGAAACAATTATAAGTAATTAGCTTAAGGTCACTCCTAATTACTCCTCCATTTGGATTGGTGCTTCTCTAATCATAGGGGGGTGTCCCTAGTGTTTATGCATTTTCAACACTTAGATAATCTGAGTGGTTAGTATTAGTCATCAACATACAAAGTAGTTGTCTTTGATATGCGTGCAAGCAACCAAGGACACAAGAAATTTTAAAATTGAATAATATGAGAGATTCCACTTCACAACAACTAAACTATGAAAGATGAAAGAAGAGAAGGACATGCACTTTAAATGAATAAAATCAAAGTAAAGGCACTTAGGCCACCCACACCATTGTAACAAAATCTAAGCTAATTTAACCAACATATTTGAAGAGTTGTAACACATGGCATAACCAAACCTTACTTTATATTCACCAAAAGATTCTATGCATCATGATGGCAAGTACAAAACCAGTTGCATAAGAAACATTGCATAGAGTGGAAGTAACAATGAATGAAATAAAGGAAGGAAGAGAAGAATATTGGTTGTAGACTACTACTCAATGAAGTCTCTCCTACTTTTTCATCTTCGTTGATCTCTTATATAACTTCAAAATTCCAAACCTTGATGCCCTACCCATGCACTAATTGGCAATCCTCCTTCACTTGTAATTGGTTTTTCCTTGAACATGCACCCCAAAACTACCTAAAATAAATAATAAAATAGTATTATTCCATAAACATGCATCTGTCTCTAAGATAATTACAAAAATATTCAATTTTCTAGATTTGTTTAAGGCTTAATTTATGGAGGAATACATTGGGAAACTACAAGATAACATGTTAATCTACTTGAAGATTATCTCAATGTTGCCACTTGTTAGATTTTTAGGAGGAAAAATTTGTGTTAAATACTTGTTAACTCCCCAAATATACTAGTAAAGACTATTGGAATCTTCCTATAGCCACACACATTGCTTCCCTCTAGTACTCCACCATTGAAATTTCCTTGCATAATGGTGGCTTAAAGAAAAAATCTCAACCACAATTCCAATTACAAAGATGAAGTCGGACTAGCTTCTCAAAATAGTCAAATTTCCTCTAATAATAATTATTTTAAATCCATCTAATTTGTTAATAATAAAATAGGAGACCAAGTTATCTCTCATGTAGACTAGTCAAAGAGGTTGACTTAGTCAGATAGCAACATGCCAAGACTTTCAATAGACCAAAGTTAGAAAATAGAATTAAGAAATTGGCTAATTTTAGCAAGGGGGCTTAGGTTTCCAAATTTGGAGAAAAAAATCCCCTGACAAATTTAGAACTAAAGTCAAAGGATGGGATGGGATAGCTAGACCGATTTAACAAATGCCAAAAATATTAAAGAGGGTCAACCTAGGATTTTCCTAATGAGACAGCCCTTCCAATTGTTGCCACGTGTCACACTAAAAAAAATCCACTTTCTTAATTCGAACCAACTCATGGCTACTCACTAGAACCATGAGTCTAGAACCCATACCTACCAAAAATAGTAATGTTAAATATAGGCATGCCAAAAATAATGGCTCAACTCCTAAAAAATAGGAAAGATAAAAAATGAAGGGCATTGCTATGAGATCCTTGCCAACTATAGCATGCATAGAAATAGGTACTGCTAAAAATATTAGCATCTTGCATGTCAATGAAATCAGTCTCATCAAATTCATTTTTTTGCAAGGAATCCAAATATATTCTCATAATTGACATAGGAGCCCTAAAACCTCAACTACTAAAAATAACAGTGTCATGAAAATGATTGTATGTCACCTAGAAAAATCTCATTGGCATTGTGAGCTCACAAGGACCAATAATATGTGATCACCTCTAACATGCAAACCTCCAAACTTTGGCTCCTAAAAAATAGAAAAAATGTTAAAAATAACAATTTCCTCCAAATCTAGTGAATATGCCTCATAAATGGACTCTAATCATTGTGAAACTTGATGCACCTATCATTGAATGCCAACCTAATGAAATCTAGTTGGACCTTAACCCACCATTTGCACAGTCAAATCTAGGGGTTAACAATGGTGACTCAAGGGGAAGAGATCCCCTTGTGGGATGTCGAGAACCTTAAGCTCTTTGTTCTCTGCACCTGTAAATAACTAACATTTGAAGAATCTAGCCTACAAACCAGTGTGTTTTCCACTGGGAAATGGAGTCAAATTCATGGTGCATCAATTGATCTGTTGTAACAAGGACATAACCATACATGCTCATTTCTAACTGCAACCTACAATCCACCTATTATGTACCCTCCCCCCTGGAAAATGAGCTAAAGTCAACAAATGGGAAGAATCCACTTGGTCAGATAACAATAAGGAAAACACCTTCCAGGCACAAAGGAATCCACCAATAAGACTAATGGGCCCTAAGGTATGAGCACATCTCGTCAATGTGAACAATGATCTAAAGTCAAACACTAGCCAAACTCATCCATTACCCAATGATCATCAATCTTATTGAATGCAAGACTACTTACTGCCAATGGGGCTAGAGACTGTTGAGGTGATCTAGCTTCTAGATTTCCCCTTAGATGATGTGTCAGAGTCGATGAGGATTGATCTACTAAGATAAAGGCAATGATGAAAACATTTCGCTCAATACGAAGTAGAAACTAGGAATTACAACAAAATGGCACCATATCCTTAAGGCTCGATGAGAAACTGACTCACCAAGAAAGATGACTTGATGTAATAAATGAACAGACTAAACCAATAGGTGACTCAAGGCTCATCCTATTGTATCCTAAAAACTACCCACCTACCAAAGTTATTACTCACATAGCGGAAAGAATGGTGCCCTAATCCAAGCTTGACCTAGACTGAGCATCAAGGCAATGTTAATTGTACTGATGACATCATATTGAATGGTTTGACTCAATAAATGACAAACTTTTAGCTAAAGTTGAAAAGAAACAAGGGAAATAACAAACCTACACACATGTTAAGCACTTATTATGCAGGAAACTAACCTATGTGCTAACACAAAGTAAGGAAAAACAACAGAATTGCAAATCTGCACATGACAAAAACTATAATGGGAAGGAAATCAATGAAATAAAAACAATCTATAGGCTGACCTAAGACAAGAAAAGTAACAAAAATGTAATTTGAAAATGATAGAAACAAAGTAAATAAAAATCATCCAAAGGATAGTAATATGGAAAGGTGGTAATTACCCATAAAAACCCAAAAATTTACCTCTTTTTCTCTTCTACTTCTTTTTATCTAATTGTTTTTTCTTACTTTACCATAGCCCAAAAACTCTTATTCTAAAAGTTTGTCAAATTTGCAATGATCAATCAATGTACTTGAATGACCAATGTAACCATGCAACCAAGTGATCGATAATACAAGAAATATCAGCATAGTCAACCCTTCAATGCAACCAATCATGAAGTCTCCTAAGATGGAAATATGCATCCATGTGTTTGCTACTTAAGAAATCAATTAAGTATATTAGTTGAAACTTAGAACATGGTACCTTGCCAATGATCAATAAGAAATTATAAGAGTCAAAACTCTTCAAACCTACCTCTAGAAACACCTCCATCATCCTCAACCTCAACTAGATCATGAGTAATCCTGATATCCAAGCAATGATCAATCAAATGATCTCCTTGAAGAACAAAATCCGAATGCAGGATCATGAGCAAATTGTAAGGAATATCATCTTTTGGTTGAACCAAAATTTTCTCCCCTTGTTGCAATGGTATATGATCAAACTATTCTAGATCACTATGGGGATATGTGAGGATTAAGTCTCTTGTTTGTTCAATTAGGAACAACTGACTTTTTGCTCTTCATTTTGAATTTTATCATGATTCATGGAAGAAATCAATTAGCAAACTTGTAAATTCAACACTTCATCTTCATCTTCATGGAAATATGTGTATGGCCCAAGTGGTGCAAATATTGGTTCATGATCATCCAAGCAGGATTCATCATCACCCCCTTCATCACTGACAACATTATCACACACAAGGTTTCAACATTATGTTTTTTTTCCAGTAGTTTCTTTCGGGGAAAATCCTCTATAGTAGTGGGTTGTATTGTAGTGTACCAATGACCGTATAGAAACAAATTCACAACAAGAACATGCAACAAAGATATAATAATTTATTTCAAAATAAATAACTAACTATTGGGTGGAGAGAAACATTGACTCACCAGAGTCCTATGGTTGATGTCGTTCTTTATTACCATAATTTCTTCACTCCTTTCCAACAACTTATTTGCAACCTGCAAGAACCTTGAAGATGCAAGACTATACAGAGAAGTAGTTATACTAACAATTACATGTTGTTCTAATGAAAAATAATAGTAAAATATCAACTACTAGTATTCTACAAAATATATGCGAAAAAATGCAATCAAAATGTTAAAAATATAACATATTTCGAAGGAGAGAGTTTATATTTTTATTAAGAAGTTAAGGTAGTTACAAATTTATACCTGTCTTATGCGATGATTCCCTATCAAGAGAGAGATCCCAGGTTCCTCCACCCTTGCTCTTGCTATACAATATTGTATTGACTCCAGATCAACCACAAGCCCAAAAAGAATATAAGGGGAAACTCTTGGCAAGATAAGTTGGTGATAAAAAACGGGGTTGGAAACAAGGGTTTCCAGGTCAAACCAATAGCAACAGGGATGTATAAGGGTTTACAGACTTGGTGGGGTTAGCCAAACAAAGGTTTTTTTAATGTGTGTAAAGAACATTACTTGTCATTACCTTTCTCCTTGGACAAATTCTCCTTTTATGTGGTCTCTAGTTGGTTAGAGACGGTTGAGTACGAGTAAAAGGAGTTAGGAAACTAACCAAAACTATAACTCACTATTAATTAGGCATTATTATATTTTTTAATCATTTTCTGACATGTATGTGTCTGTCTCTTCATTGGCCCATGTGTACATGAGTATCATAACTATGAGGGCGTGTACATCTTCCAGGAAATTGTTTTTTGGAAGGTCTCAAGGAGGTACAGGGAATAATAGTCTGTAAATAGGATAGTGATTAGGCCAACAAGATTGTTAATTCTTCAAGGGTGGCAATTGACACTATAACAATAGAAAATAATTCCTACACTCTTGGGGAAACAAAGAAAGCTTTCCCTAAATTTATTTGGTTTTCACTCCAAAAAAGGGAACAAAACTCTTCATCAAAATCAATGGCATAATCCACCAAGATGTTTCTTGGTCAGAATGAGGGGTGGATCTTATGCAATGCCCCAACAAATCTACCATGAAACTCAAGAATAGTTTCATCTTCTCCCTTCTTAATGTGAAATAACTCCACCACTAGGGGTATATTATCCTACACCCACTGTATTGATTCAACACCCATGATCAATCACGATCCTTCCACAATGGAGTCACCAAGGGAGACCGAGGTAGTGATCCACCCTTATGTTCCATAATAGATGTTTAGATTTTCTAACTCCCAAAACAATGCCTTGTGTATGATCGAATCTTGTATATTTCTGCTTGTTATCTGATATGACCCAAACCTACACTAATGAAGTGACCGGATGAGTCAATAAATAAAAACTCACCACTATCCTTGAAGTATCTGAGGATTGACAATGTCCTTAACAATGATGCCAAATTTTTTTTATCTCTAAGATCTACTCCAATAAAACCTAGGAAACAACTTGAGTAATTAGTCTAAGGTCATTGCTAATTACTCCTCCATTTGGATTAGTGCTTCTCCAATCATAGGGGGTGTCCCAAATATCCATGCACTGTCAACACTTAGATAATATGCATGGTTAGTACAAGTGATCAACATACAAAGTAGTTGTCATTGATATTCATGCAAGAAACCAAGGACATGAGAAAGTTTAAAATTAAATTATATGAGAGATTTGACTTCGCAACAACCAAACTATGAAAGATAAAAAATAAAAAAAGATGGACATGCACTTTAAGTGAATAAAATCAAAGTAGAAGCACTTAGGCCACCCACATCATTGTAACAAAAGCTAAGCTAAGTCAACCAACATATTTGAAGAGTTGTAACATTTGGAATAATCAAACCTTACTTTGTATTAACCACAAAATTGTCTACATCATAATGGCAAAAATTGGTTGCATAAGTAGCACTACACAAAGTGGAAGTAACAATGAATGAAAGGAAGGAAGGAAGAGAGGACTATTGGTTATAGACTATTGCTCAATTGAGACTCTCATATTCTTTCCTCTTCATTGATCTCTTATAGAACTTCAAAATTCCAAACTTGGATGCCCTAGCCATGCACTAATTGACAACCCTCCTTCACTTGTGATTATTGTCATCTTGAACATGCACCCCAAAATTGCCTAAAATAAACCATAAAACAATGTTGTTCGGGAAACATATGTCTATCTTTAATAAAATCACAAAAATGTGTAATTTTCCAAATTTTTTCAAGGCTGAATTTGTAGAGGAATATGTTGGGAAACTACAAGACAATATGTTGGTCTACTTGAAGACTATCCCAGTGCTACCACCTATTAGATTTTTAGGAGGAAATTATGTTTTTAACTGCATGTTAACTCCCTGAATATGCCAGTAAACGTTGTTGGAATCATCTTGTAACCACACACATTTCTCCCCTATCCACTCCACCATTGAAATTTCCTTGCATAGTGGTGGCTTAATGAAAAACTCTCAACCACAATTCCAATTATAAAGATGAATTCAACCTAGCTTCTCAAAATAGTCAAACTGCCTCTCTAATAATAATAAAAATTAAAACCAGTTAATTTTTCAATAATAAAATAGGAGACCAAGTTATCTCCCATATAGATTGGTCAAAGAGGTCAACATAGTCAAAGATAGCAACATGCCAAGACTTTCAGTGGAAGAAAGTTAACAAATAGAATTAGCAAATTGGTCAATTTTAGCAAGGTAAGTTAGGTTTCCAAATTTGGAGAAAACCATCCCCGATAAATTTATAACTGAAGTTAAAGGATAATATGGGCTAGACCAATTTAGCAAATGCCAAAAACATTAAAGAGGGTCGACCTAGGGTTTGCCTAATGAGACAATTGTTGGGGCTCAGAAATGTCTTATTTTCATCCACCTTTCACTTCATCATTCTCCACATTTCATTGCCCCATTAACCTTTCACGATATCATTTCCATAAATATACTTGGGTTTCACCTTATTGTTCTCCACTTTATTCATTTTAGTATTAAAAGGGAATTTGTGATTAAATGTTAGAAAATCGACATGGTTTCATATATATCTCAAAAATGTGTGAGCTTTGTAATGTGTAGGAATATGTGAAGGATTAATTCAAAAGGACTTCTCGAATACTTCCTCCACCATTTCAATATTTGAGGAGATAATTCAAGCCCATTCCAAGGAGAAGATCATGGAGATTTGGTTGGAATATCTTATCCAAGATATATGAGAGATGTGTGTGAGGATTTGAAGGGATTATATTTTGTAATAATGGGAAAATAGGTTGAGAGAATAGTGGATCTATAATAATGAGATGGTTATCTTATCTTCAAGGCTCTCATGTATAAAAGAGAGTGCTCTCTCTTCATGAGAATTCAATTAGAGGATGGAATTAGAGTAGTAATCAAGTAGAGAATTAGAGTAGTCATTAATGGTAGTCATTTGGATTTGAAAGAAAGGGATTCTTAGCTTTGATTCATGGATTTGGTTTTCATGCTTTCATTATTTTGTTATGAAGATTGATTTGATCATTATAATGTAAGATTGCTTCATTGGAGTGAGCTCACATATGTTGTTGTGTCATTCAACTCTTCACATGTTGTATTTACTTTTCCTTCATGTAGTTCTCCATTTCTAGATTAATTCCATTTATGCAATTTCCCATTCTTAGAGTAATTTCATTTACGCAACTAGATTAGTTCAATTCCAAGTCGTGTGTTTCACTTTCCTGCATTAGATTAATGATTCAATTTCAGTCGTGTGTTAGATTAATGATTCAATTTCAGTTGTAGCTTAAACATTAGATTAGATTATTCCTGCTTCAATCTTGCATATACTTTGTGTGTGCTTCGTCAGTTTACGAACCCCAGGTTGACAAATTAAATAGTTGGGCAAGTACTACAACTCAATTAATACAACATTAGTTCATCCCAATATAACGACTGTCATTCCCTTGTCACGATTGTTGTTCCTTTTGCAAGTAGTGTTGTTCATTTGAACGAAACAATTGTCATTCATTTTTTTACGATTGTTGTCCCTTTGCATGGGTTGCATATCTGGAGGACGGGTATTGAAAACGGAAGGTAAGAACCTACGTAGGCGACAAGTAAAATGCTTGTGCCAGCGCCTACCTTTGGATGATGCATAGAGGTTATATTTTAGGACATCTTTAGAGCCCAACAACAACCCTTCCAATGTGATCTGAAAATATCAAACGAATTTTGATACCAACTTTCTTCCAATGATACCAACAAAACTATGATACCAATTCAGTTCGAAAATCCTTAGATGACAATTAGTTCTTAACCAGACACTAAACATTCGACCAGATTCAAGAAATTAAGATCATTATGACTATTTTCAAAATATCATGTCAAAATGATTATTAATCCATAAACTTCATTAAGTGATAAAGAACTTGTGGAAATAAGCATGCCAAAATAGAGAGAAATACAGACAACAAATAACAATGCTCATTACATAGTTTGATAATGGAGTTCATCCATCTTGGGCTACATCTCTGGGTCTGCTTCCAAATAGTGAGACCACTCTATTAATGCTCAAATGTCTGATACAAGGATGACTTACAATGCCAAATTTGAAGACACCCTTAAATTATGTTACTCCAACCCAAAAACAAAGGTCACCACTGAATTCCTCAAATTCTGAGAAGAATGAGTATAAACTTGACTATGCTCTGAACAAGTGCTTAAAGATCCCCTTTTGCATCCATAATGAGACTATGGGTCTCATACATGACAAATTAGATTCCCATCTGTGTACACAACACTTTAGCATAGAACTAACATTACCATCAGAATCCTCTTGAAATTCTGAGAAAAATGAGTATAAACACTCTATACTTTTCTCAAAGAACTCTATAGCACACAAAACGAGACAAATCCAAAATAGGAACACCTCTTGCATGCAAAATGAGGAAAATTATCTCTTGGCATGAATACCCATGTCAAAACAAACCCAATAACGAGTTCTTGGCATGAGAAATTGATCTAGATTTTATGAGCAGAATGAAATGACTACAGATTATTATCAAAAGATGCTTAACACAGAATAACAGATATACAGTGAAATTGTTTTCTACTCAATAAGGAAATAAGATGAAACTGTAAAATGCAACGGAAAACAAGCTTGTCAGAATGGTGCTGACTTATCTTTGAGAAAATATGTGATGGTTGTGCTCATTCACAAGAAGATGGTTACAATGAGGCTCTGAAGGCCTTTTTACAATAAACAAGAATGTCAAAAGACCTAGACATCCAAAAACCTAACCCTAGAAGATGAAGCGCCAAAAGTCATGTGGGCCCCATTTGGGTAAGTTAGTACATCAACTTCCTGGGATTGTAACTTTTGCATACGATCTTCATTTTAGGTGCATGATATCCCATTGGAAAGTTCTATCCAATGACTACACATGATTCCATCAGACTTTGACTTCGTCTATAGTCGAACTATGGTGAGACCTAAAATCGTTGCTTAAGGCCTCAAAACGACACCGGAAGTCAAGGACCCAAAAACTAGGAAAAAACTGCCAAAATGAGCCAATTGGAATAGGTGGGAGGCCATCGACATCCATCTGGATCAATCCTCCCCCCTTAGGAAGCAATGGTCTCCATTGCATTGAGTTCCCCCATCAAATGAGGAAATTTTTGCTGAATTTGGTCGTGGGTGAGCCATTTACCTTGGTGTAGGAGTTGCCCTACTTTGACAACTTGATAAAGTTGGATCCTTTGCTAACGATTTCCGTTGACCTGTTTGTCCACAATATGATCACTGGATGTATGGTGTATGCAGTCGGGGTTGAGCTTTTTTGGTGTCAGTTTTTCTGCCACCTCTGAGGTGTCCAATAATGGTGGGAAATAAGGTCGAAGGAGATCCATGTTGAACACTGGTTGTAGGCCAAGGAAAGGAGGAATGTTGAGATCAAAATAATTATCACCCACAGCCTTGGTGATGGTGTACAACCCATAATGGAGTGGGTGAAGCTTTCGATGGGGTCCTGTAAGGTGTTCTTTCTACAAGTTCAACCAAACTTTGTCACCCACCTGAAACTTATGTGGCACCCAGTGTTGATCATGGCACTACTTGTACTTGTCATTGGACATATGTACGATATCTTGAACCTATTGTAGGATGTGTTGGATCCGCTCAATGTACCAGGTGGCTTTGTCAGCTTCAGTTGGAGCAGGAGATGAGTTGGTCGAGGTAACCGCAAGGGGTAGAGCAACATCTATGGGACCCAATGGTTAGAATCCCAACCCCACCTAAAAGGGGCTATGGTCGATTGAGATATGCAGGGATCGGTTGTAGATATGTTGGACATAGGGAAGACTCTCATCCCATGTGTGAGGGTGCTTGGAATTATATATGCGCAGGATATGCACGATCATTCGATTTATGACCTCGGTTTGGCCATCTGTCTGGGGGTGGAAGGTCATGGATTTGGCGAGCTTGGTGTCCAATAGTGACCAGAGGCTTGACCAGAATGTGTTGAGAAATCAACTGTCCCGATCTGAGACAATGGTTTGTGGGATTCCAAAATGTACCCAGACTCATTCAAAGAAGAGATTGACAGTGGCCTCTGTTGTGATGCTCTTCTTGTAGGCAACCAGAATCACCATCTTAGAAAAGCGATCAACAACCACAAAAATACAGTCATTTCCCCGCTTGGTGGATAGAAGGCCCAACATGTAGTCTATTGAGATGGATTCCCATGGCATGTCAGGAGTAGGTAATGCCTTTTTTCTTAGTGGTCGGTTTCACAATAGCACAGGCAGTGTAAGACATCACATACTTGTTGACCTCCTATCGAATTTTCAGCCAGTAGAAATGTTTTTGCAACATTTCCACTATCTTTTTGATGCTGAAGTTTCCTGCCACCTTACTGTAGTGGGATTCCCATATCAGCCTCACTTGCTCGCTTGATGGAGCGCAGATATGGCTTAGATGACACAATAACCCATCCTGAAGATGGAAATTAGCGACAACTGCATTTGCACCCAATATTTGGCAGGTGGTGGCGAAGTCCAGGTCTCTCTCATAGAGTTGGGGCCATCCAGAGGTCTCATGGCCGCAAGAGTCTAGCACCGTGGTGAGTGCCACGACTGGTAGTCTGTTGAGGCAATCAACGACGTGGTTGGTGCTTCCTATTTTATACTTGATGTTGAGGTGGAATTGTTGCAAGTATGTGGACCACTTCTAATGGTGGTCATTTTGCAATTTACCTTGTGTCTGCATGAACCGCAGTGGCTTATGATAAGTGTGGATGATTATCTCATTCCCAAGAATGTAATGACTCCACTGGCGACAGGCTTGCACAATGGAGTACATTTCTTTGTCATAAGTAGGGTACTTACGAACATCATTTGATAGTGTCTCACTATGATAGGCCATGGGGTGGCCATGCTGACTAAGAAC
>ML797602.1:184997-197555 GCA_009831015.1 Picea engelmannii | reverse complement strand
AAATTAATATCATTATTATTGTTTGCAAAATATCATGTGAAAACGCTTAGTTATCCATAAACTTCATTAACTGATAAAGAACTTGTGGAAATAAACATGACAAAATAGAGAGAAATAGAGACAACAAATAACAACGCTCATTACACAGTTTGATAATGGAGTTCACCCATCTTGGGATATGTCTTCAGGTCTACTTCCAAACAGTGAGACCGCTCTATTAATGCTCAAATGCCTGATACAATGATGACTTACAATGCCAAATTTGAAGACAACCTTAAAGTTTGTTACTCCAACCTAGAAACATAGGTCATCACTGTGTCCTCACAAAATTATGAGAAGAATGAGTATAAACTTGACTATGTTCTGAACAGGTGCTTAAAGACCCCCTTTTGCATGCATAACGAGACTATGGGTCTCATACATGATAAATTGGTCTAAGATCTCCGTACACATCACTTTAGCACAAAACTAACATCACCATTAGATTCCTCTCGAAATTCTAAGAAAAATGAGTATAAGCACTCTATAATTTTCTCAAAGAACTCTATAGCACGTAAAATGAGACAAATCCAAAATAGGAACACCTATTGCATGCCAAACGAGGAAAATTCTCTCTTGGCATGAACACCCATGTCAAAATGAAAACCAATAACAAGTTATTGGCATGAGAAATCATGTGGTGCATTGGTATGGGTGTGATCCGGATTTTATGAGCAGAACGAAATGACTACATATTATTAACACGTGCTTAACACAAAATAACAGAGATACAGTAAAATTGGTTTTCTATTCAATAACGAAATAAGTTGAAACTGTAAAATGCAGCAGAAACAAGCTTCCTAGAATGGTGGCAGCTTATCTATGAGAAGAGATGTGATGGTTGCGCTCATTCGCAAGAATATTATTACAATGAGGCTCTAAAGGCCTTTTTACAATAAGAAGGAATTCCAAAAACCCTAGACATCAAAAAACCTAACCCTAGGAGATGAAGCGCCAAAAGTCATGTGGGCCCTATTTGGGTAAGTTAGTACATCAACTTCCCAGGGTCATAACTTTTGCATATGATCTTCGTTTTAGACGTATGATAGCCCGTTGGAAAGGTATCATCGAGGAGATTCATTTTAGATGTAATGTTGAAGGAACTTATATATTAAAAACCTGTTTTTCCCAAAATGACTTCAGAAAAGAAAACTGCTAAAAATAGTAAATTGCCAAAATTGCCAGAAAACTGTTTTGAGCCAGTTGGAAAGGTGGGTGTCCACCGATATCCACTTGGATCAATACTCCCTCCTTACAAATCAATGGTATCCATTGCATTGAGGTCCCCCATCAGATGGGGAAATTTCTGCTGAATTTGGCCCCGAGTGAGCCACTTGCCTTGGTGCAGGAGCTTCCTTGCTTTGACGACTCGATAAAGCTGGATCCTTTGTTGTCGAGTGCCCTTGATCTGTGTGTCCACAATATGATCATTGGATGTATGTTGTATGCAATTGGGGTTGAGCTCTGTTGGTGTCAGTTATTCTGCTACTTCTGAGGTGTCGAATAATGGTGGGAAATAAGGGCGAAGGAGGTCCACATTGAACATTGGGTGCAGGCCAAGGAAAGGAGGAATGTTGAGCTCAAAAGAATTATCCCCCACGGCTTTGGTGATGGTGTACGACCCATAATAGAGTGGGCAAAGATTCTGATGGGGTCCTGTAAGGCATTCTTTCTGCAAGTGCAACCAAACTTTGTCGCCCACCTGAAACTTATGTGGCACCCAATGTTGATCATGGCAGGGTTTGTACTTGTCATTAGACTTCTGTAGGATATCCTGAACCTATTGGAGGATGTGTTGGATCCACTCAATGAACCGGGTGGCTTTGTTAGCTTCAGTTGGAGCAGGATATGAGTCGGTTGAGGTCACAACAAGGGGAAGTGCAACATCTATGGGACCCAATGGTTGGAATCCCAACCCCACCTAAAAGGGGTTGTGGTCAGTTGAGATATGCAAGGCTCGGTTGTAGCTTTGTTGGACATAGGGAAGGCTCTCATCCCATGTGTGAGGGTTCTTTGAATTATACATGCAAAGGATATGTACAATCATTTGATTTATGACCTCAGTTTAGCCATCTGTCTGGGGGTGGAAGGTTGTGGATTTGGTGAGCTTGGTGTCCAGCAGTGACCAGAGGCTCGACTAGAATGTCCCGAGAAATCAATTGTCCTGATCTGAGACAATGGTGTGTGGGATTCCAAAATGTACCTAAACTCGTTCAAAGAATAGCTTGGCAGTGGCCTCTGTTGTGATGCTCTTCTTGCAGGCAACCAGAATCGCCATCTTAGAAAAGTGATCAACCACTATAAAAACACAATCATTTCCCCACTTGGTGGATGGAAGGCCCGACATGTAGTCCATTGAGATGGATTCCCATGGCCTGTCAAGAGTAGGAAGAGGGGTGTACAGGCCCTATTTCTTAGTGGTCAGTTTGGCAATAACGCAAGCAGTGTAGGACCTAATATACTTGTTGACCTCTTGTCGAAGTTTCGGCCAGTAGAAATGTTTCGGTAACATCGCCACTGTATTTTCAACGTCGAAGTGTCCTACCACCCGACTGTAGTGGGCTTCCCAGATCAGCTTCACTCGCTCGCTTGATGGAACACAGATATGGCCCATACGACACAACAACCCATCTTGAATATGGAAATTATCGACAACTGCGTTTGCACCCAACATTTGGTAGGTGGTGGCGAAGTCCAGGTCTATCTCATAGAGTTGGGGTCATCCAGAGGTCTCATGGACGCAAGAGTCTAGCACCGTGGTGAGTGTCGGGACTAGCGGTCTGCTGAGGCAATCGGCGACGCGATTGGTGCTTCATGTTTTATACTTGATGTTGAGGTGGAATTGCTGCAAGTATGTGGACCAATTTTGATGGCGGTCATTCTGCAATGTTCCTTGTGTCTGCATGAACTACAGTGGCTTATGATCAGTGTGGATGACTATCTCCTTCCCAAGAATGTAATGTCTCCACTGGCGTCAGGCTTGCACAATGGAGTACATTTCTTTGTCGTAAGTAGGGTACTTACAGACAACATATGATAGTGTATTACTATGATAGGCCATAGAGTGGTTGTGCTGAGTGAGAATGGTGCCCACGGCATAGTCTGAAGCATATGTCTTGATCTCAAGGGGCTGCTACAGGTCTGGTAGTGAAAGTATTGGGGTTGATCACAAACGCTGCTTCAAATCATTGAATGCTTGTTGTTGGGACCGGCCCCAGACAAATTTCGCCTTACCACCACCCCTGGTTATTTGGCTGAGGGCCCATGCAATATGGGAGAATCCCAACACAAACCTCTGGTAGAAATTGGCAAGGCCCAAGAAGCTCTGAATCTCAGTGAGTGTGGTTGGGGCTGGTCAGTCACAAATGACTTGGATCTTGGTTGGATCCACACGTACGCCATGTTGATCAATGATGTATCCTAGGTAATGGACCTTGTCCATGCCGAAGGAGCATTTTTCCAAGTTGGCATATAGCTTGTGTTGTCGCAGGGTGTGCAGAACCTGTTGAATATGTTGCAAGTGTTCGGCCCAAGTCTTACTGTAAATGAGAATGTCATCCAGATACACCACTACAAAAGTATTGGTGAATGGTCACAGGATATCGTCCATCATCCTCATGAAAGTGGTTGGAGCATTTGTCAAACCAAAGGGCATGACCAACCATTCAAAAAGGCCTTCCTTTGACTTGAAGGCGGTCTTTCATACATCTATTTTTTCTATCAGGACCTGGTGGTAGCCAGAATTCAAATCAATCTTACTGAAGTATCTGGCCCCCATGAGTTGATCAAGGAGGTCATTGATTCGGGGAATCGAGTACCAATTTCTGACTGTGATTTTATTCAAATCCCGGTAATCAATGCAGAGTCGCTAGGTTCCATCTTTCTTCTGTACCAGCACAATTGAGCTCCCGCAAGGTGATGATCTGGGACAGATGTGACCCTTGTGGAGCAGTTCTTGGATATGTCGCTTGATCTCCTCATTCTCTAACAGAGAGAAGCAATAGACTAACCCATTAGGTAGCGGTGCGTTGGGGGTCGGATCGATGGGGTGTTTGACCTACAAGTGCAGAGGTACCCTGGTAGGTGAGGAGAAGATATCTGAGTATTCTTCCACGACCTTATCTACTTGCTTATGTTGTGTGGAGAGGTCAACCATAGAGACCTTGGATGTGGGTGTGATCTTTCACTAATTCTAAGAGCAAATCACAAAGAAGACAAACTTCCCCATCTGAGAGATGACCTTCCTGCATTGCATAGTAGAGATCAAGGAAATAGCACTAGGTGGGACTGCCTCGGGTATCCTGTACAATTTCTTGTTCAAATTAATAATAACACTACGAGGCCTAGAATCATATACAACATGACATTTCCATAAATAAGGTTGGTCCAAAATAACATCACAAACTTTGAGAGGAGCAACATCACTCAATACCTTGTCTTTGAAGGGCTTGATGTCATACGACAATCGACACTATTGGTTGACGCGGAGATCGCTTCCTTGGTGGATCCATCCAATGGTGCAGGGTTCTGGGTGCGACATTGTCAGCAGGTCCAGCCGCTTGACGACCTTTTCTAAGGTTAGGTTCTTATGGCTACCACTATCAACAATGAAGTGCAGCGGGGTACCTTTTACCCACATTTGTGAATGGAAAAGGCACTCTCCTTCTTCTGGCCTGTCTGGTTCACCAAGCTGGAGCTTAGTGGTAGCAACGGTGGCACTGGGTTTTGCATCAATGATCCATCTTTCCCTTTCTGGTTTTGGCTCAAAATCAGAATCCGCATCTGATTTAGAGGCTTTCACTTCGGCCACCAGTGACTGCTTTGAGCAGCAATCAACAGTTTTATGCCAAGGGATCTTATGGAATCACACCACTTCTCGGTACCTTTCTTTGTCTTTCTGGTGTCCTTCTTTGCTTGTGGCTTGGACTGGTTGTCCTGGTACTGTCCATGTTTTCTTTGTCCTTTGTTCTGTGGGTTGGGGCCACCCTTTCCTAGTTTTCGTTGTGAGGGGTTCCCAGGCCCAAATTGTCGCATCTTTTGTTTGAGATTCTGCTCAATTTTGACGGAATATCAGTAGGTCGCGCCCAAGGAAAAGATGTCTAGAAATTCCATTTCAGTCTGGATGTATCTATGCAGAGCACTGCGATACTTGAGCACCAGATGTATCTCTGAATCTTTGATACCCATCTTGTTGCACAAGGTATGGAAGATATTTGTGAAATCTGGCACAGCTTGGTCTCTTTCTTGCCGCAGTGTGGTCCATTTGGTATACAAGTCGTCATAACTTCCAACAGGGTAGTATTGTTCCTTAATAGCATCCCTGAAGGATTCCCAGGTGGTCATGACTATAAATAATGAGGGTTCCTCTGTTTCCTTTTGCTCACAGAAAGTTTCCCACCAATCTTTGACATGGGGAACGGATTTGAAGAGCACAAAAGTAATATTTTCTCTATTCGAAAAGTCATGGACAGAAAAATACCCTTCTAATAGATTCAACCACTTGTCTACAACATTTGCGTCTATATGACCTTCAAATATAGGAATATCAAATTTTATTTGTACCTTGAAGGATTTGCGTCTATATGACCTTCAAATATAGGAATATTGAAGATCCGTCGCCTGTTGGTAGTCACCGAAGGATTTGCGCGAAACTATCCATCATCTCGTTCCTCTATTGCATGGGATCTTCCTCAATCAACAGTTTGAAAGGATCTCATGTCCCGTCATTTTTCTGTTCTCCTTCCATGAGAGGTCGCTTGGGCATGTGAGAGATTTTGTACTCAAGAGAAACAAGCTCGAGACCCAATTCTTTGTAGTTCGACCTCGTTGGGGACATGCATTAAGATGACAAGGAGCAGACCGCTCTGATACCACTAATTCAGATTTTATGAGCATAATGAAATGACTATAGATTATTAACAAGTGCTTAACACAAAATAACAAAGATACAGTAAAATCGGTTTTCTATTCAATAACGAAATAAGTTGAAACTGTAAAATGCAGCGGAAACAAGCTTGTTGGAATGGTGGCGGCTTATCTCTGAGAAGAGATGTGACAATTGCACTCATTTGCAAGAAGATTATTACAATGAGGCTCTAAAGGAATTTTTACAATAATAAGGAATGCCAAAAACCCTAGACATCCAAAAAGCTAACCCTAGGAGATGAAGCGCCAAAAGTCATGTGGGCCCCGTTTTGGTAAGTTAGTACATCAACTTCCCGGGGTCCTAACTTTTGAATACGATCTATGTTTTAGGCGTATCATATCCCGTTGGAAAGGTATCGTCGAGGAGATTCATTTTAGGCACAATATGGAAGGAACTTGCATTTTGAAAACTTGTTTTCCCAAAAAAACATCGTTTAGGGCCTCAAAACGGCTCCGGAAGTGAAAACTGCTAAAAATAGTAAATTACCAAAATTGCCAGAAAACTGTTTTGAGCCAGTTGGAAAAGGTGGGTGGCCATCGATATCCACCTGGATCAGAATGTTGGTTAAATAGGGCTTGGGATTAACTTTCCTCCTGAACTTTGTGGCAAGAATTAATATATTATTGTTGGCATCCCATAACAAGAGGCACCTGTGGCGCAATGGTTAGAGTGTTTGTACATGTGGGAGGAGGTTGTGGGTTCGACCCCATAGACCTCTCCCCCTTTGGTTCTTTGTTAATGGTTGTAAATTTATATTATATTTGATGGCATATATTTTATTAACTATATACGCGGTGGTATATGTAATACGACCCCCATGAACTTTGGGTTATGGTTCCACATTTAATATATATAATAATCATGGGATCAGGGGCTATGCCCTCGATCCTATTTTCCACCAACAAAACCTTTAACCAACATAAATATAAGTCAAGCCATATATGGTTAAGACTCATAGCGATGGTATAATAGTGAGGTGGTTAGATTGTTAAGCGGGAGACCCAGGTTTGATCCTCCAAGCTCGCAACAACTTTTATTAAACCTTACCCATACTCGACCAAAGGGAGACTTCCATGTGACAGTCCCTCGTTGGTCCACCCGTGCAGCCTCCACCTATACAGTCATGCCACGTGTCCAACATCGATTGGTCCACTTGTGCGCCGTGTAACTGTGCGATCTGTTGACTATACCTACCACTTGTTCACCACGCCATCACCATATGACATGTATGGATGTGCCAAGTGTCACCCTTCCAGTGGTGCCACGTGGCACCCCTTTTTTCCAATTTTCTCTATTTCTTGAAAATTTCAAACAACCATAAATTTCTCGTACAATATTCGTTTGAGGCAATTCATGTGTCGTTTGAAAGCTATCGTCGAACTCTACGCAATGGAGTCATTTTCATAAGCATTTGAGAAGATCAATTTTTGAGCATTTTGGATCTTCTTGGATCTCTTTGAGTGTTTTGGATCCTCCTGGATCACAATGGTTGCCACATGTCACATTGAAAAACTTTTGCTTTCTCAATTTGGACCAACTCATGACTACTCACTATAATCATGAGCCTAGAAACCATACCTGCCAAAAATAGTAATGTTAAATATAGGCATGCTAGAAATAAAAGTCCAACTCCTAAAAAATAGGAAAGACAAAAAATGAAGGGAACTGCTATGAGATCATTGTCAACTACAACACGCCTAAAAACAGGCATTGATAAAAATAACAACACCTCACATGTCAATGAAATTAATTTCATTAGATTCATCCTTCTACAAGGAATCCAAATATATGCTTATAATCAACATGCAAGCTCTGAAACCCCGATTGCTAAAAATAGCAGTGTCATGAAAATTCTTGTATGTCACCCGAAAAAAGTTCATTGGCGTCATGGGCTTGCAAGGACCAATAATATGTGATCACCTCTGACATCCAGACCTCAAAATTTTGATCCCTTAAAAAAAATAAAACTACTAAAAATAATAATTTCCTCCAAATTTGGTGAATATACCTTTGAAATGGACTCTGATCATTGTGAAACCTAATGCACCTATCATTGAATGCCAACCTGATGAAAGGTAACTAGACCTTAACCTACTAGTTACACAGGAAAATGAAGAGGTTAACAATATCAAAAAATATGCCAACTATAATCCATTCATACAAAAGAGCCCCTATCTTTAGATACATGCATAACAGATTAAAGGTGTTATATACAAAGGAAGAATAAGATGAATCCTTAAACTTTATGTAATAAGGTATTTGATTCACTTTCTGCTACACTCTACTCTTTGATTCACCTTCCACTACATTCTACATTGCACCAACTCTTTATTAGTCCCTATTGTAGGCATAGAGGGACTATAACGATCGATAATTCGTTGATTTCATATTAGTTTATCCTTTGACCACAAATATTTCCATAATATCTATTGTTGGAACTAGGGAACTTAAAACATTGATTTTTATACAATAAAAAGAACCATATATGTCATGATCTAATTGGATAATAGATTGGAGGTCGTATTGTCAGCTTCATTGTTCCCAATGTTATATATGTTGGCATATCCAAAGTATTTAATCATATACAGTCTTTTTGAATCATATATTTTCTTATGCATTGCTCGAAGGTGGATTAATGCTAGCATTAGTTTGAATGTTTGTCTTAGAATTTTCTGATAACGTTGTCTTAGATCATATACGGTGTTTTTTTTATTTCTACTAATCATATTGAAATGTTTAGATATCCAAGCTTTATAGTGATCGATAATTCCAAAGTTTATGACCTTGTATTGTGATTTATTTTTTTTGTGCTGCTATTATTAGTCCCTACCGAAGGTATTTGTATTGAAATGTATTGACACTTTTTTTGAGGTGCTTAAATAGGCCTCACAGCTTAAATGTTTACATGACACGAAGTCCTCCAACAAGCCTGATAGCTTAAATGTTTGCATACCACAAGGCCCTTACACAACCTGCCAGCCTTAAATGTTTATCTAAATACGCTTCTCGGAGTACATTTTTCCTCGAAATTTTCCATACAATGTTGCAGTGCTTTTGGAAAATATTGTTGTCCACCGCCAATTGAATAGGCATTGTTTTTTTTTGTAATGCAATTTCGTCATCGTTGAAGCTACATACATTGTTTACTGGTTTGGTGAGTGCCTCTTCTTTTTTGGTTCGTTGGTTGTTGCATGTTGTTGTTGTTTGGTTCAACATGACAACCACCTCTTTTTCACAAAACAAAATAGATTCTACAAGATATTCAAGACTGTGTGGATGTTGCAGATCTGTGTAAGCAAGGGTTGCAACATGACTGTTCAGGAGCAGATCTATCTCTTCTTCTGTTAAAGGAGGAGGTGGTCTATGCAATTTCTAGATCAAGCAACTATTGTTTTCTTTCTCTTCTGCAGGTTGACCATGATGTTGAATATCTTCTTCTTGAATGTGATCACAAGAGCTATCATATCCTACTTTTTTATCATCCAACTCTTCTTCATACTGATTATCTTCATCGACGTGAGAAATTTCTGATATTCCTTCCTCCTCTTCAAGAAGATGTGTTTGATTTATTTGTCTTATGAATTTTATATTACAACAATCTTCAAAAAGTATTTCAGTTGAATAGATTCTTTTACAATGCTGATGAAAAAGTACATGAAAATCTTTCAATGAAGGAATATTGGAATGAGGTAAAGATTTATGCCATAGTCTAGCATCTCTTTCCAACAAAAACATAAACAGTTTCATGAGGACATATTCATGATGTATATTTAATTCATCCATGAGCTTGTGGAATTCAAACAAGTGTTGAGCAAGATTATTGTTCGCATATTCTCCAAATTTAGAAAGGACATCTTCCCAAACTTTAATGTCTGGAACAGTGTTTGGAAAACCATAAACATTTGTAAAGTCCATAGGAGAAAACCTTCCAGAAATCCGAGCGGCGAACAAATCCGACATTTTGAGACCAGTGGAGTCACCAATGAATCATGTAGAGTCTTCGAACCAAGGAGTCGTCAGGTGAATGATCACAGCCAATTAAATGCTTATCCCCTTTCACCATCAAGAAATAGAACTGAACTTTTTGTCATATCCTAGGGAAGATAATTGTGTTCCTCCGTCCCCGACAATGGTGCTAGAAAATGTTGTCGCAAGAGTTGGTTATAGGCTGTAACAGAGCCAACCCTTAGCACATTTTAAATGAAAAAATAAGTTATCATTCAGAACTTGATTTGGGTTGCATGCAAGTAAATTCTGATATAACCATGAACCACTTTTGATTAGAAGCTACCCCTTCCAACCCGAGAGGGATCGCTCGAATATATGTCACGATAGGATGTTCAATAAGCTTAACAGTGGGAAGATCTGTGGGTAACAGAAGTTTTGAGGTTTTTAGGGTTGATGGGTTGGACCGAAAAGTACTCCATTGGGCATGGATTCAAATGATCAAGCAAGTAATAAGAGTGTTTCGACAATGGAAATCCATGGAGCAGAGGCGAGATAGAAGCTGAATATAGAGGGAAGGATTTATAAAAAGTATGGTAGCAGAATAAAGAGAAAACATATCAAAATGCAAGGAGCAGTTAGCAATGAGTGAATTCCAAGCATAAATCAGTGGAAAGAGATAGTTGGGACAGAGCATCTAGCAAATGCTGAATTCTGAACTTTCAGATCTCTACAAGAAATAACCTATAACCTGTCTTGCAATAGAGCATATAACAAATGCATGAATTCCATTGAAAACACATGTTACAAATCGGGAAGAAAAAGTGAATGGAATAGTATGAAAACTGAGCAATAGACAAACCCTGTAACCAACATCACAAGAATCTCTGTTGTAGATCAAAAATGACTCTGCACTCTTATATTAAAAATGAAATCAAAATATTACAGTCCCAGGAGTACTACTCCCCCCCTCCTTTAAAAATATGCCTCATATATGTATTGAGGTCGAAATCCTCTCTAATCTAAAAGATAACAACAATTACAACCAATTCTTGAAAAATTTTGCCATAGAAAATGGGCCAAACTGCTGAAAACTAGGGCTGCGGTTATGGATTTGTATCTCTCGAATAGCGACAGTTGTATATAAACTGAAAGAGTATTTTGTGCATCTATTTATTCTGAGAAAAAACCTCTCTTAGTTCCCTGAGACCCCTTTTCATTTTCTCCAAATATGCATTTAACAAACATGTGTCAAAATAGGAAAATATGAAATACGAAAATTAGGGCTCGGAGATGGATTCAATTCTCCCAATCTGTGACACCTGTAGGAAAATTGATGGAGGCTAATGATCTTTGATGTGTTAGGCACAAAATCCTCAAACCATTTCTCAAAATGATCCTCCAGTCGCTCAGAATCATCATTTGAAAATGATGACTCAGCATAGTTAAAAAAATGCCACGTTTCTGAAAATGAACCTCATCTTATGGGTGAATTTTGACAGCCTTCCCAAGATCTAAATGAAATTTTGAAGATACCACTGGAAATATTGGGATTTGTATATGTCGATAGACTATTCGAACGCGGAAAATGGCCTCTCCAAGGCTGAGAAAAAATGGTTTTCTCCCAAGGCATTTTTTTGCATATGACTGGAGTCCCGATTTCGGGCCTTCGGGATTCGGGGAAACGAAGCAATGGTTATTAAAATCTCCATGTCGGACAAATCCCTGATGGCCAAATCCCCAAAATAGAATTCGGATTTTACATTTCACTCTTTCAGGCCTTCGAGTTTCGAGTATCATGTCCTCAAGAGTTATGACATGCAAGGAATCCTGAATCGTGAAATCGTGATGGGATTAATTAGACGATAATCATTTGTTTTAATCTCTTAATTAATCATGATTAGCAATTAATATTTAACCTTTCATGGATTTAAGTGTCGAGACTTTGATAATACTTGACGTGAGAAATCCTGAATCGTGAAATTGCGATGAGATTTATTATGTTAATCTTTCTTAATATTTATTTGACCTGGCTTATCCTTTAATACTTTAGTGAATTCGGGGATCGAGGCTGTAGTTATTAAAATATCTACATCAGCCAAATCCCCGAGGGAAAAAAACCCAAACTCATGAGCTTTTTCTCCATGTGGCTTAATGCTCGGTGTATGCAGTCGTTCCACTGCCAATGCTTCCATTCATTCTCCTTGTGACTCAACGCTCGAACATATGGTACATTTCTTTGATTCTCACGTGAACCCTGTCTTTGGATTTTTCGTGAGTGGGCTTGTGACTGTTATAATGTTGTGGCATTTGGGGCTAATTTCAGTGTTATTTGACTGAAGATGACAGGTAGAGAACATTCAGTGATGTGTGTTATAGACAGATGGTCGTTTTCTCATATCTACACTTTCGGTAGTTAAACACTATAAACATTTTCTCTCCTAAGTTACCGAAAGCCAAAATTTCAATATTTGTTACAACAGAGGCTCCATCTAGGGATGGTGCTTTCCTGCAAAGTGCCAAGAACAGTAGACCATGTGCCTTCATCCATTGGGTGACCTAAAATCATCCTTATCAAACTCTGAACTCTGTCGCTTTACTTGCACCTTTCTGAAACAAAAAATTGCTTATGCATTCATTGGGATATG
>ML797602.1:133534-181316 GCA_009831015.1 Picea engelmannii | reverse complement strand
TTATGACATGCAAGGAATCTTGAATCGCGAAATCGCGAAGGGATTAATTAGATGATAATCATTTGTTTTAATCTCTTAATTAATCACGATTAGAAATTAATCTGTAACCTTTCATGGATTTAAGTGTCAGGACTTCGATAATACTTGACGTGAGAAATCCTGAATCGCGAAATTGCGATGAGATTTATTAACGTTAATCTTTCTTAATATTTATTTGACCCGGCTTATCCTTTAATACTTTAGTGAATTCAGGGATCGGGGTTGTAGTCATTAAAATATCTACGTCGGCCAAATCCCCGACAACAAAAAACCTGTACTCGTGATCTTTTTCTCCATGTGGCTTAATGCTCGGTGTATGCAGTCGTTCCACTGCCAATGCGTCAATTCATTCTCCTTATGACTCAACGCTCGAACATATGGTACATTTCTTTGATTCTCACATGAACCATGTCTTTGGATTTTTCGTGAGTTAGCTTGTGATTGTTATACTGTTGTGGCATTTGGGGCTGATTTCAGCGTTATTTGATTGAAGATGATAGGTAGAGAACATTCAGTGATGCGCGTGATAGACAGATGGTCGTTTTCTCATATCTACACTTTCAGTAGTTAAACACTATAAATATTTTCTCTCCTAAGTTACCGAAAGCCAAAATTTCAATATTTGTTGCAACACCACGGAAAACCAAAAAGCGTTTAGCTGCGGCCATGCAATTTCATAATATTTTGTGGCTTGTAATATAATTTGGGCATGGGAAAAATTCACATAATCATAGATATGGATGGAGAAGTACAAAGGTTCATGTTTTTGCCTATCTTTTATTCTATTTGTTGAGTCTCATTTACTGTATGTACATATTACTTGTTCTCCAGTGCATACCATCTTCCATTGTTGTTCATTGTATTTTGTGTGTTCCCACATTCAAACAAACAGAATAGCTAGAGAAAACGACGGAGTCTTAACTGCATCAATTGAAGAGGAGATAGAAAGGTACATGCTTTCATATTGTATTGTTTTGTATTTCATTTATTGTCTGTATATGTATTCACCTAGTTTTTTTTATATAGATGTTGCATGCCTTCCTACATAATAACTTATCTTCATTACATGTCTTCCTCCATACTAACCTCCTTCATGTCCGTTGTATTTTTCCATTTAAACAAACAGAATGGTTGCAGAGGACGATGGACTCTTTGGCGGGAATGTAGATGAGGAGTTACAGAGGTGGATACATGTACTCTTATTTCATATTCCAGTGTTCGGTATTTCATTTACTGTTTGTATATTTGTTGTGCTTGTTCTATTGCTTTGCACCCTTTCTTTGTGTGTGTGTGTGTGTGTGTTCTTTTCTTCCTTCAAATATAATTTTTTGGGTTTACCTGTATGTATATACTACGTATCTTTATGTGTATTCTCATGTGAATTGTATTATGTTTGTTGTTGCATTGGAATAAATAGACCTGTTTCTCTTTCTTTTACATGACTAGCTTTCCTTCATGTCCATTGTATATTCGGCGTTGCTACCTTGGAAGAAACAGGTTGGTTGGACAGGAAGATGAATTGTTTTGTGCAACAACATAGGGTTTTGTGGTACAATCTTCGAAAAGGTATACCAACTGTGTAGTGGGCCTTTCTACCCTCCCCATTTCTAATTTTTCCATTTTCCATTATCCCTTTTGTTTTCTAATTGCTCTGCTTAGTGGTCTTTCCGAAAATGCCTTGGTGCACCGGTTGGCGAACTAACAATTTCACAATTATGGTCACACGTCTACCTTATTCCATACTTACCCACTTTCTCAATTGCGGGTGTCGGGCTGGTGGGTTCAAGATTGCTCCCCTGGATTATGGGGGTCCGTGATATACAGATTGTTCGTCGTGCCCCGCCCTCGCGCCCTGTTTACTGTTACACATTTTTCCAGTCAAAAAATTAGAGGTATACAATTTGACGCTCGGGTCCTCAGGTTTCCTGAGTATATTCATTGACACCCTATTTCATATTCCACCTCCTTCCATCCTACATGTGACATTAAGAACTATTATGGATAGTATACAATGCATATGCTTGTTTAGTCCTTATGATGTTCATCTACACATGTTTCCATTAGAAAAAGTTCGACTAGTGACATGGCCATGAGCAGTCAGTCATCCCAAACATCAACAGACCGACAAGGCCAAAGGTAAAGATGCATACATTCTGTGGAAATATTCCTAGCTATTTATTCATCTATGGCATGGGAAATATGTTGATGTCATCTGCAATACATGGTTTGCAGTTCACAAGAAGTATCAACAAGTACAAGTGAGACGTCGAACATAGTGCAGGTTCCATAGACCAAGAGGTGTGGTTGCAAAACTTTGGCTCCATAGTTCGTCGAAGCTATGCGTCTACATGTAGATTTATGCCAGTAAAAAAAGAATACAAAAAAAAATTTGCACACTACCATTCATTTTAGTCTTCCTGTTCAAAAATTGTCACCAGGTCTAGAGTTGTAACACCCAAAGTATTATCGATAGAGGGCTTGAACAACCGTCGAACTGGACAAGTGTTCATCGGGGACATAATGGTCGTCTATAGCACCTATTTGGACAAGGCAAACAAAACTAGATCCATTATGCGTGCTAACATGACAGACAAGGAGGCCATGATGACAGTCACACTGACTATTCCTACACAACCTATCCAAAAACATGCAGAAAAGATATTGTCGGGTAATGGGATATCCATTACAAATCTTAATATATTGCCCAAAACAGTATATGACCATGGTGATTGTGATCGAATCATTTCGCTCAAAGAAACAATTATTGTGGAAAAAATTCTCGCTGTCTGTTCAGAATATCATTTCGTCCCGGACTCGACTATCAGCCGGCTTGCACAAAGTAGTGATATTTACCCAATCAGAACCATTGGTGCAACTATCACACTGGCGAGAAAACTTGGCTCACACCACATTCTCCATATAAAGGATGGAGATTCAGACAGTGACAAGGCAATGGTACCGCTTTCCATATCCAGTTTTGTCCTTTACTTTTGCATGTGCATGTATCTCGGGTAAGTTACACAAATATTGCATTATTCCATGTTGCAGCTGCAATTGTTCGATACCTATTCAATTTTTTTTTCGTCAATGGAACAACAATTGCATAAAAGGCAGTTTCCACTTATGCTCTTCAAAAATATAACAAAGAAAAGGGATGTTAGAGAAAGGATCTTTCGCACAACCCAAGCAACATTTGTAACAGAGTTGCGAGCAAACATAGTACAGGATCTGAAGAAACTAGCTAGCTCTACAACTGTTGTGTGTATACATCCACAGAATCATCCTCACTTTTCTTATACAAATAGCCTTCACCAAATTTCTGCGACTTGTTTACTTTTTTTTTTTTTAAGGGCGGGGGGGTGCAGTTGTGTATTATATTGTTCAATGTATTAATTCCTATGCTCGTGTTTCCAGGTTGAAAGTGTTTTGGTTGCAGCGAATGYGTATTCGACCCCCTTTAAGCCTATATGTGCAAAATGCAACTCTCCTACTTCTGCTTCCACTTTGACAAGTGATGATACGATTGATTGTCTATGATGCGGTGAAAAATCTCCATATATATATGGACATTGTCTCAATGTTGCCATCTAAACTGTGAGCAACACAACCATGCATTGTACAATTAGGCAGCCTCTATTACAAGATGTGCTTCCTGGGTTGGCAGAATTGTTGTATAAAGCTTACCTACAAAAAAAGGCAAGCAATGTCTACATGTTGCGCGACTTTCAGATACACAACAAATTTACCTTAAATGAGGACAATGCAATATTGCATATCGGTTGAAGAAAAAAGGACAAGAAAAAAAAAACAATATCAAGCTTTGGCAGGAAACAAAAACATCTCATGTGTCTCTGTAATATTTCTTCAACACCCAGATGAATGTTCGTCGGACTCAAGTACTTGAGATTGCATGCGCATAAGATTGTTCGGTCCAAAAATGGAAAGCATTGTAGGAAACCCCATATATCCCATGGCCTCAGTTATTTTCTCATGGGAACATATAACATATGTAAGAGAAAACCAATGCCACGACGCCTTTTCTTTGTATATCAAATTTTTTGATGCAAAGTTCGATGTGTGTTGCTCTATGGAACCTTGTGGGAACTTGCTTACAACCTATTTGGAGTTTAGTTGGTTCTTGGTTGTATGCTTCGTCTATCAATTTGTATATCGTGAAACTCTGAGTGTTGTTTGGAAGACATGGAACAATAGAATTGCAATTTTTTAGCCAGCTATCCCGCAAGTTTGCCTGCCAATTTGTATGGCGTTGTGACACAAATGTAGTATGTGGCTTGTTTTAGCACTTTTCCTTGATCGATGAACTTGGTAAAATTAATCTCTGGGAATAATTTGAAATAAACGAATATATACTGTGTGAAGTCCAATTGTGTTATCATATCAACAAGAGGCCCTTAATATTCAAATTGGTCATCGTTATGCTTGCGGTGATAGAATTTAAAAATGTTTTTTTTTGTTTCCTTCGTTTTTAAAAAAATAAGAGATTTAACATCCTTTGATAATTTTATGTAATTAAATTGTGCAATATCAATATTTAATATTAATAATTTAATATTTGAAAATAATGTTTTTAGATAATGTTAGATATATGACATATATGTTATATCTTATACATGTAAACCATCGCAATCTTAAGCCCGCCAGTCCTGGAGTCCGTCTATCAATTTGTGTATCGCGGAACTTCAAGTGTTGTTTGGAGGACAAGGAACAATAGAAGTGAAATGTTGAGCGAGCCAGCCCGTAAGTCCGCTTGTCAATTTGTATATCGCAGAACTCTGGGTGCTATTTGTAGGACACAGAACAATAGAGGCCCAATTTTGAGCCCGCCGGCTCGAGAACCCGCGATCCAAAAAGTGACTAAGTATGGAATGAGGGATCCGTACATGCTCTATAAAATCTCATGTCCATACTTTATAAAAGTACATATTTAGTATGTATTACTCGTTTCTCAGAAATTTCTAGGTGCGGAAGTTAGCGGATACACATGTTCAGATTTCCACTTACTTTTATATCGCCAGCCCGACC
This sequence comes from Picea engelmannii, assembly GCA_009831015.1. Lineage (NCBI taxonomy): Eukaryota > Viridiplantae > Streptophyta > Pinopsida > Pinales > Pinaceae > Picea > Picea engelmannii. The sequence continues at coordinate 176,234 of ML797602.1, read as the reverse complement.
GACCGCTCCCCCATTTCATATTGTACATATTACATGTAATATGTAATACATATTCAATCTTGAACCCGCTAGTCCTGGAGTCTGTCCGTCAATTTGTATATCATGGAACTCCGAGTGTTGTTTGGAGGACACGGAACAATAGAAGTGAAAATGAGGGATCCGTACATGCTCTATAAAATATCATGTCCATACTTTATAAAAGTACATATTTATTATGTATTACTCGTTTCTCAAAAAATTTCTAGGTGCGGAGGTTGGCGAATACACGTGTTCAGATTTCCACTTACTTTTATATCGCCAGCTCGACCAACCGCTTCCCCGTTTCATATTGTACATATTACATGTAATATGTATTACATATTACATGTAATATGTAATACATATTCAATCTTGAACCCACCAGTCCTGGAGTCTGTCTGTCAATTTGTATATCGCGGAACTCCGAGTGTTGTTTGGAGGACACGGAACAATAGAAGTGCAATGTTGAGCCAGTCAGCCCGCAAGTCCACTTTTCAATTTGTATATCGCAAAACTCTGGTTGCTATTTGTAGGACACAAAACAATAGAGACCCAATTTTGAGCCTGCCAGCTCGAGAACCTGCGATCCTAAAAGTGGCTAAGTATGGAATGAGGGATCCATACATGCTCTATAAAATCTCATGTACATACTTTATAAAAGTACATATTTAGTATGTATTATTGTTTTCTCAAAAAATTTCTAGGTGCGAAAGTTGAAAGATACACGTGTTCAGATTTCCACTTACTTTTATATCACCAGCCTGACGGACCGCTTCCCCATTACATATTGTACAAACTTTTTGGAACGTGATTTTCCGAATACGCGAGTTTTTCTTTTAAACAAGATATTTAACATCCTTTAATAATTTTATGTAATTAAATTGTACAATATCAATATTTAATATTAATACTTTAGTATTGAAAATAATGTTTTTAGATAATGTTATATAGTTGATAGGGATCACCATTTGTAAACAATCGCAATCTTGAGCCCACCAACCCTGGAGTCCGTCTGTCAATTTTTATATCGCGGAACTCCGAGTGTTGATTGGAGGACACGGAACAATAGATGTGCAATGTTGAGCCAGCCAGCCCACAAGTCCACCTGTCAATTTGTATATCATGGAACTCTGGTTTCTATTTGTAGGACACAGAACAATAGAGGCCCAATTTTGAGCCCGCCATCCAGAGAACCTGTGATCCAAAAAGTTGCCAAGTATGGAATGCGAGATCTGTACATGCTCTATAGAATCTCATGTCCATACTTTATAAAAGTACATATTTAATATGTAATACTCGTTTTTCGGAAAATTTCTAGGTGCGGAAGTTGGCGGATTCACGTCTTCAGATTTCACTTACTTTTATATCACCAGCCCAACCGACCGCTTCCCCGTTTCATATTGTACAAACTTTTTTGTCTAATTAAATTGTACAATATCAATATTTAATATTAATAATTTAGTTTTGAAAATAATGTTTTTAGATAATGTTATATAGTTGATAGGGATCACCATCTGTAGAAAATCGTAATCTTGAGTCTTCCAACCCCGGAGTCCGTCTGTCAATTTGTATATCGTGGAACTCCGAGTGTTGTTTGGAGGACACTGAACAATAGAAGTGCAATGTTGAGCTAGCCAGCCCGCAATTCTTCTTGTGAATTTGTATATCGCGGAATTTTGGGTGCTCGTTGTAGGGCACAGAACAATAGAGGCCCAATTTTGAGCCCGCCAACCAGAGAAAACGCGATCCAAAAAGTGGCTAAGTATCGAATGAGAGATCTATACATGCTCTATAAAATCTCTTGTCCATACTTTATAGTACATATTTAGTATGTATTACTTGTTTTTCAGAAAATTTCTAGGTGCGGAAGTTGGCGGATTCACGTCTTCAGATTTCACTTACTTTTATATCACCAGCCCGATCGACTACTTCCCTGTTTCATATTGTACAAACTTTTTGGCTCACGGTTTTCCGAATAAGCGAGTTACCGTATATGTGGGCTCAATATTGCGTTTCCATTGTTCCGCCGCCTGCAAACAACACCCTGACTTCCACGATCTACAAATTGGCAAACAAATTGAAATAAAAGAATATATACTATGCGAAGTCTAATGGAACAATCATATGAACGAAAGGACATTAAAATTCAAATCCATCGTTGTTATACTTGCGGTGAAGCTAACAGTACAAAAAATTTACTTAAACATCCAAAAATTGATTTTCTTGTAACTTTTCGACGCTTCTCTTATACAAAAAGATCCTGGAAACTATAAACACTGCTCAATGTATCTATTCCTTGATTCAAGAACCTGTTAACATGTTTAATGCACTCCATAGTTACTGTTAATACCATAAATGGTGCTTTCTTACAGCAATTCCCACTTCCGAAAATTGCCATCCGCTTTCTCTTTTGCCCTCTTCTTTCCCTTTCTTTACTTACTCGTTTTTCGAAAAATGTCTAGGTGCAGGTTTTGGTGGATTCACGTCTTAAGATTTCCATTGTTACTTTATATCACCAAACCGACCGACCGCTTCCCCATTTCATATTGAACAAACTTTTTGAATCATAGATTCCCGCATATGCGGGTTCAACATTGTGTTTCCATTGTTTCGTCGCCTGTAAATAGCACCCAGACTTCCGTGATTTACAAAGTAGCAAACAAATTCCCCTTCATCTCGAATGCTTTCACTTTATGTTTACTTGGTCCTTTTTCTGAATGTCTCATGCTTTTATATACAACACCCGAAGTTTAGCTATATACAAAGTTCCCTCTTGACATTGTGCTTCCACCGTTCCCCTATGCACAAACAACACCCAAAATTCCATGATATACAAATTGACGGTCGATATCTGTCACTGAGATGCAATATGACCATCGGCCCCTCACGTCTCCTGGGTATATCTTCTAACCCTTTTTTTTTGTAACCCACCCGAGCACTTTCCATACTTGGGCATTTCTTGGAGTCTGTTCCGCGGGTTGGCGGGTGGACGAAATGTACAATGCTTGGTCGCTCTTCGCCATCACCGCTACCTTTGTACTTATTTCCAGATATGCAATTATTAAGCTTCAATGCTAGTAGTTCATCTTGCAGGAACCGTTAAGATTGTCATTAATGCCCGCAAGGCCGAAGAAGATTTGTCATTACTATGAATTAAACCAAGATTTGCAGAGAAGAGTGTTATCCTTTCCAAGTATTCATTTCAACCATGATGCAATCTCTTTCGTACGTCAATCGGTTGGTGCCTTTGAGAAATCTCTAATTCTTAATCACTCTTCATCGACACCGCCACCTTTACACTTTTTTCTAAATATGTAATTAGTGAGCTTTAATGATAATAGCTCATTCGCACAAACTCTGGAGATTGTCATTGATCAACGAAAGGCTTGAGGAGATCTTCCATTGATACGCATTAAACCATGTTTTGCGGAGGGTTATATTATCCCTCACAAATTTTCATTTCAAACATCGTCTGGAGCAAACGAAAATTCTTGTTAACTTATGGCAGCAGTTTTGTCCAGATACAGTAAACACATTCAGGCATGATGGCCAGAGGTTCCATTATTCTAGGGCATATTCTAACTACTCATCTCCCTCTGCCCAGGACAAAAAAAGGAGATGGTCCCTTGGTACACCGAGAGATATATTTCAATCCAAAAATCCCAAGGCAACCCTACCTGCTCAGAGAACCTGCCAAGTTGCATTGATGGTTGGCGCAGAGGTTGATGTCATGGATTTCGAGCCGGAAGAAGATGATCTAATGGGCGATGATATGGCAATGGATGATGGCAATGCAGAGACTGTTCCCACTTCTGTGTCCAAATTGAAATCAACCATAATGGGAGGAACTTCCCGGTTCAGTGATGGTGGTCCTGACAACACCAAAAGAAGGAGTTTCAGAAAAGAAACTGACGTTGAACGCAATAGCTGCTTTGCAGCTCGAAAGTAGGAATTATGGAGGTCCAAATTAGTTTGTTCTGGGCAGAAGACTTTCACTGTAAGGAAATGATTTGTTGATGCTCCCAAAGATATATTTCAAGCCAATAAAAATATTCAATTATGGGACTACTGTCCTATTCTCCGAATATACAATTAACATCTTCAGGAATGAGGACCAGAACTCCCATTGGTGCAAGGCATATTTCTACTAGTCATCTCCTTCCACCCAGAATGGACTAATTTGGGCCTTTGGAATTGCACGTGAAACCTGTGTCCCTGAATTTTTTCGACTGTGGAGAGGCAGTTTCTTGATGTGTCCTAACTTTCAGTTAATGGCTATTATATTTGTCATGCAAAGTTTTTTGTCTTCTTCCTCACRGGAAGCTTCTGAGAACTATCAATTTTACCGCGGGATGATCCATCGAGGAGAAAACTGCAAGGATTTCCTAAAAAAAAGGCATGGTAATTTGTTTTGTATGCATGTTGAAGAGCATCTCGATGGMTTCTGCATACTAYAGATCCCRTGCCTGTGTTTGTGGCAGATACGTTCAATGTTTTGGCCCAAAGAACTGGGTCCAATTTCTAAGGATAGATGTGCACTACTCGGTGTTTTTTTTTTTTTTTAATGGATTTGCTATTAAAAAAAAATTCCTTGGAGCCTTCATTGTTGCTTCTTTTCTAGATTTAACACCTCTTCTCATTGGCATGGTTCGGTAGTCTCGTAGTTCTACAATATTGTATTTGCTTAGGTAATTTTTTCTAAGATGGAGCATCTAACAATTATATGACAATGCACTGTGTCGATCCACCAGGATTTTATGCAGACAAAAAATGGATTACACGTAGTTTCAAACCAACGTTCAATTCTATTCGCAATGCAGATAGAACATAGCAATACCAAATTACAATGTTGCAACAAAATCGTCATTCTTGTTTCTAGACATGCAATTATCAATGCAAGAAGTTTAATACTTAAGTTAATATGTTACAGTCATGGAAGAATGTGTCAAGAACACACTTACACCCATATTTAAAATCCTTTAATAATTTTATGTAATTAAATTGTACAATATCAATATTTAAAATTAATAATTTAGTATTGAAAATGATGTTTTTAGATAATGTTAGATAATTGATAAGCATCACCATCCATAAACAATCGCAATCTTGAGCCCGCCAGCCCTAGAGTCTGTCTATCAATTTGTATATCGTGGAACTCTGAGTATTGTTTTGAGGACACAGAACAATAGAAGTGCAATGTTGAGCCAACCAGCCCGCAAGTTCGCCTATCAATTTGTATATTGCGGAACTCTGGGCGCTATTTGTAGCACACGGAGCAATAGAGGCCCATTTTTTAGCCCGAGAACCCGCAATCCAAAAAAGTGGCCAAGTATGGAATGCGGGATCCGTACATGCTCTATAAAATCTCACATCCATACTTTATAAAGGTACATATTTAGTATGCATTACTTGTTTTTCGAAAAATTTCTAGGTGCGAAAGTTGGCAGATTCACGTCTTCAGATTTCATTTACTTTTATATCACCAGCCTGGCCGACCGCTTCCCCATTTCATATTATACAAACTTTTTTGTCTAATTAAATTGTACAATATCAATATTTAATATTAATAATTTAGTATTGAAAATAATGTTTTTAGATAATGTTAGATAGTTGATAGGGATCACCATCCGTAAACAATTGCAATCCTGAGCCTGCAAACCCTGGAGTCCATTTGTCAATTTGTATATCACGGAACTTCAAGTGTTGTTTGGAGGACATAGAACAATATAAGTGCAATGTTGAGCCAACCCCCGCAAGTCCGCCTGTCAATTTGTATATCACGGAACTCTAGGTGCTATTTGTAGGACACAGAGCAATAGAGGCCCATTTTTTATCCCGTTGGCCCGAGAACCCGCGATCCAGAAAGTGGCCAAGTATGGAATGCGGGATCCGTACATGCTCTATAAAATATCAAGTCTATACTTTATAAAGGTGCATATTTAGTATGTATTACTCGTTTTTAGGAAAATTTCTAGGTGCGGAAGTTGGCGGATTAACGTCTTCAAATTTCATTTACTTTATATCACCAGCTCGACCGACCGCTTCCCCGTTTCATATTGTACAATTTTTTTTGTCTAATTAAATTGTACAATATCAATATTTAATATTAATAATTTAGTATTGAAAATAATGTTTTTAGATAATTTTAGAAAGTTGATAGGGATCACCATCCGTAAACAATCACAATCCTGAGCCCGCCAGCCCTGGAGTTCGTCTGTCAATTTGTATATCGTGGAACTTTGAGTGTTGTTTGGAGGACACAGAACAATATAAGTGCAATGTTGAGCCAAACAACCCACAAGTTTGCTTGTTAATTTGTATATTGCGGAATTTTGGGTGCTATTTGTAAGGCATAGAACAATAGAGGCCCAATTTTAAGCCTGAGAACCCGCGATCCAAAAATTGTACATGCTCTATAAAATCTCATGTCCATACTTTATAGAAGTACATATTTAGTATGTATTACTCATTTTTCAAAATATTTCTAGGTGCAAAAGTAGGCAGATTCACGTCTTCAGATTTCACTTACTTTTATATCACCAACCCGACCGAATGCTTCCCCGTTTCGTATTGTACAAAATTTTAGGCTCGCGGTTTTCCGAATAGGCAAGTTACTGGATAGGTGGGTTCAATATTGCGTTTCCATTGTTATGTCACCTGCAAACAACACCCGGACTCCGACCGACCACCTCCCCATTCCATACCTACCCACATTTCTGATTGTGGATTCCTGGGGAGGCAGGCTCTAGGGTGCACTTCCATTGTTCTGTCACCTCCAAAGAGCACTCACACTTCTGTGATATACAAATTTACAACCAGAGTGTCACATCATACCCTCTTCCCCGTTACACAGTTTGAGCTTAGAAGTTTCGAGAGCTACAGTTTGACTGTCAGGTCCTCATGTCTCCTGTGCAACTATTGTCACCCCATTTTTGAAGTTCATCTGTTCGCTTTCCATACTTCGTCATTTGTCTGAATCTCTTTCATGGATCGTCGGGTTGGCGGGTTCATGAAATATCCAATTCCTAATCATTGTTTCATGTTCCCGCCACCTCCACACTTCTTTCCAACCAAGTCCGATCAATCGTTTCCCTATTCCATACTTGGCCACTTTTTTCATTGCCAATTCCTGGACATGCGGACTAAAGATTGCCCTTCCATTGTTCCGCGACCTGCAAACAACACCCGCAATTCCACAAATATACAAACCGGTCGCTGGGCCGCTCCACCATACAGTCTTCCCTTTTACGCATTTTGCAGTAAAAAATTCCGATACATACAATTTCAACGTCGACATTCACCTCTACTAGCAATCCCCTTTAACCCTATTTTGAAACCTGTCCAACCGTTTTTCATGCTTCTCCATTCCTTGCTTGCACTCTTCCCTTTTACACATTTTGCAGTTAAAATTTACGAGACATACAATCTGACCACTCGCTCTCACCTCTACTGTGAATTCCTTGTATTTTGAAAACTGTGCAATCGCTTTTCATATTTGGCCATTCCTTATTTCCACTTGTTTATAATAAAATAGTCTTATTTATAATAAAAAAACTAAATTTAGTCGTTAGGTCCTGCCCTTCAGAAAGCAACCAAGATTTGTGGAGATCTCCCATCAATACACATTAAACTAAGATTTATGGAAGGTTATATTATCTTTTCCCAGTGTTGATTTCAAACACCATGGAATGTCATTCACGGGACCTCGGGTTGGCCCGTTCACGAAATATTCAAACCCTAATTCTGAAAACGAGCCCGACCAACCGTTTCCCTATTCCATACTTAGCGACTTTCCCACAATTCCGCAAATATACAAACCATTCGTTGAACTACACCATCATGCCCTCTTCCGTTTTACACGTTTTGCAATCAAAAATTTTGACTCATGCAATTTCATCGTTGGACACTCACCTCTCCTCATTATCTCCTGTAAACCTATTTTGAAGCCTGTATAACCGCTTTTCATACTTGGCCATTCCTTGCTTGCTCTTCCCCATATATATATATATATATATATATATATATATTGTCTTGTTTCTAAATATGAAATTAATAATCTTTAGTGCTAACAGCTCATCATGCAGGAACCGTGTAAATTGTCATCAATGGCTGAAAGTATTGAGAATATCTGTCATTAATACGCATTAAACCAATATTTGCAGAGGGTTTTGTTATCCCTTCCAAGTGTTAATTTCAAATACCATGGAATGTCATTCGCACGTTGTCGGCTTAGTTCGTTCACGAAACCTCCAATCCTTAAATGTTCTTTGTCGTAATCGCCACCTTCGCACTTCTAAGTATGCAATAATTAAGCTTTACTTCTAACAACTCATCACACAGTACGCATAGAGATTGTCATCAATGAGCGAAGAGCTCGAAGAGAGTTTCCATTCGCAAGCATTGAACCAACATTTTTGGGGGGTTATATTATCCCCTCCATTTGTTCATTTCAAGCAACGTCTGGAGCAAACAGACGTTTTCATAAACTAATGGCACCAACTCGACAATAGTTCTGTGAAGATACAATGAACATCTTCAGGCCTGAGGACTAGAAATACCACAGTAACAAAGCATTGCTTCAACGACCTGCCACAGTAACAAAGCAACCCAAAGTTCTTCAAACAGAGGAGGTTCATCCTAAAATGGATAGTTATCACAAGCTTCCCGTGCAGAAGAAGAGAAAAAGAATTGTAGGGGAGGCGGAAGAGCCCGAAATTGAGAGTGAGAACATGGAATTTGACACTAATTTGGATAGCATATTCTGCAACCTTGATCAGCCGGGAGACACAATTCAGCATAGCTACCCAATGGACATAGTTGATACTGAAATTTTTTATGAAGATGAATCCTTCATATTCCAGAGTGTTGTTTTTGAAAGAGAATCTAAAAAATTAATTATTGAAAAGAGACATGTAAAAAATAAGAAAGGAAAATATCGTTCAGAAGTTGACCTTGCCAACATGATGTCGTCCCAAATCTCTGGACTTCACAGAGCAGCCAGAGATGCTCTTGATGATTCCATTGGAGTCACTGAGGCCGAGAATGCCAGACTAAAGGACTGGATCAAGGAATTAGAGGAAGCTTTGATTCCTATGCCATTTCTTTCCAGTCCTTTGGCAATAGCTAAGCCTGCCACCCCCGCAACAAAGTTAAAAGGATCCTTCAACTTCCTCGCATCGTGTAGAGGACATGTGGAGAAAAATATCAAGAAAAGAATGGAATTGATTGCTGAGGCCTGGGAAACATCACAAACTATGGATTCCCTGGGAAGGAGGGCACATAACTTGCTCGAACTTCTACAGACGGATTTAAAAAATGAAGAAACTTTCTATTTGGACACAGTCGTTCCTTTTTCCTTTCATGTCAAAAACATGGCAGACACGACAAGAAGACAACATGATCTCCCCTCCAAAAGCCAGATCACTCAATTAGAAGCATGTTGGAAAGAGAAGATGAAGAACCTGTATCTCATTGTCCAATCATGTGAGCAAGCAATATCAAAGAAAGAAACATTATTCACAAAGCTGACCAAAATAGACTTATCCGGAAGGACCAATGAGTTCCAAGACCCCAACTTAATCGTCAACTCGTTGGCGTTAACCAAACAAGCTTTCGATAAACAAGTTGATAATTTTAAGGCATTGTCTTTAGAAAATTTTTACAGCATTCTTGAATATGGTGAAATTCACGTGGACAACTGGCTAGTCAGCTATTATGTACAGAATCGAGACATTGATCAAGCTCTGCGTAATCTTTCTATTGATCTAAGCGAATTAGAAAATGGACTTTTCAGCATAAAAATCTGGAATGACATCAATGTCGCCCCCTTGAGAAGCTACATTGAAGAATTTGTCGAAACAGACTTGAAGCGGGTCGCCGATGAAAGGCAACAGAAAAAAACATCAACAAGCAAATAGCAAAATATGTATATGTACCATCACTGTAAGTCTATACTGATGACATCCTCCTTTGTTTATCAATCCATTTATTCCACCTTTTCTGAATAGAAATCTCTAGCCAAAGACTGATACCTTCCCATTTCTTCTTTTCAGGTATTACACTCTACCGTCGCCCACATCTTCTTTCCACAGTCCTATTTCTTGTACATATTTCTCTTATGGTCCGCGGGAGCCCCAATCCCAGTCTCTATGACAAACGCATTTACATTTCTAGGAATATATAACAAACTATTATTTTTTGATATATTCCAAATAAAACTATTTTTTGTCTCCTTTTATATTTATGTGCTCCTAAATTTTTATCTTCAACTATGTTGAATGTCAAGACATTGTGTTTATTTTATTTGAATTGTCTTTTTCTCATGCATATCTTTTTTTGGGTCTGTGGAAGCCCCAATGCCAGTCTATATGACAAACACATTTAAATTTCCAGGAATATGTAACACACTTTTAATTTTTGATATATTCCAAATAACACTATTTTTTATCTCCTTTTATATTTATATGCTCCTAAATTTTTATCTTCAACTATGCTGAATGATAGTTTCAAAAAATAAATTGGACTCTAGAGGGCACGTGTCATTTCTTGCATGGTTACCACATGTCCTTCATGTTGCTTGCCACATCTGCGCTGCAATTTCCATCTTCCCCCGCTACTTTTTCCCCATCCATCTGCATTTATCCCCAATTCAACCCGACAGGGACTACACTGCATTGTAGCACTTGTTAAAAGTAGGCCACAACAATTTTCAGAGAATTATTTCATTATTTCACCATCATTTCATTACAAATATACATATGAATAATATTGCAAATTAAAAGTAAAGCAATCATAATAATTTCAATTACAATCATGAAACCATTTCATTGTTATCGCAAATGCTACCAAATCTTCCCTCATCACCATGACTAATAAAACAAAATACTAAATCAACTAATACCATGTGAAGCTCAACTTTTTTCCATAGAAAATTCCTCCTTTATATTCAGAAAAACATAAATTGTTTTCAAGAATACAGACTTTCCACACATAGGGCTAATCTGATCGCAATACATAGCACTGTACAAAAGGAAACTAACGCTTTCCTCTTGACTAACAATGCAAGATCTAAGGAAAAAACACACAGGGAGTTCCGATTACGAAATGGTAATGATGCTAGCTGTGCATCCAACCGATTTCAAAGCTCCACAGAGATGGAACCAAAAATACAATCGCAGGTTAAAACAAAACAAAAAACAAAGCACAAAGAAGCATTATAAAAGGTTTATATAGTGAGTTGGGCCCTCATGGCCAGATTCCCATCGAATGAAGGTGATTCTGCCCAGAGGAGATTCGAGAGCCTGCTTCGATAATCTATCTGCCTCCTCATTTTTTTCTCTGTAAATATGGGCAAAAGAGAGATTGCTAAAGTGTGGAAGTAATTCCAGAATTCTTTCCTTCCATCTTTCTAAGGCCATTGTCTGAATGGTCCCCCTTTTGTTTAACCATTCTATTACTATCTTAGAGTTGCCAAGAACAATAAAATCGAGAATAGGCAGTCTTCTAACCAGTGTCAGAGAAGCCTAGACCCCCATAAATTCAGCCTTTGTGTTAGATCCTTGCCCAATGTTGAATGTCCAAGTATAGGAAGTAACTATGTTTAAAGATATCTTACCTCCATAACTGCATTTCCCCCCCCCAGATTGTGTTGCACCATCAAACCAGACTATGGCTTTATCTGTCGGAAGTCTTAGATTTATGGTGCGAAGGGAAGGAGCTCTTTTTTGAAAACCATAGGTGTTTGTTGCAGCACAAATTTTATAGACCACCCTTTGAAAGGAGGGGCGGTCTTCTTCAAAGATAGCAACGTTTCTCTCTTTCTAGATGTGCCAACTGAGGAAAGTCGACATCGAAGGGAGAAGAGGATTTGTCTTGATCCAGTTTTCAAAACACTCTAGGACAAAGTGTCAAAACCATCCTCTAGTAATATTTATCTCTGTAGTTACTATGTCCTAAACCTCATTGTAAAGGAGCATTTTACCAATAAATGCTTCATTGAGTTGCAATTGTTCTTACACAGGAGGCATATGCCTGGACCAGCCCACCCCCGTTTCTGAAGGTTTTTCCATGACATGATCTTGTCTTCTACAACAAGCCACACAAACAACTTTACTTTTAATGGGCAATCCCATTTCCAAAATGATCTCCTCCAACCACTCACTTTTGGCATCCACAGTTTTGCAACAACAACATTATAAACATTCTTAACCGATAGCTTTCCTGAATCATCTCCGCATGTCTAGATTAGGACATCTGGTCGATCTTGAAGGTGAATCCCCATGCCTATCAGCTTCAATCTATAACTCTCCCACTCCCTTGTTGTATCTCCTTCAATTTCCAAAGCTGAACTAGTTAGCCACTTTGTTCCAATGGCTCCTTGCTCTTTGTTACATCTCGCTTGATAGAGCACGCATATCCTTTTTTGATTCAAACTCTGAATTAGTTCCTCTAATAACAGTGAATATTTTCCCAGACCTAAGATGTAGTCTCTCCCAATCACAATCGACTGCCCACCGCCAGGGTTCCAGGCCAGCTAATGAAGGATAAGCGCAAGGAATTTAATAGATTCTTCCAGGTTTGAGACCCATACGACGCATTGTTCGATGTCATTCTTAACCAGTTGGCCACCTGTGCATGAGGCAAGTATTTGTCTTTGATTACTCTGTTCCAGATGCCAGGTTTCATCAATACTCTCCACAGGGTATTTGATGCTAGCGCTCGATAGGATAAAAAGAGGTTTTGAAGCCCCTAGCCCCCATATTGTTTTGGTTTTGAAAGTAACTCCCACTTGCATAAGTGAAAACGATTTTTCTTTTTATAGCTGGTCCAAAGAAAGGAGAATATCTTCGGGCGAATTTTGTTCAGAATCGTAATCGAGACAGATGCTAAAGCTAGCCAGTAGATTGGGAGGCTCTCCAAAATAGACTTTATGAGAATAAACTTACCTCCCAGGGATAAAGTCCTGTTGCACCAGTGGTTAATTCTGAACTCAAATTTTTCTAGTAGCCAATACCAATCCTCCATTCTATAGCTACCTAATTTTAGCAGATACCCCAAATAAAAGAAACCAGCCGAGAGTTCTTTAATATTGTACCTGAAAAGTAATTTCAGTTCTTCAAGAGTGTCCTGCTGAATACCTGAATGATAGAGGGTGGGTTTTTGAGGGTTTACGCTCAGTCTCGTCGCCCGACAGAAGACAAGTAGTATGTTCTTTATTTCAATCCACTCTGAAAGCTTTGAAGTTGTCATTAAAAACACGTCGTCTACAAAAAACAGGTATACAATCTTTAGGAATCTAGACACTTTGATTCCCAAGAGGGATCCCTCCGCCTGGCCCTTCTTTAACATTAAACTGAGTCCCTCCATTACAAGGATAAATAAAAATGGGGACAGAGGGCACCCCTGACGCAGTCCACGCCCACTCTGAAAAAAGGAAGTCACCTCCCCATTAATTATAATAGAATAAGCAATAGATGAAATGCATCCCATAACCCAGTTTGTTGTGGCTAGACCAAAACCGCTCCAGAGAAGCACTAGCCTCAGGAAATCCCAGTTGATGCAATCGTAGGCCTTTTTAAGATCTAACTTTAATAAGATAGCTTGAAGTTATTTTTATTTTATGCTATGTAAGCATTCTTGTGCCGTACCAATGGCATCGAGAATATGTCTGCCCTTGAGAAAACCCAACTGTTCATCTGACAAAGCTCTAGATAGAAAAGGACAAAGTCTCTTTGCAATTAGTTTTGAGATTATCTTGTAGCACAAATTACAGAGGGGGATTGGCCAATAATCAACAAACGTCCTTGGGCAATTGACTTTTGGAATCAAGGCAGTGAACATAGAGTTAATCTGTTTTGATACTTTCCCACTTAATCTAGTTTCCTCCACCATCTCTTCCAGATCCTGACCAACAATGTCAAAAAAGTGGATGAAAAATTCTACAATCCAACCATCCAGGCCAGGACTTTTATCCTTTTGGAAACCTTTCAAAACCTCTAAAATTTCCTCCTGAGTGCAAGGATTTTCAAGAGCTATAACCTCTTCTTCACTTACCATCTGAGGAAAGAGCCTTACAATCTCTATATGTTCACCAACATAAGTTGTTTCATGAACCTTATAGTGAGACTTAAAATGCTCAACAACAGATTTCGTAATATCATCCGGCTGAGTGAAAACCATGTCCAATTCATTCTCCATTTCCCATATATGCTTCTTGTTTCTATGGTAGTTGGCGAACCTATGGAAGAACTTAGTATTTTTTTCTCCACTTGTAATCCAAATGGCACGACTTTTTTGTCTCCATAGCTCTTCCTCCTCAAGGAGTATCTTGTTACGAGCGCCCTCCAGATTTTTCAGTAGACTCTCACAGTCCTCTGATTGATAGCCATGAGCAATCTGATAAATGAGATCAGATATATTGTTTTCAGTATTTATCATTTCTAATCTTTCCTGAATCCTTTTTTCCTTTAACCAATGTCTTGCACGCACTTTCAGGCTTGCCATCTTTCTAACCAGTTGCATTGTGCTCCTTCATAGTATGACTCAGGTGTGTCCTGCCAAACCTCATTTACCAACATATGAAAAGTCGGATCCCGCAACCAAACATGGTTGAACTTAAAAGGATATGTCGCCTTTAAACTATCTTCGCCCAGCTGAAGTATAACAGGTGCATGGTCAAAGATGTAAGGGTACTTGACCCATGCACGATATCTCCCTTCATTAATTAGGACATTCTCCGCCACATAAAACCTATCAAGACATTAAGAAATATTGTCGATACCTTTCCTGTCGTTCCTCCACATTGACGTCAACTCATCCGGAACCACGTCCACTAGATTGTTTTTAAAAAAAAGCTCAATGAAGTAACCAGCCAAAGTATCAACCTGAGCTGACTCCCCCGGATTTCCCCCAAGTTTGTAGTCAAATTCAAATCACCTGCCAAAATTAGATCATCAACTAATAAGAGCCCAACTCTGTCGACCTTTTCCCAAAAATCTCTACGATCTTTGCAAGGACCATAGATGTTCAACATCGACAATTTTATTTTTGTTGCTAAGCTTGTTCCTGTCACAAAAATCCCTCCAACACTTAGGACTGGCATAAGATAAAAAACAGTAGGATCCCAAGAGACTAGTAGCCCGCCTGAGTTTCCAACTGAACTTACAACACTAGTCATCCAATCTGGCCTGAGGGAGAACATAAAATTTCTAGCCTTATACGCCTCTACTAGAGTTTCTTGAAAGAAAATAATTGAAGGACGTTGTAAATCTAGAAGTCTTTTCACGAAGGCCAGTTTTAGGGGCCCTACCACCCCTTTGATATTTAGGGAGAGGAGGATCATGATTTATCCTGTGCAAGGGCTTTCATGCCTCTAAGCGCCCCTTGTTCTTGAACTACTGAAAGAGAAACTGCAATAGAAGGTTCTGAAACTAATTTTTTACGAGCACTCCTGGTTTTTAAGGGAGATAGCTCCAAGCCTAAACCTCTCAACCAAGTAGGATCCTTACCAGGTTCTATTCTTCCCCCTAAAGACGAAGTAGAGGCTCCCAAAGAATAGACTCTAGGAACCATGTCCTTCCCAAGGTAAGTCGGTAAAGGCCGAGCTCCAAAGTTTCCAGGCAAAGAAGGATCTAAGGAAGAGAGAAGAGTTTCCAAGGAGGGATCGCTAAAGGCCGATTCCATATAACCCGGTAATGGGTTGCCCTCCTCTTCTAGTGAAACAGGTAGAGTAGCGAGGCTCTTTAAAGAAGGGGGAGACCAGTCCTGGAGAGGCTCCAGCCTGGGAGAAGAAAAAGGAGGCGGGGTCGGACTTGGGACAGTCTCAAAAGTCATACCAGCCTCATCACATAAACATGAACTTGGAAACTTAAGAGAGCCTAAACAATCCCTCTCCCAAGTCGAGAGCGAGTTATAAAAGACTGGGCAATAAAACTTTAGCTTACCAATCAAAGACAAATCCGCAGATTCAGGGCTCAAATCTGTGTAAATCCCACTAAAAGCTTCTGCATTTGAAGAGTCTCCCAAGGGTGAGTAAACATTTTCCAGAAGTTCCTCCGAGGATTCCTCCAAAGGGACAGCTCTAGAGATTTGTGGGCAATCCTTGCGTAGATGGCCTGTTCTTCTGCATATGGAACATCGAAAAGGAATTCATAAGTAATCCAGGCGTTGTGCGTATAGGTGGCCTCACCATTCTATGTCTAAGGAGTCTGCCAGCCCAACATGTATGTTGACTTCAACAAGGACCCTAGCCATGCGTTTATCAAAGTCTTTTAGAGCACGTTCATCAACCATTAAGAAGTGCCCCAAGGAATTTCCAATCTACTCAAGTGCCTTATGATTCCATAATTGCAGGGGTAGATCTGGGAGAAGAATCCAAAGGTGACGAAAGCTGAAATACTTAGTAGCAGGGTTGAAGACAATGCGCCAGCGCTTCAGCATTAGGCTTCCTCCACCATAGCCCCAAAATCTGTCTAATATTAAAGTTGAGTCCTCTGGGCTTTTGAAAATAAAGCCTAACCAACCCCTAGATAAGGTTAGGACCTCAAGGGTATAGCCCAAGACTGGCTCCCATGAACTCTGTACCCAGTTAGACAACTTCTGTGAACAACGATCTCTGTAGGCTAAACTGCCCACAAGGACGCACAAAGCCAGGTTACAGGCTTCATCCAGGCCTACATCCATGCCCATGACTAAGCACTGTTTTTTTTTTCTTTGGTTTCCACACTTTTTGTGGACGAAACTTTGTACCCCTCTTATTACGAAGAAAAACCGTGTTATCTTTAAAGGTTCAAGAACCAGTAGGTAAACAATGCGCTTCCCCCTGCGCAGAAGACTCCAAAACTTCCTTTCTAAGGGATCTTTTGTGGGTGGGTCCTCCCGCTGACCCTTCCCGAGAAGCAAGACCATGCTGGAGTAGTCCTCTCTCTTTTACTGCTCCAGGGGGCGAGTTAGAAGGCAGGAAATCAAGAGCAGAAGTCGAGGAGTGGACATTATCTGTCTGATTTGGTAGAAAGTTTCTACCCGTCCTCTTGTAATAGGTGTTACATATCTCGTCAACCAAAGCTAACAACCCCTGCCGATCCCAATGTTCCACATCCTTCCCCCCCAGTAGAGTTGATATCTCATTCTCCATAAAGAAGACAAATAGCCTACCACAAACACTGCCACCTCAGTAAAACAGTAACAATAGTCTGTAAACATTGCCGCATCAAGGATAAGACAAAGAGGAAGGAACCATGAACTTTGGAGTAAAAGCCCCTTGAAAAACTAGTCACCCTCTACACCTGGAGAAAGATTCTTCTTCCAAAAACAAGCTGAGTCAAAAAATTGAGCCCCCAACCAAGAAGAACACCCAATACATCAATCATCAAACGGTGTAGGAACGTTCCATCACCATTCAAACTAAGACTCATCAACTCAAGATAACCAAAACCTAAAAAAACAGGACATGCCAAGACAAACTCCATTGTTCAGCAGCTTACGCCCTGATTGGATTTAGGACTTGGAAATCTATCTAAATTACACTTATCCATCATGTGAAGCTCAACTTGGAAAAGGAAAAAGGGATTAGTTAGATGTTTCTTGTTATTTATCTAACTTATCTAACATTAACATAAGTGTCGAACATCCAAACATCTATCAATTTACAATTTCCACTATCTATCAATTTACAATTTTTTTAAAATTTTTTAAAGTTAACTCAATAATATTATTAACAAATTCTTCGAAAGGACATTCAACCCGCTACACGCAAACATATCACGCGGAAGAAACAAACCCCACTGAAACCCATCATAAGACCCGGCGTTCAGTGACAGGACAAACCCCTTTTGAAAGATGGGTCCAATTTGATAAAAAACGATAGTAGGAAGCGAAGCAAAAACAGAAAGATAATGTTGTGTTATATATATATATAATATGCACGAAACTTAAGATATAGTCTGAAGCTTTCTAGAGGAATCGGGAAATTGTGTATATTCAACAGCATTATATATATACATTCGAAGAAACAAAACTAACATCGAGTATATTCTTCTGTGGGTGAGTTGCTATTTTTAAGGCGATCTCAGGGTTTTCGTGAGGAGAATTCGGGAGGGTTTCAGCCTTTTGATTCACGATACGTCCTTGAATCCTTATTTCCAGGTATGAATTTCAGGGGGACTGAACACCCGATATTATTTAGCTCACAATTATCTTGTTGAATTGATATGAAATGCAGCATGTGCAATTCTTTTTTCTGTGAATGTGTTTTCTTGGGGTTTATTTTTCATGTTTGATGAATGTAAGAATTGGTTGCTGTTTACCAGGATTTTGAGTACAGTAATGGCGGATACGTACATGGGGCGTCTGAAGAGAAAGAACGTCGGCGAGGTGGAAGTAGATTACTTCGGCAGCGACGGCTACGCTCTCCCGAAAAGAGTGCGTCTGGTCAGTAGCTTTATTAAATCTCTGTCATCGGCTTCTTTAATTTCTAGGGTTTCAGATGAGGGCTTTGATCATGAGATCGAATTTTGTCTGCGTTACCAGTTTTAAGGAGCGGTATCGCTTTCTGGTGTTGGGGGGTTAGCTAAGGTAGGAAAATAGAGAAAAAAAAAGAACAAATATTTTTTGGAGGAATACTTTTTGTTTTTGTTTTGCTTCTGACCCGTTAGGGTTTAAATTATTCATCAAATTAGAATGGCGGTGGTCTGAAACTGTGACGGGTGGTCGGAAATTGTGAAATTGTCGCCATATGTGCCGGATGGTGATCAGATCTCCAGTGGGTTTTTTTCTTACCATGTTATTTATTTTTATCTCTGTGTGATAGATTAAGAGGGTAAGTGGGTCTCGTTACCAACCAGCATTGTGTTGTTTCGGGGATAACTGTGTCGTAAGCAGTAGAACCCTGGAACATGAAAGTACTGAGAGATGAATAAAATACTAGTTTTTATAAAGAGAAAAGTGGGATGTAATTAAAGTTTTTATTTAAAATTTTGTTTAAATTCAAAATTAAATTGAATATGGAGTATAAGCTCTACGGACTGAGTTTAGTGTCGAAGGCCGTTAAAAGTGTAGATTTGTGTGTGTGTATTTATGGCAGCAAGGGGTAGAGATTCCCTTGTGCTGCTGGCAATTGCAGAAATCTAAAGAACTTGCTCTTTTGGGGGTAAATTTGATGGATATTGATCTTTTGTCTGTGGAATTTACTGTGAACATTTCCAGCCATTGCAATTGAATTCCAAGTCATTGTATTTCCTGACTATAATGTGAGATAGATATATTTATGTTTTTTGGGTCAATCTGTCGATAGATCTCTCTGATTCTGGATATGTATTATAAAACAGGATCCAGAGTTGCCAATCTTCTTCGGGGATCAACAATGTGTAGAGATGCAGGGAGATTTTCCAGTGGAAATACCAGAATTACCGCAGCCAGTCCAAATACCAGAATTGCAGCATCCAACTGAGCCTTTGTTAATGGCTACACAGCCAATGCCTGCAGTCCCCAATGATGAAAAAGCACTCGTACTTTACAAGCCAGTAAATCCACCAGTATTTCCCGGTGGTCCAGCGGCTGGATCACCAGATCTTCCGATCAAATTTAACACAAACTGTTTATTGAACCACAAGGGTATTGATCTTTCCCCACTACTATTGCACATTCCCTTTATTCCTTCAGGATTGTTCAAACTTCATTGTGTCTGTTGACAGCATGGGGTTTTACAGGTTTAGTTTTGAGTATACCTGTTATTTACAAAATCTAGAGGTTACAGGACACCTTATATTATAAATATGGTTTAAATTGCAGTTATTTCTTTTGATCTGATTTCATCATGTTCTGTTGCAAGCAGCCTGGCAGATACAGGCCAATTTGCCCGATCTATTCCGCTTTGCGAGACCCTCAGACTCTGCATCAATCTCTGTAAGTAGAGGGACATTAGACATTAAACCTGTAGATAATCGCCTTGCAGTTGTTCCTTGGGTGCCTTCTCAGTTTCAGAGGTCCACAGATCAGTTGTCGTTTAATCAGAAGAGCTGTGATGAATCTACTGAGAATGAAGAGCCAATGGCAATGGAGGATGAAGACATGATGTTGATGGAGGAGGATCCAGTACAACTACAGCAACCAGAGATCACATCCACCAGTCTAGCAAGTGAAATGGTCACAGATGGAGTGCAGTGGCAGCATTGCTTGACTGCTCAGACCCCTATCAACCAACCAGTGATGTGGTCGTACTAATGACTGCCACTTGCTATGGTCTTGTCCAGTGCCGTGTGGTTGTATGGCTCTTATTAGAATCAGGCGCTTAGGAGACATTTAATCGCCCCAGTTCAAACTCTGTATGGAGAGGACTGAGAAGGCAAAGAGCATGGAACTAGAGCAGAAGCTCTGTTTGTATATGGAAAACACACTTTCATGAAGAAGAATATCCAATGTATTTGATTAGCTGTCACATTTCCTTCTTTCTCCTTGGTCAAAAATCCTTGTTAGGTTTTTTGTTTGGGGTATTACTAGACATGTACATTTCTTTCTGTCTTTTGTCCGTAAGATATCAATGTGAAGGAAATTCTATACTGCTTTTTATCTTCTACACTGAATTTACAACACAGTAAAATTACAATTTGTATCTTGGTCTAAGGGTCCTCTTGAGAAGGTTCCGGAAAGTTAAAGATCCAATGTTCCCCAAACGACTTGTTTGTTTTGTCTTCATTTGTGAAGATGAAGTCCGATATTGGAGTTCTATCACAAAGTAACTGACTGAGCCACTATGGTTATTTTCTAAGTCACATGGTTTGGGTTTGAGTTTGGGTTCGGCAACGATTTGGTTTGATTTGGGTTCGAATTTTCCAATAAGGTTTGGATGGTTATCTTCTAAGTCACATGGTTCGGGTTCGAGTTCAAGTTCGAGTTCGGCAACGATTAGGTTTGATTCAGGTTCGAATTTTCCAATAAGGTTCGGATGAGGTTTGGTTATTTATATTGAACCTTAATGAAACCTCTTTCTAAACCTCAATAAAATTCTCTTCAAATTCGTCCTAAGGTTCAAATTCGGACACGCATTCAAGTTCATTCAGGTTCAGCATTATGTTCGGCGAACCTTGAGATTAGCCAAATTTCAAGCCTCAAGCTTTAGGTTCAACTAACCCTGTGAATTAAACTTATCTTGTAACAAAAACTTTACCATTATTCAACAAAAAGCCAGCAAATCAATTCAGATTTTCAGTATGGATTTATTGTAGGAAACATGATGCAATGTGAGCATATATGTTAGTACTTACATTGCCATGGTATTGAAGAATTTAATTTTCAACTTAATATTGTGTTCTATATAGTATAGAGTACGATTCTATATTCAACATTTTTGTGGAGGGGCATGGCAAATCTTGAATTCCATTGTTCATCTTGCACATGTGATAATGTGTTTTTTTGTGATAGTTAGGCTATGCCGTGAATTTTTCTCGACTCTCTCTGTCTGTGACGCACACACACTGCCCGAGTTTTTCTAAAGTTCTCTCTCCCGAGACGCACACAGCATTATAGAAAATTAAGCACACAAATTGCCGAGTTTTTCTAAACTCCATTTTTATGAGACACAATATTCGAAGTTTTTCTAAACTCCTTTCTATGAGATCTGTTCTAACTTTGAGTGTTAGAGAAAACAAAGCTGCCTACCTTCCAAATAGACAGTCCATGAGATCTGTTCAAAGTTGGAGTGTCAGAAAAACTACTTAAAGTTTAACTCCCAAAATAGACAGTCTATGAGATCTGCTCTACTTTGAGTGTTAGAAAAACTACTTAAAAGTTCACTACAAAAGAAAACATAACCCTATAATAAAACTTGGTCAGACAGGCTAATCATGAAAGTTAGAGTCGATGCCGATGCTGATGAAAGATTGAAGGTTCTCATGAGTCGATGTCTATGAAGATAGATCTTTCCTCCCAAGGGTTGGCCTTGGCAACGTTTACAGATTGGATTGCTTCCATGTTGCCCTGCTCATTTCCCTTTTAGCTTTACAGGGCGTCTTTCCTCATTCAGTGCCTCACTTTTTGCCTAAGATCCTTAAATCTCATGGGTTAGTTTGTCATATTTTTGTATCAATGTGGACCCAGTTTTTCTTCCATTTGTTTCAGTTTGTTGAGAAGAACGTGGGCCAGTTTTTCTTCCATCTGGTTCAGTTTGTTGAGAAGAACATTTTATTGGTACTGAAAGAACTTTGTGCTTCCACTCTCATTGTTATGAAAGTCATGGTTATGAAAATCTTCATATGCTCCTGAATGTCCACCAACTTCAGGATTTGGTACCCCTGCTACAAGAAAAGTAGGTGTTTGAAATACGCTGAAATATCTTTTCATCCGCCTGTGTATTGATGTCATGTCCTGCTGTTCTTTCATCTTTATTTTGTAGAAAATCAACTGTGACAGGTTGCAGTTGCTTCTTGAGGACTTGGCGATACAGCTTCTAGTGTCCCTTTGCGATTACCATCATTGCTTTTCCATGCTCCCTTTGCTTTTTCCCTGTAATTCTTTCCTTCTCCAAAAACGATCCTCACAGCCTCTAAGACAGAGCACTCCTAAACTCCCAATGAATCGAAGAACGACACCTTGCAACCATTTGGTTGTGAGCAAATTCCCAGTCCAGAACGCCCACTCCAAACTCCATAGAGTCAAATTAAAAGGAGTCGAAACTAGGCTACTCTTTGTCATAGGAGTCGAATTCAGAGGAATAGAAACTAACATGTGAGCCCGCCTTTGCTGCGTATCCCCTTCTCCTTTCTTTGTTAATCCATGGTTACTCCCATCATGATGCTAAACAAATCGTTGTAGGCCATGATATCCATCCCCTCTTCCTCCATGATTCTACAGGTATAGTTTTGCACTTGACAGAGGAGAATTGTCTTAGTCTTGGCACTTGGAGGATGAACCATAATAGCTTTTCCGCGTCCACATGCTGAACGCCCCTTGAACCTGTTGTCCTTCCAGAGGTAAACATCATTAACGCATCAAGTATTTAGTATACGAATAACAGAACTCTTTGGCAGCAAGTACTTATCGCTTGGGTTTTCAAGTGGTCGATCATAACAACTTGAGTTTAGCTTATCGCCTGGTTTTCAAGTGATCATAACAAAAGTTTAACTTATCGCATGGTAATCAAATGGTCGATCATAACATCGACATTACATAAATTAGTGATAATCTTTAAATCTTCAATCATTTAGTATATGAATAAGCATCAACCATTTTAGCATTATAACTTTTGCATTATCATCAAATAGAATATCGACCTTGCAAGTTTAAATAGAGAACATTAACCATCACATAAAATAGGTTTTCTTTTTCACCAGGAAATGGTGGTGTTGGCGTTTGTGAATGGTAAGGGTGCTAAACTGCAACTCCAGGGACACACGACTTGAACTTGTGACCTCTTCTCGTGACCTCCCCTGTATAGACAGAGTGTGTCTCACCAATTATACTATCCCATGTCACCAATTGTACTATCCCATGTCATGCCAAGAGTTGAAAGATGCAATGATATAATGTTTACAAAATAGATCCTAATAAATAATTCTGACTTTAAAAATTTATATTTTAAATTGAAAAAGACATTATTCTATTAGTGATATAATGTTTACAAAATAGTTAATTGTGACTTTAAAAATTTAGATTTTAAATTGAAAGACATTATTCTATTAGTAAGTACAAATAATTTAATAAGTAAGTTTCAACTTTAAAAATTTAGATTTTAAATTGAAAAAAATATTATTCTATTAGAAACTGCAAATAATTTTATAAGCAAGCTTTTTCGAGACTTTTGTATTGGTTAACTTAGATAATAGTAGATGGAAGTGGAACATTATTAGCTTATCTCTATTGCTTTAGTTTGATTCTTATATGGTTTTGTTTTTGACTTTTGTAGTGGTTAACTTAGAGAATAGTAGATGGAAGTGGAATCTATATTGCTTTAGTTTGGTTATTGTATGGTTTTGTTTGAAAATCTTAGTGAGAGACTTGTTAAATTTTCAATTGATTATTGTATGGTTTTGTTTGAAAATTTTCAGTGAGAGATTTGTTAAATTTTCAATTGAGTCTTGTATGGTATTGTTTGAAAATCTTTAGTAAGAGATTTGTTAAATTTTCAATTCATGACGAGCAATGTTTCGGAGGGTTGGAATTTGAAAAACAATTTATCCACCATTTTGTTGGTTTTAACTATTATGTAATCAAAAGTATTTGACAATTTTTTTTTTAAATGGGCTGCTATAAATTTTGATCATATTTAAGAGGTATTTGGTTTGTTAAATTCCAACATCAGCTTTCAACATTGGCCCTATGCTCCTGCAACAAATTCTTACACTGGATTCCAACTCTAGTGCTACATTGCTACAAGCTTTAGGCCATAGAAAATTATTTGACTATCCAAAAAGTTGGAAGGAATGCAAGATTTATTAACATATCAATCACTAAAAATTATTCTCAATGAACAAACACATATATCTATCAATTCAAAGAAATTTTTTTGCATTATCTCACTCACCAAAAATGTATTTGACAAGCATTTTCCTCATTAAAGTCCAACATTGGTGCTATGCTCCTACAAGCAAATTCCAACATTGGATTCCAACACTGGTGTTATGCTCCTATAATATTTAGCCCATAGAAAATTAATTGACCATCAAAAAATTTGGAAGGAATGCAAGATCTACAAACACATCAAATCACTGAAAATTGTTATAACAAACTAGTATCTCAATAACCAATCACATCTTTATCTAATAATTCGAAGCAGAAATTTTGCATAGCAAGTATCTCACCAAAAAATCTATCATCTCAATGGTCCACCTTTCACTCTTTTATGCAACGGGACCTTTTTTATGCATCGAGAGAGATCTAGGTCTACAATTCAATGGACAACCCTAGGAGTGTGCCTAGGTTGATCGTGTCAAACCCTATCCCTAACTTGTCTAAGAATACTTGCATGGATCCTTGCTTAAAATAGAGGGCCAATTGTGAGAATACTTGCATGGATCCTTGCTTAGAATAGAGTGCCAATTGTGAGAGAGTGAATGCACGAAAGAAATAACTTCCCTCTTCTAGGGCATTGCATCTTATTTAAATGTGGTGATCCCTTGATCCATACACCTTTTCTAAAATCTAGAAAAGCTAAAATAAAAATTAGAAAGCAATTTCTAATTAAAGAAAAGTCAAAATTGAAATTTTTAGTGAAGGTGCACGCATGCACCCTATACCTCTATGTACATCTCTGCGATTGTTCCACCTAGTTAATGTGCCTATACTAGTGCGGCCTCTACCTTTGAAGTACATCACTATTACTATTTGGTCCATTAATGCACCTAGATCAATATGCCCTCTTCAGTTTCTATGTAAGGATCATGGTTGTTCGATGTTCTTGAGCTTTGCACTAGATATATCATCATTGTTGCCCCATAATTGTGGGAGAATCACTCACAAAGCAATATGGAAACTATCATTACCTCTTTGCGAGGAATGTGTTGT
Organism: Picea engelmannii; assembly: GCA_009831015.1. Lineage (NCBI taxonomy): Eukaryota > Viridiplantae > Streptophyta > Pinopsida > Pinales > Pinaceae > Picea > Picea engelmannii. Next base: position 150,725 of record ML797602.1, on the reverse strand, counting down.
TCACAAAACCAAATCTATCCCAAAACAGAAACTATCATTCCTTCTTTGTGAGGAATGTGTTGTTCACAAAACCAAATCTATCCCAAAACATTTAAAACTTTCCCTTACAAAGAGGTTTGATCAAAATCTTTGCCCTTGCAAATCTAAAGGAACATATTGAAGAACCATTGTGTCCCTTTGAACTCTATGTATGAGGAAATGATATTGAATATATATGTGCTTGGAGTGATTGTGAAATAATCTTTTATTAGAGAGATATAGCTTTAATTGTTGTAGTATACCACAATGGGCTACAACCTCTAATCGTACAATTCTTTAATCAACTTGTGAAGCCATATGGCTTCACAACTAACAACGCTCAATGCAATATATTATGTCTTCATGGCACTGAGTGTCATTGTCCCTTACATTTTGTTGAACCGGGTTATCATCCCTAACCCTATGTTGAAACAAATTAAACTTGAAGTGCTCTTTGTAGCATTTGCATATTTTATCCAGTGAAAATCAACAAAACCATGCAACATATATTGATTATCTTTCACATACCTCAAGCCATAATGTGGTCTGCCCTTTAAGTATTGTAGCACATGCATTGCATCAACCTAATGACTCATTGTGCATTCAACAATGCATTGGTTAAATGTATTCACTAGAAAACATATTTAAAGCTAGGGATTCACCAAATACATAAGAGAGCCAATCAACTACCTATACACAAAGGGACCCACAAATTATAATTTTAATCATTATATTTAGTGCCATAGGAGTGGGCAAGGGTTTTCAACCTAGCTTTTGATACCTCATCAAAATTTCTAATGTGTACTTCCTTTGTCTAAAATAGACCTCTGTTGTACCCTACCAAACTTTTAGTCCCAAAAAGTAATGCATAAGGCTTATGTCCTTCATACCAAATTGTGTGCCAACTCAAATGTGACATCACACAATGAGCTGCTTAGAACTCCATGTGAGGATCAAATCATCTACACATACAACCAAGACAATCATATCAAAATTTTCATATAAATATTAAAGATTGTGATTTGTAATGGTGCATTATGCTAAACTTCAATTAGTACTCATCAATCCTAGAATACCATGCATATGGTCCTTACATTAGCACGTAGAGGGATTTCTTCAACTTGTACATATGTATCTCGACCATGCACCTCAAAAACCCTCCACTGATTAATGTATAATTCCCTTTTTAATTAGAGCATTCAAAAAATAAATATTAACGTCCATCTAGTATAAAAACCAACCAAAACTAATGGAAGAGAGATAATGGTTCTAATGGAACTATACCCAAAAACTAATGGAAGAAATATAATGGTTCTAATGGTTCTCATAGTGAACTCCCTCTCTCTTGGAGAATCCTTTCATTATGGAAATGGTCTTGTACTTCTCTATGTTGTGATTAGCAACACACTTTACCTTGTACAATGCCCTAGAATCTATCACGGATTTCCCCTTTGGGCTTGAAATAATTTCCCAAATATCATTCCTAAAAATGGAGTTATATTCCTATGTCATGGCATTCTGCGATACTATCTTTACAACGAATTCCTCAGGGACAACTTACGCAAAAATAAATATTTGGTGCTCCTACTTTCTCATATGCCTCCTACAAAGTATGGGTTAGCCATCTCCACTGCCTTATTGAACAAGAAGGTAAAGTGGTCTTTGTTTCTTCATTGAAACCTTGTTGATCTAAATGTGATATTTTTTAAATTGTGGATCAACACTCATGACAACAAGCATTTCTCCTTCTTGAACCTCTATAAGGGACTCTTGGGACCTACAAGAGCATGCACCTAGATCAAATTTCACATCTTTGTGCACCATTGTCTTCCTTGTGATGGAAGATAACTTTGTTAACCCTTGGAAGACTCATTGTAACCCATGAATACATCCCCCATGCTAGAATATGAATATACACTAAATATAAACTAGACAACCAAATACATCAAAGTGTGATACTTGGGGTTTCTCCCCTGTGAATTAGCCTATGTTGGGGTCTTTCCCTTCAATCCTTGTGAGGATCCCTATTTAGAATGTAGACAATAATACTACATGTTTCTTCCTAGAGACAAATGAGTAAATCTATATTATGAATTATAGCCTTGACTATTTTTATGATGGCACTACTCTTCCTCTCTGCAACTCGATTATGTTCAGGGTTATAAGGGATTTTTAGCACCATTTTGATCCATGTGTCTCTGAAAAAATCATCAAAGTCTTTGGAGGTGTACTCTCTTCCATTGTCAGGGCTTAATACCWTAAGTGTATTACCTCTCTAATTCTCCACAAGAGCTTTAAACCCTTGGAACTTAGTGAACACTTCATCATTGGTCTTCTTAAAGTAACCCTAGATTTTTTTATAGGGATCACAATTTAATGAAAGAATCATAATAGAGGTTTTTKTCAAGGATGCTAAAGACATGGGTCGACACACATCTAAATGGATCTTGAAGTCCAACAATCCATGCACCATGTCCTAYAAGAATTGYAATCTCTAAAGTGCAGAGGACCAAATCTCATGCCAAAGTTCACATAATTTGTCACTATCAWGCACTAAAGCTCCATGTTTGATCGGTGCAACAAACATGTAAATGCCACTTTCTTGCATACCTTTTCACAAAACTCGTCTACTAGGGCCTTGGATGCAATATGTGATAATAACTCATTGAAAATCAAACTCAATGACACATCTAAAATTTGTCATTATGAAAATTGAAAGTAGATTCTTTATTAAACCATGAATGAACAAAATATCATCTAGCTCAAGAACATCCCTTTATGACAAGAGGAGAAAGAAATGCCATTCCCATCTTTGGATATGTAGCATCATCAACCAACTTCCCCAGCTCCTATGCTTGAACTATGCCGAAATACTTATTGTTAAATGCCATGTGCTTAGAGGCTCCATTGTCCAAGTGCCATCCTATACTAGAGATGGTGGTAGTGGAAAGATACAAAACCAAAGAAAAGATTGTCTCAAGCTTGGATGTTATCCATCTACTTTGATCAAAGCCTTTGCACTCATATGATTTATGTTTCCATGGCCTTTCCCTTCTTCTCGAGACAATAAAATACATAGTGGCTCATCTTGTGACACTTGAAACACTACAACAAGTCTTTCTTCCATGATTTGAAGACCTTGAATCTTCTTTCTTTCCCTTTTGACCTTCCTTGGGGCCTCCTTTCTTACCCTTTTCAAGCTCATGTTCCTAATGAGGGCAAGGATTTGAAGTTCCTCCAATCTCGTTGACACTCTATCTAGTTTTTTCTCTTTGATGAAATCATTCCAAATCTTCCCAAGGGTATGCAACGTCTTATGAGCACATACACCTCACAAAACGTGTCCCCAAGGCGAAGACAACCCAATTAGTGCTATGAACACCAACTCATCATCTTTGATCCTCATCTCAATCACAAAACATTGATCTCTCAATGATCTTCATCAAGTTGCTAGCCATTGTTGAAATATTGTAACTGCAAAGAGTATTCTATTGATTATTGATTTATTATTCGTTAGATCAATCCCCTTTTGTGGATTGATCATGTTGGGCATTGTAATTGACCAAATCCCCTTTTGCGGATTGGTCAAACCCTAAATATATTATGCAAATTGAGAAGTCGGCCCCTAGGGCAATTAAAGTGGTTTTAACCACTCAGAAAGACAAGTCGGCCCTGCCCAACGAAGAGACACCTTTTCAGCACTTGCCAATTTGTATAAATAAAGGAAGCCAATGACTCATTTGCTCACTCACTCAACTCACTCATCTAGTGCGCAAGTATTGAAGGAAGATGCAGTTACCAGTTGTCGGAAGAAGGAAAAGAGAGAGGTGCATTGTTTAATGGAGGATACTCTATAGTGTTTGGCTTATTGTCTTGGCATTGTATTGGCTATCTATATTAAAGAAGTTTTTGCTGGGTTTTCTTCCCCATGAAGGTTTCCCAGGATAAATGTTGTGTATCTTGTGATTGTGTTTCTCCCATTGATCCTATCTATGCTATGGTTATCTAGTAAATTGAAAAGAAACCTAATAATAGCCTAAACCTTAACATGGTATCAGAGGTAAGTTGAAGAGAGCATCTTTCACTGGATAAAGAAAAACGTCATTGTTGTTGTATAAGAAAATTAAGGATTTTTATTGAAGAAGAATTTCAGCCCAAAAGTCATCTAGAAAAGTGCGCCCTAGCCCAAAGAACTCTTTGGCACCTTCATCGCACCTTTTTAGTGGATAGAAATCCTGGAAAGTGAAACCCTAGTTTTCACTGGTACCAGAAGTACCAAAAAACTAGAAGTACCAGAAAACCATAAATACCAATCCAAAAATCCGTTGGTCAAGTTTGAAGGGGAAAAAATTGGATTTTCTGAAATCTAACTGCACTAGGCTACTCGCCTCAGACAAGTGCACCTTTTGGTAAGTTCAAAATTCAATTCTGAGCACTTTCAAATTTTGGTCATTTTCCTAGCTCCAGGTAAAGATGTCTGTAAGAACTAAGCTTGTTGAAAAGCTAGAAGGTGTGGAAAACTTCTGTGCCTGGAAGTATATGATTTCACTCATTCTTGAAGAGAATGAACTAGCAAGATTCATTAAAGATGTACTAGAACCTGTCGATGTTGCACCTAAAGCAAAACACCAAAATGACACAGTTAGGGCCAAAAGAATCATTGCAAATTCTATTAAAGATCATTTGATTCCTCAAGTGGCCTCAAAGAAGACTCCAGATTATATGAAGGAAGGAACATCAATCAGAAGATGAATCTAAGAACTCAACTCAAAAGTATAAGGATGCAGAAAGGAGAAACAATCCAGGAATATTTCTCTAGAATATCACAATTCAAAGAACAACTAGAAGCAATTGAAGATACTATAGATGAAGAAAAACTTATAATGACAACCCTTAATGGTCTCACAAGACCTCAGGATGCATTCATTCAAACTATTTGTGCCAGAAAGGAGAAACTACACTTTGACAGTCTTTGGGAAGAATGTGTTCAAGAAGAAGCAAGAGTAGCTAACTGAGAAGCATTGTTATCAAGAGATGAAGATCAAGCCCTAACTACTCATACTAAAGGAGGAAGAAAGAAGTCTTACTTCCAGAAAGAAACTCATAAGGAGTCTCACCCCCAAAACAAATTCACACATAAAGAATCTCACCCTCCAAGGAGATTCCAGAAGTTTCAAAAAGGTCAAAGAAGAGAAAAAGATTTATCATCCTACCAATGTTACCATTGTGACAAGATGGGACATATTGCTAAGCATTGTCCAATGAGACAAGAAGAATACAATAAGAGACACAAGAGATACCATGCCCATGCAGTTGAAGATAAAGAGCCACCCACAAAGATGATAAAAGAACAGATTGAAGACTATGTCTTAATCTCTGCCCTCTCAGGATCAGTGTCACCTAGTGAGGACACTTGGCTCATAGATAGTGGTGATTCCAAGCACATGACATGTCAAATAAACATTCTCTCTTGCCTTAAGAAAATAATTTTTCCCAGAAAGTTACACTTGGAGATGATTATCAATACCCTATCAAGGGAGTAGGAGAATCAAACTAAAAGCTTGATTCAGGGACCTTGATGAAGATGAAGGATGTACTATATGTACCAGGTTTGACAAAGAACTTACTCTCTATCTCAACTTTAGAAAAGAAAGGCTTCAAAGTTTCCTTCATAGATGGAGAAGTTCTTATGTGGTCCAAAGGAAAAACCATGGAAGAAACAATTGTTATTGGAAAAGAAGAAGGTGGCTTGTATAATCTAAAGGGTCACTCAGAAGCAGCCTTGGCCCATTCCATTGAGAATCCATGTGAAATTTGGCATAGAATATTGGCCCACATCAACTACAAAGCATTACCATATGTAAGCAAGGAAGTCACAGGTCTACCAAAATTCAAGGCTGACCATGTAGGAGTGTGCAATGGATGTGCACAAGGAAAGGACATCAAGAACCCTTTCCTGAAGAGAGACAATAAAACAAAAGGAGTCCTACAGCTCATTCACTCAGATGTATGTGGCCCAATGCCATCAACCTCCATCAATGGGTATGTATACTATGTATCTTGTATTGATAACTATTCTTGTAAAACTTGGGTTTACTTTTTGAAATCAAAAGATGAAGTGTTCAGTAAATTCAAGGAATTCAAAGCCTTGATAGAGAATATTTCTGAAAGAAAGATCAATATACTCAGGTCAGATAATGGAGGATAATACACCTTAAAAAAGTTTGAAAACTTTTGCAAAGATGTCGGGATCAAGAGGGAGCTCACCACTCCCTACAATCCTCAACAAAATGGTGTACTAGAAAGAAAGAACAAAACTATAATGGAAGCAGTGAAGACCATGATCCATGATCAAGATCTTCCAATGCACTTATGGGCAGAAGCAACAAAAACAACAGTGTATGTACAAAACAGATTGTCCCATAGTGCACTTGGGTTCAGGACCCCTGAAGATATTTTCTCCTGAAAGAAGCCAAAAGTAAGCTATTTCAAAATAGTTGGCTGCCCAGTATTTGTACCCATTCTGAAATAGAATAGAACCAAGCTGGACCCTTCAGGAAAGAAGGGAATATTTGTTGGATATTGTGAGGTCTCCAAGGCCTTCAGAATTTATTACCAGGTTACCAATTTATAACCAGGTTACCATCATATTGAGATCAATAGGGATGTAACCTTTGATGAAGATGCAACACTCAAGAAATCAAGAAGATGTCAGCTTGAAGAAGTATATGAAGAAGAACTTGTGGCTCCTAGAGTTGCAGAACCAGTGAGGGAAGTCATAACTTCCCCTGATGAGAAGATTCTAGAAGATCATGACATCATATAATCTCAATAACCCCCCCATATGACGATCTCCCAAAAGAGAAAGCCAGCTTGGGCAAGGGAACTTCTTCAAGATGGAGACAAGTATGGTACCCCCGAAGGAACCCTGAGACAAGTGAAGAAACCCAATCCATTCTATAGTTATATGGATTTGATGTATGATCTCTTAGAGAAGGAGCCTACTTGCTTTGAAGAATCCATTCAGAAGAAAGAATGGGAGGATGTCATGACAGAAGAATATCAATCCATCATAAAGAATGATGTATGGGAAATAGTTCCCAGACCAAAGAGAAAGGATGTGGTATCTTCCAAATGGATTTTCAAAATAAAACATGCCGTTGATGGAAGTATTAAGAAATGTAAAGAAAGGTTTGTTGCTCGTGGATTTTCTCAAAAGGAAGGCATTGATTATGAAGAGGCATTTTATCATGTAGCCAGATACGCTTCAATCAGAACCATCATAGCTCTTGCAACTAAGATGAAGTGGAAGTTACACCAAATGGACATGAAAACAACTTTCTTGAATGGTGTCATTGAAGAAGAAGTGTATATAGAACAACCTCAAGAGTTTGAAGTTGAAGACATGAAGACTCATGTTTGCAAGTTGAAGAAGGCTTTGTACAGATTGAAGCAAGCTCCTAGAGCTTGGTATGGAAGGATTGACAGTTTCCTGACGAGCTTGGGCTTTACCAAGAGTAAAGATGATTCTAACCTTTACTTCAAGGTTATGAATGATGAGCCTATTATATTGTTGTTGTATGTGGATGACTTATTCTTAACTAGAGAAGAAAAGCTCATCATTGATTGTAAGAAGAAGCTCGCTGCATAATTCAAGATGAAATACCTTGGGCTAATGCACTATTTTTGAGGTCTCGTGGTCTCACAAAGCCCAGAGAAGATCTTCCTTAACCAAGGGAAGTATGCAGTTGAAATACTGAAGAGATTTGATATGTTGGAGTACAAGTCCATGAATACACCCATGGAAACAAAGTTGAAGCTCTTGGTTGACACTTCGTCATAATTGATTAATTCTATGTTGTATAGACAGATCATTGGATCATTGATGTATGTGATGAACATTAGGCCAGATATATGTTTTGTTGTGAACACCTTGAGTTAGTTTCTAATAGATCCCAGACGTGTTCACCTGGTAGCTACAAAACATGTGATGAGGTACCTTAAGGGTACATTAGATTGTGGTCTCAGTTATAATGGATATCGTGACTTCATATTGAGTGGTTATATTGATTCAGATTGGGTTGGAAGTGTCTCTAAAAGAAAGAGCACTTCAGGATGTTGTTTAAGTGTGGGGTCAACCATGATCTCATGGTAGAGTAGGAAGCAATCAAGCATTGCTCTCAGCACGACAGAAGGAGAATACTTTGTTGCATGTTCCGCCAGTTGTGAAGCCATATGGATTCAGAAGTTGTTGACAGATCTATTTGATCTGGAGATGGAAGAAACAATGATCCTATGTGATAACCAGAGTTGTATAAAGATGATAGAGAACCCCGTGTTCCATGACAAGTCAAAACACATAGAGATACGATATCATTACATCCGTGATATGGTTCAGAGAGGAGCCATAAAGCTCCAATATGTTAGCAGAGATGGACAGGTTGTTGATGTGTTGACCAAGCCTCTATCTCGTGTAAAGTTTGAGCACTTTCAAGATAATCTTGGTGTAGTCCAAAAGGACCTCCCTCGAAAGGGGGAGTAGTGTTGTGATGCTAGCCTTGTGTTGAAGATTTATAGATTCGTGTTGATGTTGTTGTGATGCCAGCCTCGTGTTGTGATGCCAGCCTAGTGCTGGATATTTCCAACTTCATGCTGATGTTGTTGTTATGCTAGCCTCGTGCTGTGACACCAGCCTAGTGCTGAATATTTCTAGCTTCGTGCTGATGTTGTTGAGATGCCAACTTTGTGCTGATGTTGTTGAGATGCTAGCTTTATGCTGAAGATTTCCAGCCTTGTGTTGATGTTGTTGAGATGTCGTCTTTGTGTTGAATATTTCCAGCCTAGTGTTGATGTTGATGATACTACAACCTTCGTGTTGTGATGATGTTGTTATTGATAATGCTCTAGCCTTTGTGCTGTGATATTGTTATTGTTGACATTGTATCAGCCCTGTGTTGTTATTGATGATGATGTATTAGTGTTATACTAATCCATGTTGATGCAGATGATGATGATGTCATTCCAGCTCTCTGCTGTGAATGATGATATTGATGATGAGAAAAACTTTCGATGATTTATAGATATGCCAGTTAGTGTTCCAGATGTTGTTGATGTTGTTTCCCTCTCTCTCTCTCCTGATGATGTTGTAGAATACCCTTCTTGTTAAGGGGGAGTGTTGAAATATTGTAACCGCAAAGAGTATTCTATGTATTATTGATTTATTGTTCATTAGATCAATCCCATTTTGTGGATTGATCATGTCGGGCATTGTAATTAACCAAATCCCCTTTTGCGGATTGGTAAAACCCTAAATATATTATGCAAATTGAGAAATCGGCCCCTAGGGCAATTAAAGTGGTTTTAACCACTCAGAAAGACAAGTCGGCCTTGCCCAGCGAAGAGACACCTTTTCAACACCTGTCAATTTGTATAAATAAAGGAATCCAATGACTCATTTTCTCACTCACTCATCTAGTGCCCAAGTATTGAAGGAATCTATTGTTACCAGTTGCCAGCAGAAGGAAGAGAGAGAGGCACATTTCACAGTGGAGGATATTCTCTAGTGTTTGGTTTATTGTCTTGGCATTGTCTTGGCTATCTATATTAAGGAAGTTTTTGTTGGGTTTTCTTTCCCATGAGGGTTTCCCAGGATAAATGTTGTGTATCTTGTGATTGTGTTTCTCTCAGTGATCCTATCTATGCTATGGTTATCTAGTAAATTGAAAAGAAACCTAATAATAGCTTAAACCTTAACAACCATTGTGTCTATGTCATTGATGTGTGTGTTGGCAATATTGTATTTTAGATGCATCTTGTGGAAAATATTCACACTTCGATACAAAGTGATCAATGCATCATATATGTCCTTATGACTTTTTCTTTGTGATGTAAGGGATCAAATAGTTCTTAACAAAATCAATGATGATTCTCTTTGCTTTCACTACCTTCTTGTTGTGTTTCTCCCATTGCATGGGATCGATAGGTGTTGTAACCTTATCTTTCAAAAAACAACCAAGATCAAGCTCCTTTAAGAATGTTTTCACTTTACACTTCCAAGGTGTAAAGTGGCACACACTCTCTAATCGATCACTCTCTTTAAGACTAAGACTAGTTTCATTAGGGGAAATTTGATGTCTAAAATGGTCATTCTAAGGAAAATAATAAAGTAATAGTTTAAATAATAAAATAAGAGTTATGAATTTTCAAAGGGAAAGAAAGAAAACAACTTTTTTTAATCGTATTTTCAACTTATCTCCTTATATATTTACTCAAATTTTAAATGTATGCACTTGTTAGATTGAAATTAAATTATGCATTGAACTAGTACCCACTTTGCATACTTTTGATAAACCCACAATAAAATAAATTGCAAATACATGAAAAAACGTGTTTCTTGATCCAACAAGTACCCACTTTGCATACTTTTGATAGATCCACTTTGAGATTATTAAAAAAGAAATACATGAAATAAATGAGTTATTTTTCCCACTCTGCATACTTTTGATACACTCGCAGTGAGATAAACTGGAAATACATGAAAAAATGTAATGTTTTTCATGTATTTCCAATTTATTTCACTGTCTGTGCATCAAAAGTATGTAGAGTGGATACTTGTTGGATACAAAATTTAATTCAACATCCAACAAGTGCTTACATTTGAAATTTGAGTAAACCTAGAAGGAGATAAGTCGAAAATACAATCAAAAAAATTAGTTTTCTTCATTTCCCTCAAAGAATATTTACCCTTATGGTTGAAATCATTATCTTGAATCCTATTGGTTCTTTTAAAGTTGATTTTTATATTACATTTTTTGTTTTGAGGTCCATTTTTTACCTAAAAATTCTCTTTTAATGTACCTACAACTCCAAGGACACACCTCAAACAAGAAAAGTAGCGGGGAAATAAATCAAAGCAACAACCTCCAAAAGTATTTACCCTTATGGTTGACACCATCATCTTGAATTCTATTGGTTATTTTCAAGTTGATTTTTATAGTACATTTTTTTTTTTGAGGCCAATTTTTTACCTCAAAATTACCTTAATGTACCTACAACTCTTGGGACACACATCAAACAAGCAAAAAAATGGGGAAATAAATAAGAGAAACAACCTATCACAAAGGTAGATCAAGACTTACATCATTGGTGTTGCACATGCATCTCAATGACCACCTCTCACATGTCAGTTTGTTTATCTTAGGGTTGGATCAACTTAAATAATTGAAGCTAGGGCACAATGCCCATTGAAATCTTCCAACAACACCCTCTCATAGGAAAAAAAATCCCAATACATGGACCTTGGAATATTTCAGAGAACATGCTCTGATCCCATGTTAAATTTTCACTTCATGGGAAGCAAAGTTGCGCCCCTACAAACCGAGGTTGGAAAAAAAATAATTAACCTCTCAAAATGACTAGAAGAAATGTTAGACCTACTAACAAGCCAATCCTTGAATTACAATGAGTTAATATTGCAACAACTAATCACATCTTTGTATTAACTCAAAGTCAAAATTTTACATAGCAAGTAACCATGAAATTTTTGATATTATGGTAGTTGCGGGAGGTATTAACCTCCACTTGTGACCTTTGATGAGATTAGAATATTCCAAGAAGCAAGAAGAACCCTAAAAGACTTGGACATAACCCTAGAAGTAAAGTCGTCTAAAGAGAATATTTTATATTGAGTATTTAGCCTCTAGAAAGAGAATTCGGCCCAGACAACCTGGAAAGAGAGGTATAAATATAAGGCATCAGAGCTCATTTGATACACACAAGTCACAACTACAGAAATCCAGTAGTGCGCAAGTCTGCAGAGTAGCTGCAGTTGCAGTTACTGCAACCTGTGATTTCGGTCTTTCTGGGTTGGAATTTCTTATCAGTCTTGGTTATATTTGCTTGGTGCATTAGCCTTGGTTGGCTATTGAATTGCTACCAGAATTCTTCTCTCTGTCAAGGTCAAGGTGCTCGGGGGTGACATTTGTGCCTATGGTTGGGTGACAATATTGCTATATTGTCTATGGTTAAACGAGCACACCCACTTTTCTAACAGGTTATAGGCCCACACCTCCTTCATTCATTCTAACCATTGGAAGGAAACTAAGCCGTAATATTATCAGGCTCGTTGAAGAACTATCGCTAGGGTTTCTAGCAGGTGCAGTTACTGAAGCACTATCGCTAGGGTTACTAGCAGGTGTAGTTGAAAAAACCCTAAAACTCTTGCCCAACACCTTGTGATGGAACACCTTACTCAAGGAGAATATATTATAGTGCACCTTATTCCAGCACACCTCTTGGCACTCTCAGAAGGAAAAAATGTCAAGGTTGATATTTTGGGTCAAAGTCAAAGTTTGACCAGTTATCGGTCAACATAAATCATGAATGAAAAGATGGATCATCTACATTATTCAACTCTCACAGGAACTCTTGAAGACGACATGTGGGTAATTGACAATGGAGCTTCTGGGCATATGACAGGATATCAATTCAAACTCTCTAATCTGAATGAAAAGAGGACATCCTATAAGGTAGAACTTGGAGATAAGAACACCTATCCAGTCGAAGGAATTAGTCAAGCCTCCATCAAATTGAAAACAAGTAACAATGTTCATTTGAGTAATGTCTTATATGTACTTGGTTTAGAAAAGAATCTTGTATCCATATATTTCCTAGAAGACAAAGGAAACAAAATAGCCTTTGTAGATGGAAAAGTATTATCTTGGTCTAGAGACTCCATCATAGAGAACGCTAGAGTTATTGGAACCCATGAAGGAAGACTATACATACTACTAGAATGAAATGATGAAGCTCTTGTACATGATGAAGTCAATCCCAATGAACTTTGGCATAGAAGGTATGCTCATATCAACTATCAAGCATTTCCTCAAAAATATGGTTGAAGGAATACCAAAACTACAATCTACACATGAAGAAATTTGCAAAGGATGTGCTCTTGGTAAGAATGTTAAGAAACCATTCTCAAGAAACAATAATAATAGATCTAAGGAAATCCTAGATCTAATACATTCATATGTTTGTGGTCCGATGCCAACCAAATCTCTAGGAGGTTATCTTTACTATGTAATCTTCATAGATGATTACTCAATAAATACTTGGTTATATCTCCTGAAGACAAAGGATGAAGTTTTCAACAAGTTTCAAGAATTCAAAGCAGAAATATAAAACCTCACAAGCAAGAAAATCAAGACTTTGAGAGTAGATAATGGAGGAGAATACACATCCAAGGAATTTGTTTCCTTTTGAAAATTGGCAGGGGTTAGGAGGGAGCTAACCATTCCTCATAATCCTCAACAAAATGGTGTAGTAGAAAGGAAGAAGAGATCTATTGAAGAAACTATGAAGGCACTAATGAATGATCAAGGTTTATCTATGTATTTGTGGGGATAAGCAACCATGACAACAATATATGTTCAGAATAGAAGTCCCCACCGCATATTGAAGGATATGACTCCAGAAGAAGCCTTCTCAGGAAATAAACCTAATGTGGAACACTTAAGAATCTTTGGATTCCCTATTTACATTCATGTCCCCAAGGATAAAAGGAAGAAATTAGAACCCTCAAGAAAGAAGGGCATATTTGTGGGATACAGTGAATCATCCAAAGCCTATAGAATATATATCCTGGAACAACATAAGATTGAAGTCAACAGATACATAACCTTCAATGAAAAGATGGATTTCCAAAAATCCATAGAAGAAACTATAGAAGAAGAAGAGTATGAAGAGCCTAAAGAAGAAATCACATGTCTTCTAGAAAGTTAGAATTAAGAAACATAACAACTTGATCATCCGATGCAACCATGTGAACCTATTTAACCAATCATTGTACCCAAAACCAAGAAATGTAGAACTTGGATTGAAGCTACTCTACAAGAGTAGAAAGACTCAAAGCCCCAAGTGGCACCTTCAGAAAAATAAAAAATCCCAAAAGATTCTCCAATTATGCAACATGTATGACAAATATTCTAAATGAAGAACCCACCACATTTGAAGAGGCAGCTCAGAAGAAACAATGGAAATAAGAAATGACAAAATAACACCAGTCCATCATGAAAATGATGTATGGGAAATTGTTCTTAGACCCAAAGAAAAATTAGTAGTAACTTCAAAATGGGTCTATAAGATCAAACATGCAACAAACAGAAGCGTGGACAAATACCAATCAAGGTTCATAGCTAGAGGGTTCTCCCAGAAGGAGGGAGAAGAATATGACGAGACATTTTCTCGTGTTGCCAGATATAATTCTATTAGAGCCATTATGTCTCTTGCTGCTTCCATGGGATGGAGTTTACATCAGATGGATGTAAAGACAATTTTTCTCAATGGAGCAATCGATGAAGAAGTATACATTGAACAACCTCAAGGATTTGAAGTACACTCCAGAGACACTCATGTTTTCATATTAAAGAAATCCTTGTATGGATTCAATCAAACTCCAAGAGCTTGGTATGCTAGAATAGAAAACTACTTAATGAGACTTGGTTTCTCCAAGAGTCATGTAGATCCGAATCTCTACTACAAAGTCGTGAACAATGCACCTGTGATTCTACTTCTATATGTCGACGATTTATTCTTGACAGGTGAAGAGTCTCTCATCACCCAGTGTAAGAAGGAACTATCTTATGAGTTCAATATGAAAGATCTTGGTCTCATGCATTATTACTTGGGACTAGAAATATGGAAGAAGCATGGTGAAGTATTCCTTGGACAAGGAAAGTATGCAATGAAGATTATTCAGAAGTTTGGAATGATGGATTGCAAATCCATGGACACTCCTATGACCACAGATATAAGAAAAGTAAGAGACTCAAATTATGATCCAGTAGACTCGTCCCTGTATCGACAATTGATTGGGTCATTAATGTATTTAGTGAATACTCGAACATATATTTTCTTTGTTTGAAACACCCTAAGCCAGTTCCAGGTGGAACCCAAACATGAGCATTGGATCACTGCAAAGCATGTTCTAAGATATATTCGTGGGACGCTAAACTATGGTTTAAGATATACCTCATCTCGTGATATACAACTTCACAGATTCACAGATTCAAATTGGGTAGGGGTGCAAAAGACAAAAGGAGTACTTCAGGGATTTTTCAGCTTGGGCTCCATTATGATATCTTGGGGCAGTAGGAAATAGAATTCCGTCGCACTCAACACAACAGAAGCATACTATATCGCAGCATGTGAGGCATGTACAGAAGCAATATGGCTCAGAAAGTTGATTTCTGGATTATTTGATCAGTTTCCATATTCGACCATAATATATTGTGACAATTAGAGTTGTATAAGGCTATCTGAACACCCATTGTTTCATGAATGATCGAAAAACATTGAGATAATTACTACTTTATTCGAGATAAATTCTAGGAAGGAGAAGTGAAGCTCCAGTATATCTCCACAGATGAGCAGACAACAAATATTTTTACAAAGCCTTTGTCCAGGATAAAGTTTGCATACTTACGAGACAAGTTGGGGATCGTGGAGAGAACTCCCTTAGATGAAAGGGAAGAGATGGCTCTCTAGGTTGGGAGGGAGCACTGATATATCATTGATTTATGGACAATAATTTTCCACTTTGGAAAATGGTCCAGGATGGGCAGTTCCTTTCCAGTTTGAAAAGTGGTTTGAGATTTTCTGATGGACATGCATTTTCCAGTTCGGAAAATGGTCTAGATCAGATAGTCATTTTCATAATGAAAATGGTCCGATAGATTGTTGATGTACCATAAACAACGATTCCCCTTTTGGCCAGTGTGGGGGAATGGTCTAGGACAATAATTCTTCTTGGCAATCACTTTCAGTAGTGGTCAAGTAGAATGGTCCACCTCACCAGGTAGTCATTCTTTCAAAGTTCATAGTTGTGAAAAGTTTCAAAGAATGGTCTGTTTTGGAGATTGGTGTAGGATAGTCATTTCCTTAGGAAATGGTTCAGACAATCATTCCCTAGGGTAGACTCATTCTCTCTAGGTTGCACTATGTTTAGTGTCGGAGGAATGGCCTAGTTAGGTGAATGGTCCAGGTTCAACAATTAGGGACAAGCATTCCCTAGGGCAGACTCATTCTATCTAGGTTGCACTATGATTAGTGATGTAGGAATGGCCTGGTTAGGTGAATGGTACAAGCTCAAAAATCAGGGACAATTATTCTTCCATGCTTGGGAAGAATAGTCCAGATAGCCCATGGTTGATTCTTTTACTATATGAGGGCAGATGCTCTTCCAAATATCACAGATGTGAGTGGAAGAATGGACCAAATGAATCAACTTGTATCATGATATTGTTTATGCAGGTTGATATCAAATGATATGAGTGTTGTAAATATTGTATGTCTCTGGACAATAGTTGTATACTATTGTGGTGGATGTGTTCCACCGATTGTGACTGTGTCACTAGTTAGTAGTCGTGTGCTACTTGGTATGGTTATGTACCATTGGATATTAGTTATGTACTACTATGGATAGACACAATTGTGTTCTATCAGATGAAATTGTACTAATTGTCGTGATTTGATCATGAGATAGCCTATGTGGCTATGATGATGCTACCAGTTGAATGGTCTATTTGTGCTCAAGACCATTTCCTTTTATACCTCCCTAGCTAGGAGGGAGTGTTGATATTATGGTAGCTACATGAGGTATTAACCTCCACTTGTGACCTTTGATGAGATTAGAATATTCCAGGAAGCAAGAAGAACCCTAAAAGACTTGGACATAACCCTAGAAGTAAATTCGTCTGAAGATAATATTTTATATTGAGTCTTTAGCCTCCAGAAAGATAAGTCAGCCTAGACAACTTGGAAAGAGTGGTAAAAATATAAGGCGCCAGAGCTCATTTGATACACACAATTCGCAACTGCAGAAATTCAGTAGTGCGCAAGTCTGGGGAGCAGTTGCAGCTGCAGTTACTGCAACATGTAATTTCGGTCTTTCTGGGTTGGACTTTTTGATCAGTCTTGGTTATATTTTCTTGGTGCGTTAGCCTTGGTTGGCTTTTGAATTGCTACCATAATTATTCTCTCTGTCAAGGTCAAGGTGCTCGGGGGTGGCATTCGTTCCTATGGTTGGGTGACAATATTGCTATATTATCTATGGTTAAACGAGCAAACCCACTTTTCTAACAAAAATATAAGTAACTATCGCAATTATTTTCCC
>ML797602.1:107702-119066 GCA_009831015.1 Picea engelmannii | reverse complement strand
ATGTGCAAAGTTTTACTCAAGAATTTAGGAGAAGACCTTTGGTTTTGGGTGTAGATTTGTCTTCACAAGACACTTTTCTCAAATACATTGGAGGTTTGCATAGCTACTTGAGGCATACAATACTTATGTTTAACCCTTCAAATCTAGATGAAGTATGTGTGCAGGCTACTCATTTAGAGGCAAGAGGAAGGAATGAACCTCAAGAGGGCATCAATAAGTCTTTTAATGGAGACAAGGGAAAGAAGAAATTTGAAGGAAATGGAAAGAAAAATGTTTCAGTCAAGAAAGAGAGGGAGAAACTCTCTTGTAAACATTGTTCAAAGGATGGCCATGATGAATACCATTGTTGGAAACTTCATCCTAAAAGGAGACCCAAAAAGTTCAATAACAAAGAGAAACCAAACATTGTTGCAACTGTACAACAAGATTTAGGATCTGATTCGGAAGATGAAACAAAAATCACAGGCATGGGTTTACAAGGTAAGAATTGTATTGCAAACACTAGTTCTTCAAATTCCGCCATCAATGAAACTCAACACGAAAAAGAAAGGATAGAGATTTTCCACATAAGGGTAATTTCAAAACATACCAAGATAGATACTCTTTTTGATACATGATCACAAACAAACCTTATTTTTGAAGACACTGTCAAGAAACTAGAATTGGAAACTACTCCTCATCCTAAACCATACCCTTTAGGTTGGATATGTGACAATGCCAAATTGCATGTGATAAGAAGGTGTAAACTTAGATTTTCCATCACTGCAAATTATATAGATGAGGTAGAGTTTGATGTTATTCCTTTGGATATTTGTGGTATTGTGTTTGGAAGCCCATAATTATATGATAGAAGAGCCATTTTTCATCGTCATGAGAACAAGTATCATTTGTTTAAAAATGGAGTTGAGTACATTGTTAGAGCACATACCAAGAAGATGAATTTGTCACTTACAAATGTTGCACAAATGAAAAGACTAGTCAATGCTAGTAAGAACCTTGTACTTTTGATGACTAAACCCAAAGACAATGAAGAAGAAAAAATTCTCAAAGGATGTGATGCAAAGTTACAATCTGATTTGTATGAGGTTGTTAATGAAAATGTTGAGATGTTTTAGGAACCAAGGGGATTTCCTCCTAGAAGGGTTATCCAACAAGAGATTATATTGCAGCAAGGAGGTCCTCTTCCAAACATTGACATGTGTAGGATGTCAGACATGGAGAATGTTGAAATCATAAAACAAGCCCAATAATTTCTTGACAAAGGGGTCATCAAACCAAGCGCTTCGCCATGAAGGTCACCAATTGGTTTGGTACCAAAGAAAGATTGTATGTGGCGTATGTGGGTAGATTTCAGAGCCTTGAACAAGACTACATAGATGATTGTTGAAGGATACATATGGAAGAAATCCTTGAGATCAAAGAAAGCTCCATTGCATGCCTTGACACGTTATGTTTTTCACTTGGTGATAAGGTATAATAAATACTTTTATGATAAAGTTGTTGATATGCTTACTAGGCCTATTTTTAGTGCTTTAGTTTTTTTCAAGCATAATTCTATCATGCATAAGAGCTATTTGGAACAATATGTTTTAGATGATGATGGAAAAAATGTTTATGCAACTTTATGTCGTACTAACCAAGTTGAGGAATTGGATTCCTATGTGCATGGTAAACTTTGGTATCTTGGCAAGCTATGTTTTTCATAGAGTGAAAGTGTCAACATGATAAGGGAAGTGCATTCTTCTCTTGTTGTTGTCCATTTTGGTATGGGAAAGATAGTGTCTAGATTGAAAAGAAAGAATCCTAAGTTTTGGGATGAGCATCTACATTAATTTCAGCATGCTTATAACCAGGCCAAGAAGTTCATTGAACGAATTCAGTTTGTGTAGCAAACCGTTCAAGGACAATTGAGAAAGAGTCAAGCCAAGTACACAACAAGGCATGACAAATTTCATATTGGTCTCAAAGGAACCAATCCAAGAAAGGATGGATGGATTGAGATGGTAAGGCTGAGGGAGTCGTACCCTCATCTATAGATAGACTAAAAGTTGTCTTTTGGAGGTCCAAAATCTTCCCAATGGGGAGGTGTGATCCAGGGGATCAAATTTTTCTCAAAAATCAAAGTGTTCAGAATCACTTCAAATCGGACATGTGCATAGGCCTCGTTGTTACAAACCCAACACAACTTGAACAGGATCAAATTGACGTCGTATGAGCAAGATGTTGCATTCTTTTCATTTTGCCAAACAAGCAAATTTTTTGCTGACTGTACAGTCCGTACAGTGTTGACATGACAGTTGACCATACAGGACATAAGTTCGTACAATGATGTGGCAGGTGAGTTGGAATGTTGACTCAGCAGGTGTTGGTAGACCTGGGCGAATGTTATTTTGACAAGTGTCATTGTTGTGGGCGAATGATATGGTGCCACGTGGCACCCTCCAGTTGATTGACATTGGTAAAAAGTTATGTGACTCCATAGGAGTCGAAACCACAACCTCTGGGCATGGGGGAAGATTTTTGGCAGGGTCGGGTTACCAACCCGCCCATGGTAGTTCTTAACACCTAATGTTTAAATTAATTATTTAACCTCGTGTTAAGGTTTGTTGGGAAAAGAATAGGGTTGGGGCCTACCCCCAACCCCCGACGCGTTTATATGGAACCTTACGATAAGACCAGGGCGTGGATGTTTGTATTGGTGTAGCCCTGATGCTTACACATAAAACCACACCATATGACCCACACATTAAAACTTGGCGCGGATTCTACAACGATGTTTAGCCCTACAGGTGTGGAGCCGTAGCCACATGGGCACACACACATAACCGTTGGCAAAATTTTTGGGCATGGTTAGCCACAAAGCCTGATTTAGGTGCTGGGATGTGGCCACATTCCCCCCATGTGACCAACACCTCCGCCCAAGGGGGCGCTAATCCCATTAACGATTCGATATATTTCCTTGCTTTGTAGGATGCACGTGTGTGTTGGGTTTGATGCCCTTTACCACTGCAGGAGCTAGGTTGGTGATTCATAGGTGCATTTTGGCAAGCATGTACAACAAGCTTGAAGGGGAAAACTTCCAGGAGGTGTAACTTCTTCATTTTTTGTCCAAACCAGGTGTCGAAAAAGCCCAACTAGGGGTTTTTGGATGTTCTGAGGCCATTGAAGCCATCCATTTTGTATTCTAATCACTGTAAGAGAAATTTTTAAGCACAACGAAAATAATCCAAGGGAAGATGGACCATGAGATGTAGCCCAGGAGAGGGGTGAACTCCTTTATCATTTATTGTGCTATGTGTTCATTGTTGATGATTTTTATCTGTCTAATATGTTTCTCATGATTAAGTAAAACTCACTAAATTTATGTGTTATTAACTTGATCCAATTACCCAAACACATACCAATTATACACTTGCAATTTAAAGAGATAAGTATTCTTCTTTTTTAAGATCTATTGGAAACATATTCATTCCATTTTCAAATCAAGTAGGAAGCTCCATATCTTGAACCTTCAGATTCACCTCTTCCAGATGTGTAGAGGGAGGAGACCTCAGATCCTTCAATGGATCCCACAAGGGATACTATTGAGTTTCCTTTTGAGAAACCTCTCGTTAAAAGGAAACCATTCGAGTGCAGGGAATTATAAAGGGAGAAAAATAGCATGCAACACCTAAAGGCACCTTCAGAGAAAGAAAGAAACCAGATAAGTACTCTGGCCTAATAGGTAAATTGAATCTTGTGATTGACTCAGAACCTTCCACCTTTGAAGAAGCCTCCAAACATCAAGTGTGGAAAGATGTTATGATAGAAGAATATGATTCAATTCTAAATAATGATGTATGGGAAGTGGTCCCAAGACCTCGTGGAAAATCAATGGTAACCTCCAAATGGATTTATAAAATAAAGAATACAACAAATGGAAATGTTGAAAAATTCAAGGCTAGATTTGTGGCTCATGGCTTCTCTCAGAAAGAAGGAATTGACTATGACGAGATAATTTCTCCTGTTGCCAAATATACTTCCATCAAGATCATTATCTCTCTTGCCGTAGTTTTTGGTTGGAAACTTCACCAGATGGATGTTAAGACTATGTTTCTTAACGATGAAGTTGAGAAAGAGGTGTATATCGAAAAACATGAAGGGTTCGTGATCCATGGGAAATAATCTCATGTGTGCAAACTCAAGAAAGACTTGTATGGATTGAAGCAAGCTCTGAGAGCTTAGTATGGGAGAATAGACAACTTTATATAGAGTCTTGGGTTCACCAAGAGCATAACAGATCCCAATATTTATATAAATATTGTAAAAAATCATCCTGTTATCTTAGTATTATATGTGGATGATTTGTTCATCACAAGAGAGGAAAACTTGATATCTCAGACTAAGAGGGATATTTCAACAGAATTTGAAATGAAATACTTGGGTCTTATTCATTATTTTCTAGGCTTAGAGGTGTGGCAGAAACTAGGTGAGATCTTTCTCTCACAGAGTAAATATGTAGTTGATGTGCTCTAGATATTTGGCATGATGGATTGTAAGTCCATGTCCACACCGATGATTTATAACCTGAAGAAATTACAAGACCAAGTTACGTGTATAGATCCGAAAGACCCCACCTTATATTGGAAAATCATTGGGTCCTTGATGTATCTTATACATACCAGAACGAACATCTGTTATGTAGTGAATGCCTTCAACCAGTTCATGTGTGAACCGAATCATATACATATGGTTGTTGTTAAACATATTCAGAGATATGTTTGGGGGACTATAGCCTATGGGATTAGATACACTTCCAGTGGAGGTGTAATGATTCATGGATATACATATTTAGATTGGATGGGCAATACAGTGGATTAGAAGAGCACTTTCGAATATTGTTTCAGTTTGGGTTCAACGATGATCTCCTGGTCTAGCAGGAAACAAGGCTCCATAGCCCAGAGCACTGCAGAATCAGAATACATTGTTGCAAGTACTGATAGCAGAGAAGTAGTGTGTCTCAGAAAGCTACTTTGAGGCTTGTTCAGTGCTGAGCTAGAACCCATAGTCATCCACTGCGATAACCAAAGTTGTATAAATCTCTCCGTGAATCCGGTGTTTCATGAAGGGTCGAAACACATTGAGATGAGATATCACTATGTTCGGTACATGGTGGAGAAGAACATTCTTAGTATTCAGTATGTTCCGACAGAAGAATAGACTGCATATATTTTGACCAAGTCACTGTCCTTGAAAAAGTTTGTATACTTTTGAGACAATCTTGGTGTTGTTGAGAATGCCTCTCTTGCTGAGAGGGAGTGTTGAAATTAGTGTAGATGCAAGAGCCATTCTTCTAGAGGATGGCATAAGACCTCAGCTGTGGACTAGGCCCCCCAGCACACTCCTGGTGTTTCTTGGTATGAGACCAAGCAGTGAGAGCCATGTCAAAAGACCCTTGTGAGGGCCCCAATTATATGACTAGGGTCCTTGGTATAGGACCAAATAGTAAGACCCTAGATGTGTTCTAGGCCCCCTGGATGTGTTCCAGGGAATCCTTGCCCGGTGCTTGGATTGATCCTTGGATGTGTTCCTTGGTGGTTGATATAAGTCCCTATATGTGTCTAGGGCCCCTGGATGTATTCCAGGGAACCCTTTCTTAATGCATGGGTTGATCCTTGGTCTTGTACCTTGGTGGATAAGACCCTAGATGTGTTCTAGGGCCCCCAGATATGTTCTGGGGAAACAGGTATATATCTCTTGAGAAATGATACATGGAATACATTATGAACATTCATAGATGTAGGCAATGCAATCATATAAGCTACTAGACCAATCCTCTCTAGGATTTCAAACGACCCACAATAGTGAGCTGCCAACTTTGAACAACTTTCCAACTTTAGGGAACTTTTGTTGGCCTTCACTTTCAAGAATACATGGTCCCCAACTTTAAATTCCTTGTGATTTCTTCCCTTATCAGTATAGATTTTATGCCTGTCTTGGGAAACCTTTAAATTTTGTTTTATTTTCAAAATTTTCTCCTCCATTTCTCTAAGTAAATCTGGCCCAACCATGGCTCTATCTGTTGGGTTATTCCAACTTACCGATGTGTTGCACTTTCAGCCATAAAGTGCCTCAAATGGGCTCATCTTTAGAGATGTTTGGTACCCATTGTTATAAGAAAACTCAACTAAGTGTAGGTAGTCTTCCCATTTTGATGGTTTATCCATCACATAAATCCTCAACATATCCTTAATCACTTGATTCACCCTCTCTATTTGTCCATCTGATTCTGGATGATAAGTTGTACTAAAATTCAAATTTGTTCCAAATCTGTTAAACAATCCCTTCCAAAATTTTGAGGTAAATTTTAGATCTCTGTCAGACACAATTGTCTTGGGTATACCATGCAATTGAGAAATATCCCTCATATAAACATCAAAAATGTTGGATGCCTTGTGATTGAGCTTAACTGGAATAAAATGGGCAGGTTTAGTAAGCTTATCCACCAATACCATGATAGAATCATGTTGCTTTTTTGTTCTGGGCAATTTGGTGATGAAAACCATTATTACAACTTCCCATTTCCACTCAGGAATGGGTAATGGTTGTAGCAAAATAGCTGGGTGTCTATGTTCATCCTTTACCTTTTGACATTCCAAACATTTGGCAATAAAATCAACAACTTCTTTCTTCATGCTTGGCCAATAATATTGGCTCTTTACAACTGCAATATTTTTCTGATAACCTGGGTGCCCAACATAAGGTACATTATGCATTTCTGTCAATATCATATTTTTCAATTCATGGGAATTTGGTACATAAATTTTTCCCCTGTACTTCATAATTTCATCATTATCTAGCTTATATTCTTCAATTTTCTATTGCAAATTACCTTGCTGTAATTTTTCCACTAATTCCTTGTATTGCAAATCTAATTTTGCAGCCTCCAAAATTCTATCTTTCAAATATGATTGGTACATGCTAATGGTTGTAGCATGCAATTCATGCAATCTTCTGTTGAGTGCATCAACCACTTTTTTCTCTTTCCCCTTGATATGCTTTATATCAAAGTCATATTCACTGAGAAATTCTAACCATCTGTTTTGCCTAGCATTTATAGTTGGATAATCAAATAAATATTTCAGACCATTATGGTCTATCCTCAGCTCAAACATTTTCCCCATGAGGTAGTGTATCCATTTCCTCAAGGCATGCACAATGGTTGCCAACTCCAAATCATGAATGACATAGTGTATTTCATGCTCCATCAACTTCCTTGATTCATAACATATAACAAACCGATTTTGACTAAGGACTCCACCAAGTCCTTCTTTACATGCATCTATGCATACAATGAAGTCTTCATTTGGGTCTACAATCCTTATTATTGGAGAATTTGTTAACAATTTTTTCAAGTGTTGGAAACTCTTTTCACAATCCAATTTCCACTAAAAATTCACACCCTTCTTTTGTAAGGAAGGATTGGGTGTGCAATCTTTGAGAATCCTTCAATAAATCTCCTATAGTAGCTTGCAAGGCCCATGAATGATATGACCTCTGTCACATTCTTTGGCGCTGACCATTCTCTAATGGCTTCTATCTTCTCAAGATCCACTGCTATCCCATCCTCTGAAATTATATGTCCCAAATAATGAATTTTCTTCTGATAAAATGAGCACTTGCTCAATTTGGCATACAACTAATGCTCCCTTAATACTTGTAATACCATCCTCAAGTGTTTTTCATGCTCTTCCTTTGATTTAGAATATATAAGAATGTCATCTAAAAACACAAAGACAAACTTATCTAAGTATTCTATGAAAATACCATTCATTAAACACATCTTCAAACTCTTTTAGGACTACATAATATTCAATATTTTACACCTTATCTTTAGGTGTCTCTTCCATATGTGCTACAAATATTTGACACCCTTTTCTGTAACATTTTTTCAGCTGCAAAGCTGAAATTTTTCTGATGGTTACTGCCCTGGTGTAACAACCTGTTTCCCCTAATTTTTAGTTATATTTATATTGGCCAAGGAACTATGACAAACTCAAAAGTGTGAATGTTTGATTTGATGGACCTTTATATAAAAGGTCGATGAATGTAAATTATGTTATTTTAATAGAAAATGGATACATGTTGCATGATTTCTCGAAAGTGGATGTGCTAAGAGAGACCATGAATGCTATGAAAATGTGGTGGAGGGGACTATGAATGGTTGCGTTAACCTCCACCGAACCAGTACTTTGTTGGATTTAATTGCTCAGGATCAGAACAACCCTTTGACCCAGGAATGAATTACAGTCAAGTTGGTAGGTGAGAAGACCTCCTCAAGAGTTAATGAGGGGATGGGGAAGACTGCTCATCTGTAAGGCTTCCAGACCTGACCACAGACTGGGAATTCAAGCCACACACAATCTTTTTGAGGAAGTAAATAAAGGAAGCATGGTGGGCAGAGGAAGACCTACGAAGAGTGCATAGATGAGAGCCTAAGATCTCGGGTCCAAGGAAGGACTGAGAAAATTGGAGTGAGTTATGATCACATAAAATAGAGACTGATTCGGGAGAAGGAGAGTAACCTTCATCCCTATCTATTTCTATATTGGGAGAAGGAGAGTAACCTTCGTCCCTAACTTCCATTGAGATGGAAGAAAGAGATTGAATCTCAAAGCATCGTGGTCTAAGCTTAGGGGTGGCCAGTGTTAAATCCATTAGGAGTGACTGAGCCTATGGTTGGGTGGAAACGAGCAACCCTTTCAGCACCCACATCATGCCTTATGGTTCTGATAAGTGTTTTCATGCCTTGTGCTCTGAATTGGAAATAATGGATGCATGCATTTATTTATGTGTCTATAAAATTTTTCTGCATTGAAATGATTAAGTTATAAGCATGAGTTTGTTCCCTTGATAAATTATGCTTCTTCTTTATTTTCCATATGCTCCAGTTTAATCCCTCGAAGGAGTTTCTCCCTAGAAAATTACATCACAATCCTAGAGTCGGAGCAATCCTCTTGGCACTACTATTGTCTCGGTAACCTCACGAGTTTACCTTGCCCTATTTCAGAGCTTAAAGTTTTACGAGTTAGGGAGGCATTTCCTTCAGACCAATAATCTAAGAGACTTTGAACTCACACCCGAGTCCTGAACCAAAAACCCAGCTAAGAGTAGACTTCATAGCCCAAGAGTCATCTGAAGGTCCATGTGACTTGGGTCTAGGAACCCTGCGCTAAAAGGAGTTAGCTCATGAAGGTTTCAGAACTTTGGGAGTTTGAATCTCTGAGGTGTAAAATTTCATGATAGTCAAAGTTACCTGAACTACCGGAGTAACGAGATTCATAGATTAATTAAGAACCTAACAGTGGAGATGGATGCAAGCCGTTCATCGGGAGGAGAAGATATCCTAGTCATCAGATTGACTAAAAGACCCACTCGAGTTAATGAGTCAAACACCAACCGCTCGATTAAATCGATGGTTGGGAATCATTGTGGAGCGTGAAGGTGAATTTAGTGGAAATTCTAGTTCACGACTTGCAATCAACCAACATCGTTGATCTCATTGGGGATGGAAGATCAACAACCAGGATTAGATAGAGTTGGGAGAGCACTTCCCAAATAGCGGATATTGGACCCCGCAATCACTGTGAATCATCAATCTTTGACTAGAGATTGATGGCGGGGAATCATTGTGGAGCGTGGAGGGGAAATTAAAGGGTGTGATAGTTCACAGCCCGCAATTCACCAACGTCATTGATCTCATCGGTTTGGAGGAACAACGACCACGATTTGACTGAGTTGGACGAGTAATTTTCAGATTGTGGATATTGAGCTCACTGATAAAGTGTGAGCACATTGGGGCCCTACAATCACTGTGAATTGTCGATCGACGAACAAATCGGTATTGGCCAGATCATGACCATTAGACCTAGAAAAGTTGCTAGGCGAATAGTCGTGAGCTCCTTTGGAAATCTGTGGAGTAACAGAGTCCGTCTGTTTCGTCAATATGAGAACAGGGACACATGGAAAAAATCCGTCGACTTCGGGTGTAAGCACTCTGAGAGAAAGTGAGTGGGGAAAGGTTGAAACTCCTGAAGGCTGAAGGGCCGAAGTGAATTGTAGTTGTTGATCTGTGGGAGAAACACGTCGATGGATCGTCGACTTCAGATGTAAGCACTCCGGGAGAAAGTGAGTGTGGAGAGGTTGACACTCCTGAAGCTTGAAGAGCCAAAGTAGATTTGAGTCATCCAAGCTAAAGGGACATGTGTCATCAAATCCTCCACTTCGGAAGAAAGTCACTCTAGGAGAAAAGTGGATGTGTTGAACAAGAAACTCCCGAAGGTCGGAGAGCCAGATTCCATCTGAGTCATCCGTTAGATGAGGACATGTGTCAGCAAATCTTCCATTTCGAAAGATAACCACTTCAGAGAATGTGGGGTCACGATATTTGAGAACTCCTGAAGTACATCGTGACCATCGATTTGAAAGAGACATGCATCAACAGATCATCGACTTCAGGTGAAATCACTCTGAGAGAAAAGGTGGTGTGAGTGTCTGGGACTCTTGAACGTTGAAGTCCCGAAGTGGACCCGAGTCGTTGATTTAGAAGGACGCGTGGTGCCTGATCTGGAATTGCGGGTAAAAAATACTTCAGAGGAAAAAGAGTTGGAGTGCTTAGAACCTCCGAACTCCGAAGCCCAAAGAAGATCATAGCCGTCACAAGGGACGTGTGGCACTCAATCTGTAACTCCAGGTATGGAGTAGTTCGAAGGAAAAAGGTGTAGGAACATTTGAAACTCTCGAACTCCAAAGTCCCAAAGTAAATCAGGGTCATCGAAATCCCCAAAGACACGCGGTGTTGGATTATGAACTTCAGAGGTTTGTCACTCCAGAGGATTCGCGTGGTGGTCGTCTTGGAGTCTGGTCATAGTCCGCGGTCATATGAAAGTATAGGGGGATGAAAGAACCCGAAGACCTTGGGAGAGGATATATTCCTGCTTTGAGATCGTCTCGGAGCATGGAGATCATGGCTGGAAAGCTCTGGAAGAGAAGAATCGAATAAAGACCCCTTAATGAGGGTATTGTTCTCTCAAGAAGAACAAAATTTTTATGCCTCATCGTGGGTGTGTTACAAATTGGTATCAGAGCATGATTAC
The DNA here is from genome assembly GCA_009831015.1 of Picea engelmannii. NCBI lineage: Eukaryota > Viridiplantae > Streptophyta > Pinopsida > Pinales > Pinaceae > Picea > Picea engelmannii. The sequence continues at coordinate 107,931 of ML797602.1, read as the reverse complement.
AACACTTGGCCTTCTTGGGCTCATGGATGAGTCGCTTAAAAACCATATTTATATTAATTTTAAGAGTGTCACCCTATCTTACCTCTTTCTTAAAATATCTTGGTTAAAATTTTATTGAGGAAAAGAATGAGACTTTGTACTGTCTGTGTGCATTTAAAGAAATTTGAATTGTGTATTGTTCATAAAATAATAGAATGTTGGCTAACAACAAGTGTTTTTTTCAGCACTC
>ML797602.1:46083-59112 GCA_009831015.1 Picea engelmannii | reverse complement strand
ATTGATATATATTGGCATGATTCAAATATGAAGAAAAAAAAGGCTTTCTAAATACATTGATGACTTTTCATTTCCAATACATGCATGTTTTCAAATATTATGAATTTCAGCAAAAAAATAAGTAAAAATGAATAAATGTTGTTAACACAAAAACCAACATTTGTCATATTGATGGTTGTCACACAAGAACCAACCATAAGAAAATTAGCTGCYACTCATGTATCATTCAGCATGAAATGATTTATTGTTATACATCATCATCATCATGTAATCTACAGCTAAGATGCCACAAGTTTTAAAGAAAAATTCATGCACAGTTGCATAGGGACATGCAACAAGTTCARTTGGGGGGAATGTTGGACYRCATAAATACACCTTTTATTCCTTGATCATACACCATTTATCACCTCATTCTTATCTTATCCTTCCATAAAACCATTAATCTCCACCACTGTCATAATACGTATGGGTTTATATATCCATTTTCCAAATTATTTATTTTTAAGTATTTTTAAGAGAATTTGTGATTAAATACTAGAAAATTAACATATTTTCATTATATCTCAAAGTTGGATGAGTTTTATGATGACTACAGGCATATTTGAAGATTTTCACAAGGTCAAAAATCACCACCTAGCTTCAAATTCGAATTTCATCTTCAAGCTTTGATTTGGAGCTAATCATTCAAGCTAACTTCAAGGAGAAGATCATGGATAGAATATCTTATCTAAGATATTTGTGGAGGATTTGAAGGGATAGGTTGAGAGAAAAGTGGATCTGCAATTATGAGTTTGTTATCGTTATTCATGTATAAATAAGTGGGTTCTCTCCTCATTTGGGAGGAGGCCTCTCTCTAGAATAGAGAATAGAAGAATAGAGTGTTTGAGATTTGATTCATAGTCTTGTAGTTTTGAGATAGTGATTTTCATTATTTGTCATGTATTGGATTGTTTTAATGCAAGATTTTATTTTCTCATAGTGGTTTGTCGTTTACCTTTTTGTCGTGTGTTGTTGTAGATGTTTTTAAAATGCTTTCATTAGATTTAATTTACGCACTTTCATGTTTTCATAGATTAATTCTAGATTTCATGCTTTCGTAGTTAGATTAAGTTTTCGCTTTCATAGTTAGATTATGTCTCATTTGATTTCGTAGATTCAGTTTTAGTCTCAAGTTTATGTAGCATTAGGATAGTTTCCTTTCATAGATTAGTTTCATATTTTGTGCTTTCTTAGATTTAGATTCAACGACAATAGTTTAACATGTTTCTTTTCAATCATTAGCATAGATTAGAAATCCTCTTACCATGCATATACTTTGCATACATCTCATAAGATTACGACTCTGGATTGATAATTTGTGTCGCAATTACTATCATATAATTTGCTCAACAACACATTCACGACGATTCATGTGAATCAATCAATCATGAACCCTTTTAGTATGAGATTGAAACCAGATGAAAAAGGGAGCTTCCTTACATTGAAAAAGAAAATTTCATATGCAGATACATAGCCAGGAAAACCGGTGCTTCATTAAAACATTACAGTCGGTAGCTCTGCTCTACCATCCATCCTTACAAAAATAAAAAAACTAAGTATATATACTCAGAGAAACTCGCCACCTTGGCAGTAGGAGGGTAGCTGAGACATTAAAATCCAACTTAGCATGTGCAGGATCCTCTGGTAAGACGAGGACATCAAATCGACATGGCTTCTTAGGAAAACCTGCACACAGGACGATCTTGGGCAGACTGCCTGCCAAAACCTCCATGCCTTACATTTAAGGAGTGAGGTGAGGTTTCAACCACCTCCTCCTACCTTTATTTACCTCTAGCAGGTATCAAGATCAAGGCTGAGTTGAATTGGCACCTGGAGAACGTGGTGATGCCTCCTACAGCTAAACCCAGCGCTTTGGCCCTTTAACCAACTCTTTCTATCACCCCAAGTGACCATGGGTCATGACCCTGCGCCTATATTCAAAAGGGCTTTTCGCATTTTTCATTTTGGCGATTCCAGATGCAGTGGAGGAGTGACCCCCTATCTTTCAAAGTCCCGGTAGCCGAAATGCCGAAATGGCTAATCATTTCGCATTTCGGCAATTCTAGATGCAGTGGAGGAGTGACCCCCTATCTTTCAAAGTCTCGGTAACCAAAATAGTGATTAGGCTTGATCATGTGCCACACGTCCTTTGGTTGGATGGCTAAGATGATTTTGATGTTTCGAGACCCGCCTTGCCACACGATAAACGCTAGCGCCCTTTCCCCAGGCCTGTTTCCTTTGTGACCGGGCGCCAAGACCGTGGGCCCAACTCCTAGGAGCTTTTGCATTCTGTGTTTCGATGATTCCAGATATAGTGGAGGAGTGACCCCCTGTCTTTCAAAGTCTTGGTAGCCGAAATGCCGAAATGGCTAATCATTTTGCGTTTCGACGATTCTAGATGTAGTGGAGGAACGACCCCCTGTCTTTCAAAGTCCCAGTAGCCGAAATGCCGAAACGGATAATCCACAATCAATGAATGGATTTGATTTAATATGGACGATCATGATGAACCTTAATGTATTTTGGGGATTCTCCCACTGGGAGTTATTGATCCTTTTCTCTCGACCCTTGTATTTCAAAGTCTCGGTAGCCGAAATAGCGATCGAACTTAATCAAGTGCCATGCGTCCTGACTGGATCGGATGACCACGATCATTTCATGACTTTGGCCCTAAGGGATGAGCCCATACACTAAACCTCGTGCAACTCTGTGGCTCTAGCTTACCCGATGACCGTTGATCTGCTCCATCGATGGATCTTCCCCGCTAAAAAGCAAAAATGCCTGCCTACTTGATTTTTAACCCGAAAATAGAGGTTTTATGCGTGTTGTGCTTGGGCGCTCATGACTGCGACCTTGGATAACTTCATTTGATGGGTCTTAAGCCCCATTTCATCTATTTCTCACCAAGGACCCGAATCTAGAGAGAAGCTTCCCCCTTACAAGAATATGTGCTAACACCTTCTTCCTTTGATCCATCTTGAATTTATTTTTGTCTTCCCAAGATTTTTGGAAATTTGGCCTTGCTTTTTGTTAATCATATAGGCATTTATCTCGCCTTATGGTCTCCTCCAATGTCTTAGGATCATCATACTATATTTTGTCACTGATGAATGATGGCAATCCACTCAAATACCTCTGAATCTTAAATGTTTCATCCTTGATGAAAGAAACATACTTCATCAGTTCTAAAAACCTTCTTTCATATTCATCTATGGTCATACTCCCAAGCTTGAGTTCAAATAACTCTTTCATTTTCTTTTCATAGTATCTCTTAGTCAAGTATTTCTTCTCAAAATAATTCTTGAATTCCCTCCAAGTAACACTTTTCTCTTTAATGTGTTGCACCTGCACAAATTGATTCTACCACATGGATGCCTTTCCCTTGAGTTGATAGATGGCACTTCTTTCTTCTACATGAGATGAATAATTATGCAATTGAAAATACTTTCTCATGCCCAACAATCATGTCTCTACATCTTCATCCTTCTTGTGCTCACCATCAAATGTAGGAGGTTTGATTTTGTTCATTTCTCCTCATAGATCATCCACCCCATACATCTTATGCTTCCTGACAGGGGATGGACTTGAGTTGTTGTGATACCTCTTATTGGAATGCCTCGGGGAGTGAGGGTTATGTTTTCTAACACTTCTTGTTCTTATTTTCTCATCATGAGACCTGTGACTTCCTGATTTTCTTGAGCCACTCTCCTTATCCAATTTATTTTCTATCATGTTCAAGCTCTGCACTAACTTCATGTTGAAGTCCTCTTGTTGCTCCTTGGCTCTCATAATCCTTTCATTATCATATTTATGGATTTGTACATCCTTTTGCAAATTTTTAATGGTCACTACCATATTCATGTTTTCATCCCTTCCTTCTCCATGTCCATTGGAGTTTGTTCCTTCAATGCCTAAATGGACATCCATCCCTCTGATCTCATCTTCCTGGTTGTAATTACCTTGTGCATCTTCCATTCCTTTGGACTCTATGTTGATCCCAATCTTATCTATTTTTTGTTAACTTTGCAAAATGTGTATCCAACAAAACTTTGCCAGGCTATCTGTTTCAACAATTTCATGAAAATATGAACCATTCTGGTTCAAAAATGCATCAGAATTCTTTCTTCTGATTTCCTGAAATTTTGAATGCTCGGATCCATTTTCTAGGTGAATATTTATATTATACTGTCCAACACATTTCCAATGCCTTCTCCCATGCTCAATTTTGAGTCTTGAGCAGAAAGTTATGGTTATTTGAAAATTGTCCATTAATTTTTCTGTTCACACGTCAACTTGGTGCAACTCTACGCTGTAATTATGCATTTTTGCACCTGCTCCATTGGAATTTTCATAGGATCTCAATTGGGTTTTTTCATATACATATTTTGAACAATGTCTCCAAGTTTCACCTCTTTCTTGGTTCTGGGTTGCTAGTTACATCCTACTGAAGTTCTGGGCCAATTCGTGTTTTTGGTCTGGAATGCTACATGTACCTTCTTTTCCATCTTAAACATTTTTAACATGCCCAAAAATTTAATTCAGCTCAAGGAATGTATTCTATGGTTCAATATATTTCCAATGACTAATCTTGTGCCTTAATCTGATTCTGGAGCAGGAAGTTATGGCTCTTCGAAGTTAGTTGGGTCTTAAAATTTACCCTCCATTGTTTGTCCTGTAACTTTCTCATAAAAGCTCTGTTTGACGAACGATTTACACCATTAGAAATATCTCTTCAGGCTCTTTTATTTGAGATGCAGAGACATAGTGTACCTTGATACACTCTATTCTTGTGATTTTTGAGTCTCTAAAAACGTTGTTAAGAGCCTAAAAAACGTGCTGCAAAAAGATGACGTTCAAACAATATAAAATGTCGTAGAAATTCGTTGGTTTTTTGTTGCTATTCACCATCCAAACGAATTTGCGTGCACAAATTTCAACCTGTACACCCATATTTAGCATGCAAAGAAACACCACAAAGTAATTCATGGTCCATGAACCTATAACCACTGTGCATCACTTCTCTGTCACGCCAATAACTAGAGCGCACTACTTTTGTGTCATGCGCCAATATCCACCTCGCACAATTTTGGTTCTTGCACTAATACCTGTTGCGTGTAGTTTTTTTCTTGTCGCGCGCCAATATTCCGCACGCATCTCAGTCTATACGCTACACCATGCCAAAGTTTAGTGCACCCCCACAGTGCACCAATACTCTATGAGCACCATTAACTAAATTATCGCATGACAACATATACCCACATTGCGCGTGCACCAACAAAATTCCTCTGCGCTCTACCAATAATGTGCACACCACACATGTCATTATTATGCATGTGCACACCGCACGTGTTAGTGTGTGTGTGTGTATATAGTGCCAAATTTTAGCGCACGCACCTGCACGCCAATATTTTTCTGCACAACGCGAAATTTTTAGCGCGCACAAAAGCACGCCAATATTTTTCCGCGTAGTGCCAAATTTTAGCGCGCACAACCGCACGCCAATAATTTTCCGCACAATGCCAAATTTTAGCGCACGTGCCCGCATGCCAATATTTTTACACGCAGTTCCAAATTTTAGCGCACGCACCAGCACCAGCACGTCAATATTTTTCTGTGCAGCACCAAATTTTAGCACGAGTACACCAATATTGATGCAAAGAGGTCCAACCTATCACCCCGCAGGGTCTCTTCATCCGACCTCTTGCTCATAGGATCGTTCTTTTTCTCCTTCTTTCGAGCCGAAGCGCTCTTTAGATTCCCTTGGGAATCACTATCAAAACACAACCCAATCCACAGGTCCCTCGTTCACCTGCACGGCCTCTACACCTGACCGTGACCAATTTCCCCACAAGAAACTGTTGTCGGGCGTCGGGGTTTCGGACTTTCCGCGGCCGCAAACCACTGTCCTCGTGAATCCTTGATCACCGATGAGCTCTCAGCTCCTATGCACTAGCCCTCCTGGCTAAGGTTCCACCATATGACCCCTATTACCGTGTCCATGGCCTTACCTCCCTCACGGCCTCACGACTCGCTATATCGAACCCTCGATTTTCCAACTCTCGACACCCGATGTGTCGAAGTGCCAAGGCGCACGAGAGTTGACCTTTCAACGATCTTGTATCTCGCCAAGACTTCGCACCTCGCAGGATCATAAATCCTGACGCCAATATTTCAGGGCTTCTCGCGGCGAGATCCTGAGGGCTTCGTGCCACCTGTACTCCACTCGCCAACTCCGCTATGGCCCACACTGCCCTCCAACTGTCGGGATATTGTTTTCTCGCAACCTCATGATCCCCATGACCAAACCCTCGAGCCTTTTCTTACGAGGTCCCGAGACACAATCCCACGTGCGGATCCAATGATCCTCCCACAATCTGAATCCAACGGTTATCCTCCTTCTCGCGCCTCGCGCCCTCGTGACTCTGAGTACCAATTGCTTGGGCCTTTACCCTACGAACTTCCAACTTCACGAGATCCTTAGATCTCCGACACACGTCCTCTTCAATGGACGGTCCCGATCCTCTCGATCCTTCTCCGCTTCGCGTCCTCGCGCCTCGCGACTTAAACACAAAATTCTCAACCCTTCCACTTATGAGCTCCCGAGATGCGAGGTGCCACCTATCCGCTTGCCAACTCCTGTGGCCCCACACCGTTCTCGAGTGTCGATATCCCAAGATGACGTTAGCTAGGCCCCACAACACGGAGCTCTCGCCTCCTCACCACTCGTGAGTTGAATGCATTTCTCTTCCAACCTCTAGTGCCTGAGGTCCCGATGTGGGTAATCTCATGACACGCGTACACTCCCAAACGAACGGTCCATATCCTCATCGTTGTTCCCACCTACTATGGCTCCTCCTGGACATAAATCTCCTCGATGGTCCAGATCTGTTCTCCTGCCGATCGAACAGTTGTCGCTACTCCTCCTGAGCTTCTGCGCTTTCTTCCCTGCACTTGGAAGAATTTCACTCTTTCAAAGGTCTCGCCCTTTGCTGTCTTTCTCCTCTGCGAGCTCCTTGACTTCGAGCCTCGCATGCGTATGACACACTATCCCTTCTGAGCTTGTTCCTTCCGAATCCTTAAAGGATTCCGACGTCTGCGCTCCTGCAGAGTCTTCTCATGCACACATCGTGCTATCTCTTCTGAGCTTCCGCAACCACTCAGACCCCTTGGGGGATTTTGTCTTCCTTCCTTCTCCCACAGATGGAGAATGAACTGGATGCCCTCCTAGCTATCCTTCTACTCAAGTCTCTTCTTGAGTACTTCTAGGTATTCAACAACCCAATGAAGGTCCCTCAATGGACTCTTCTTTCAGCTTTAGAACCCAAAGAGTTCTCTATTCTCCTGTGCCTACTCGCACACTTTCTCGATGCCCTCCTGGCAGAGTATATTCTCCTGTGCACCTCTGTACACATGCTCAATGCCCTCATGGCAGAGCTTCTCAGAATCCTCAGTGATTCTGGTCTTCTGAACTCCCAACAGAGTTCTTCCCTGTGCACTCCTTGCGCTTGTGCTCAATGCCCACCTGGCAGAGCTCCTACAGAACTCCTCAGAGCTTCTGTCTCCTTCAACTCTCAACAGAGTTCTTCCTCCAGCACCTCGTTCTTACGCTCAATGCCCACCTGACAGAGCTCTTATAGAATCCTCAGTGATTCTATCTGCAACTGTGTTTTAGCTACACAGCCTTGCCTCCAGGTATTCAGCAACCTTGAGGTCTTTTTTCTTCTGAGTTTTTGACTTCAACTTCTATGCCTCAGCACGTCTTTGTCTGAACCCGCAGCGTTCAGAAGGGAAACCTCTGTGCACGGCTCTCAGAACCTCAATGTTCTGTCACACCCTCCTGGTATGAAGCCTCAAAGACCTTCAACCTGAAATCAAACGAACTCCTGCAGAATGCATCCACATAACACATACATTCACAGCATAAAAGGAACACTCACAGACACCCATATAACACAGAATAATGCAGGAAAAACTGCTCTGTTATATTAACAATGGCAAATTCCTGTATTTTACAATGGTGTTCCTCGAGCTCTCTCTGGCTCTCTCTCTTCTCTATCATTCCTATCCTTTTTTTTTTCTCTTCAAAATGAGATCTAAGAATCTCTTTTACCTGAGGGCTCATCGAGCGCTTCCCTCCAGGTCTACCTACTCTAATAAATTACATCCAATGGTTGTCTAGTCCAGCACCTGGATCTAGATCTCAGCCGATCTTGGCATTAAAGTTGATCCTATATAATGCCTGCTCAAAGGCACGGCTTTCCTGGCTCAACAACCTAAGCACATTAAATTTACATTCATTTCAAATTCAAATGAAGTTGTGCCTCCCTTTTAGCATATGAATGCATGAGCGCTAACGTGGCTGGCTGGCTGACATGGAGCGATGCTCCTGCATCATACTCCACAGCTGCAAAAATCATGAGCTCCTGCTCATGAGCTTCCCCTCTGGGCTGTTGGAAATCCTCCTGGATCCCAAATAAGTCTTTGGAGCTTTCCATCTGCTCCATTCTGCTACTGTTGTTGCTGCTTCCACTGCACTACTGTTGCTGCTTCTTTTCTTCTGCCCAACTACTCCTTGCTGGCAGTTTTTGTTGATTTCAACATCAGCTTTCTAATTTCCCCGATCACTTCGTCTAGCTTCTCCAGTGGCTGGCTCTGCTTTTGCAGTCTCCTTAGCTGCAAAAATTTTTGGCCATTGGGCAGGTCACTATGATCTCCCATGCCATCTTCTTCATCTTCATCTTCATTTTCATCTGTGGCCTCAAGTTGCCACTCTGCTGCAGACTTCAATTCTGCAGTCTCTTCTTGACTGACCTGTTGCTCAGTCATCCTCTTCCCTAACAGCTCAAATTCTGCCAGTTCTCTTGCTGGCTCTAGATTGTTCAACCAATCCTCCAACATCTCCAGCTCCATCTCCCATGGAGTGATAATTCTATCTGCTCGCTCCTCGGCTTCTTTTGCTGCTAGCTTCAGTGCTACAACTTCTTTCTTTTCAGCTCCCCGGCTAAATATGTTGAGACATTCCTTAGAATGCTCACTTTCTCCTTCTGCTTCTACTTCTTCTTCTGCTGTCAGCTCCAATGCTACAACACTCTCAGCTTCCTGGTTGAAATAAATGAGCCATTCCTCAGAATGCTCATTTTCTCCATCTTCTGCCGCAAATTCCCCTATTGCAGTATCTTCAGCTTCAACGCTGAATGCGTTGAGACATTCCTCAGAATGCTCACTTTCTTCTTTCATTTCTGCTTGGGAAGATTTCAAAGTCTACTCCAATTCCTCCTCGAAAGTCATCATCAGCTGTGACTGTTCTTCTGCTGTTGCTACACCTACAATACAACTTTCTGCCTCCTCCTGGGCACATGGTAGGAATATTGAAATTCCCCCAATCATCACACGGCTCAAATCCTCCTCTGTCAGTTGCATCTGCTGATCTCCTTGCGAGCTCATCTTATCTGTCAGCTCCTTTGGTTGATTCCAACTCACTTTTGAGTTTCTGAGACCCACAGATAGTCTCATCTGCTCATCCCTGCTCACCTGGCAATATGGGATGCTTCCGCTGCTGCTTCCCTGGCAGACTATGAGATCAACCGATCCCATCTTCATCAGCACTCCTTGCTGAAGTGAACTCTCCTCCAAGTCCATGATACCTTCAGATGGTCCCAAATTTTCATCTCTGCCCACCTGGCAGTTCAATACGCTTCCACTGCCCGCCTGGCAGTATGACACGCTTTCGTTGCCCTCCTAGAAGTTTTCGATGCTTCCGCTGCCCTCCTGGCAGCCTTCGAGATCCCGCAGCGATATCTTTTCATTGCCTGGATGGCAATGCAAAGTTCCCTAGCTGTCCTCATGACAGTCTATGAGACCTTTAGCCGATCTCAATTCGTTGCCCTCCTGGCAAACTGGAACTTCTACTTCTCTGCCTTCCTGGCAGTGCTTGAGATCCTCAGGCGATCTCATCTCTGTTCCCTTGCCCATCTGGCAATTAGGAATTTCTTATTTTCTGCCCACCTGGCAGTGCTTGAGATCATCAGACGATCCCAATTTAATTTCTTCATCATCATCCCAATCATCGAGACCCTTTCTAGTCTCTGGCCAACAATGATCAATCATCTCTTCCTCTATGGCCTTGAGGTTTTCAGCACACCTCAACCATCTCTTTAACAGCCTGCGCCGTCCTTTGACCATCAGCTCCCTGACTGGCCATTTCACCTTTTCCTTCCTCATGGGAAAATTTCGCATTCGCCTCATCCTCCTATCCTGCCATATCCGCGGTTCGAGCTTCTCTATGTCTGCTTTTAGTTCATAGAGTTCTCTAGTCTCTTCTTCATCAAATTCGGCAAGCTTTTCTGTCTTGCTCTTCTTTCTCCCAGCATGCCTACGACCTTCAGTAACCATGGTGCTATGTCTATCTGCCTCCCTGACAGATATGCTGCTGTCACTCTGCATCCCTGAGTGTTCCAGCTTCATCTTCTCACAGTCCTGCTAACTGTTCCCTTGATTGCTGCCTACCTGCAAACAATCATTACAGAGTCTCCATCACTTTGTCTTCTTCTGGCTCCTCTGTCTGCAATACACAAACAAAATCCTGCTCTGATACCACCTGATGCAAAGAGGTCCAACCTATCACCCCGCAGGGTCTCTTCATCCGACCTCCTGCTCACAGGATCGTTCTTTTTCTCCTTCTTCCGAGCCGAAGCGCTCTTTAGACTCCCTCAGGAATCACTATCAAAACATGACCCAATCCACAAGTCCCTCGTTCACCTGCACGGCCTCTACACCTGATCGTGACCAATTTCCCCACAAGAAACTGTTGTCGGGTGTCGGGGTTTCAGACTTTCCGCGGCCGCAAACCACTGTCCTCGTGAATCCCCGATCATCGATGAGCTCTCGGCTCCTATGCGCTAGACCTCCTGGCTAAGGTTCCACCATATGACCCCTATTACCATGTCCATGGCCTTACCTCCCTCGCGGCCTCGCGACTCACTATATTAAACCCTCAATTTTCCAACTCTCGACACCCGATGTGCCGAAGTGCCGAGGCGCACGAGAGTTGACCTTTCAACGATCTCGTATCTCTCCGAGACTTCACACCTCGCAGGATCGTAAATCCTGACGTCAATATTTCAGGGCTTCTCACGGCGAGATCTCGAGGGTTTCGTGCCACCTGTACTCCACTCGCCGACTCCACTATGGCCCACACTGCCCTCCAATTGTCAGGATATCATTTTCTCGCAACCTCGTGATCCCCGTGACCAAACCCTCGAGCCTTTTCTTACGAGGTCCCGAGACACGATCCCACGTGCGGATCCAATGGTCCTCCCGCAATCATGATCCAACGGTTATCCTCCTTCTCACGCCTCGTGCCCTCGTGACTCTGAGTACCAATTGCTTGGGCCTTTACCCTGCGAACTTTCGAGTTCACGAGATCCTTAGATCTACGACACGCGTCCTCTTCAATGGACGGTCCCGATCCTCTCACTCCTTCTCCGCTTCGCGTCCTCGCGCCTCGCGACTTAAACACAAAATTATCAACCCTTCCACTTACGAGCTCCCGAGATGCGAGGTACCACCTGTCCGCTTGCCGACTCTTGTGGCCCCACACCGTTCTCGAGTGCCGATATCCCAAGATGACGTCAGCTAGGCCCCACAACACGGAGCTCTCGCCTCTTCGCCACTCATGAGTTGAATGCCCTTCTCTTCCAACCTCCAGTGCCTGAGGTCCCGATGTGGGTAATCTTGTGACACACGTACGCTCCCAAACGAACGGTCCAGATCCTCGTCATCGTTCCCACCTACTATGGCTCCTCCTGGACATAAATCTCCTCGACGGTCCAGATCTGTTCTCCTGTCGATCGAATGGCTGTCGCTGCTCCTCCTGAGCTTCTGCGCTTTCTTCCCTGCACTTGGGAGAATTTCACTCTTTCAAAGGTCTCGCCCTTTGTTGTCTTTCTCCTCTGTGAGCTCCTTGACTTCGAGCCTTGCGTGCGTATGACACGCTGTCCCTTCTGAGCTTGTTCCTTCCGAATCCTTAAAGGATTCCGACGTCTGCGCTCCTGCAGAGTCTTCTCATGCACACAGCGTGCTATCTCTTCTGAGCTTCCCCAACCACTCAGACCCCTTGGGGGATTTTGTCTTCCTTCCTTCTCCCATAGATGGAGAATGAACTGGATGCCCTCCTTTCTATCCTTCTGCTCAAGTCTCTTCTTGAGTACTTCTGGGTATTCAACAACCCAGTGAAGGTCCCTCAGTGGACTCTTCTTTCATCTTTAGAACCCAAAGAGTTCTCTGTTCTCCTGTGCCTACTCGCACACTTTCTCGACGCCCTCCTGGTGGAGTATCTTCTCCTGTGCACCTCTATACACACGCTCAATGCCCTCCTGGCAAAACTTCTCAGAATCCTCAGTGATTCTGGTCTTCTAAACTCCCAGCAGAATTCTTCCCTGTGCACTCCTTGCGCTTGTTCTCAATGCCCACCTGGCAGAGCTCCTACAGAACTCCTCAGAGCTTCTGTCTCCTTCAACTCTCAACAGATTTCTTCCTCCAGCACCTCGTGCTTATGCTCAATGCCCACCTGACAGAGCTCTTACAGAATCCTCAGTGATTCTGTCTGCAACTGTGTTTTAGCTACACAGCCTTGCCTCCAGGTATTCAGCAACCTTGAGGTCTTTTTTCTTCTGAGTTGTTGACTTCAACTTCTATGCCTCAGCACATCTTTGTCTGAACCCACAGCATTCAGAATGGAAACCTCTATGCACGGCTCTCAGAACCTCAACATTCTGTCACACCCTCCTGGTATGAAGCCTCAAAGACCTTCAACCTGAAATCAAACGAACTCCTGTAGAATGCATCCACATAACACATACATTCACAGCATAAAAGGAACACTCACAGACACCCATATAACACAGAATAATGCAGGAAAAACTGCTCTATTATATTAACAATGGAAAATGCCTGTATTTTACAATGGTGTTCCTCGAGCTCTCTCTGGCT